>JANAVB010036020.1:798163-926571 GCA_029216955.1 Iris pallida | reverse complement strand
AATACAGATAATCCGTCGGTGCAGGCTGAATTAGTGAGTATTGGTGTGCCCGAAGGTGTGCTCACGCTAAGGTCGAAGTCTAATGATACTAACGGAAATTTGTGCTCGGCGACAAAGTCCGCCGCTATAAAACTATGCGAAGCACCTGAATCAAATAGTACGCGAGCAGGCACATTATTAAAACTAAGTATACCTGTCACGACCGTGTCTGAGGCAAGCGCTTCATCTCGAGTCAAGGCGTAGATGCGTCCTTGTGCATTCGGACGCCTGTCTTGATGGTTGGTGGGACAGGCGGAGCAGGTCGAGGCGCCTGCACTCGATTCTCCTGTCGGTTCTGTTGGGGAGAGGCGTTGCGAGTCTGACGAAGGCTTGTAAGTCTCTCTCTTTGGTCAAACAGGGACACGGGCCTCTCCTCATACGAAAAAGGTTGGTACCAATAACCGTTTTTGAATGATCTAGGACATGGCTCGGGCCGGAATATACCGTTGTAATTAGGATACATGAAACATGACATGTGTCCCGCATAACGACGGTGGAAAGCAAGACAATAGGACACAGATACCTCTCTGCCGATTCTGGATCTGGGCCTGGGCCAGGACGAACTGTTGTGGCCTCTGTTGCTGGAAGGCCTGGGCCTGAGACGGCAATGGACCCGAGAACGGGAGCTGCTGTGGTTGGTGAACTGGAGCTGATTCTGGTGCTGGTGCTGGTCCCATAACCGAGGGACTAGTTACTGTCGACGATGATCTGTTTCTGAATGGACAAGATCCCATCATGTGGTCCGGCGAACCACAAACCAAGCACAATCCCTGTGCTCTGCGGCACTCAGTAACAACATGCCCCGGCTTCCCGCAATGAGAACAACCCGTTGCGAAAGGTCGCTTCTGCTTCTGCTGCTGGGGATAGGTCGGGGCAGAATGCTGTAAGGAGGTAACCGAATCTGTTCTCGTAGCTCCAATGGTCAGGGCCCTAGCTGCCGGGGTCGGTGCTGAGGATTGGTTCATATGGTCGTGAGACCATTTTCGATCTCCGGTCCGGTCCGCTATCCTTCGGGAAGTGTACTCATGCCTCCTCGATGCTCGCAAGACGACATCAAAAGTTGTGTGCTCGAACTGCTCTACTGCCAATATGATCTCCAAGTGGAGCCCCTGCTGAAATCGCTGTGCTCTGTCTAGCTCGGTTGCCACCAAGGTGGGAGCAAACCGACTCAACCTTGAAAACTCGGCCGCATATCCGTCGACCGTCCTGTTCATCTGTCTGAGATTACTAAACCTGGTCTGTAGGTCATATCTAGCCACTGCATCAAAGTACTTGGTCTGAAACATATCACTGAATACCGCCCACATGACAGGCGTACCTAAACTCGCTGCTTGCATAGCCCACCAGCTGTGGGCTAGGTTTAGTAACTGCAGGCGCACCACCGCCACCTTCTCTGCTTCAGGAGTCCTGGCTGCCTCTAAGATAACTTCAATGTCCTATAGCCAGGCATCTGCAGCAATAGCATCCTCGCTGCCATCGAAGAAGGGAGGGTTCAGGCGCTTGAAATTGTTGACCGCACTGTTCCCTCGAGGACCAATTCCGCTCATAGCATCTTGTACTGCTTGCTGCAAGGCATCACCTCGACGGTCCTGAGATGCAAGCAACTCACGGATGAGCCCTATCAAGACCCCATCCTCTGACCCTGCTGGCTGAACTGGCTGGACTGGGGGCATTGGTTCTCCAGAAGGCATGGCTCGGGAGGCGGCTGCGGAGGACTGATCTTGATCTTCTTGTTGTTGCTGGTCTGCCGGCCGAACTTCTTCTGGCTGATCAACAGAAATGATGCCACTGAAGCAATGACGTCAGGAATATTAAGGAAAGACCAGGATAGAACAATAATGCAAGCATGTTATCAAGTCAGGGATCCAAGGAGATAAGAAGATACGAGTGGAGATCAAAGGCGAGTACAGATTGAGACATCTATCCGGTAAACCCTCATATTTCTTGATTGACAAGACCTGCATGGGCCACCACTTAAACCATGTCACGCCCCAGAACCAAAATACTAGAGAGCGGGGGCGGACATAGCCAGCTACGTATAATGAAATGGAATCCATCTCACTATACGGTCACGACTGTCTAGAAATATGAGGGTTTATCTACAAGCCATCAGTCTCTTAGGGTCAATAACAAGCCTAATGTCCCAATCTCAACAAGTAATGATAATAACAAGATATCAGATCACCAAATATACAATTGTAAGACGTCCCAAACTGTCACGCCCCAGAACCAAAATACTGGAGAGCGGGGGCGGACATAGCCAGCTACGTATAATGAAATAGAATCCATCTCACTATACGGTCACGACTGTCTAGAAATATGAGGGTTTATCTACAAGCCAACAGTCTCTTAAGGTCAGAAATTATCCTATTGTCTCAATCTCAACCAACTAATAATAATCACAAGATATCAGATCACCAAATATACAATTGTAAGGCATCCCAAATATTACATATCCAGATGATCATGAAGCTAGTCGTACAAAATGTAAGGACTAGCAAGAGTTAAGTCATACATGATCAACCTCGAGTTTCCAATCATGTTCACAGTCCGTAGGCAGACAGAAAGTAAAGTACATCGAGCTAACAAGTGCTCGTCGGCTAAATGCCTCAAAAGAATAATGTACAATTACAGTGGGAGAACAAAAGAAACCCACTCATTGCCAGGATTCCCTCTAGTGGTCACCATCTGGCTGGAAAGCAGGTAGATCCTTTGCTGCTGCTCCGGTATCTGGCCATACAAAACCAGCTGGGTCAGACCCCAGAAAGAGCAAGTACCACAAAGGAGGCCACGAAATAAGAACAAAAGCCAGCAATTAGTACAATAATATAATTACATAATAAGAGATAGTAATTTAAGAAAAAGCATGATAGGAGAATATAAAAGACAATCTTGTACAGAATCGATAAAAGACAGAACATATGGAAAGCATGACAGGATGATATACGATGAGATAACCATGAGACTATTCAGATAACCAGGTTACAACCCGTAAACCAAACAAGGATCGGGGTTGTAACCCTTCGTCTGAACAGAACTTGGTTTCTTCCACCATTTATCGGCAAGGTAAATATAAGAAATCTGGTCATGCAATTATTCATGATAGAATTAAGATAAAGCACGAGTAAGCGTGTCATGTCAGAAATTGTACAGGATCAGGACGAGACAAGGCTGGACTAGACCCCATCCAATCAATCACGGCCAAGCAATAAATACGGCTTGCTACTTTAACTAACTAGGGTTATCACAGGCCTAGTTACTAGCAAGATGCAATGAGAATTCCAAGTCCGGTTACCTGTTTGTTACTACCTGAGTGATCCCAGCAAGAAAAAAAAAAGATAGCAGGATATAGCAGACACACTGTAGTAAGATACATGTGTCCTAAGGTACCACACTCGACGGCGGGCTGGAAGTGCGCTCATCTCGACGGATAGCAACAAATCCCAAGTATATATATATATATATATATATATAAGGCCGGGACCAAAGGGGCAACGGGTAACTGGGAAATTCTCCATGAACTATTTGATTAATCTAGTCATTAACCTAGCCAGATTCAGTATAAATCCCTGACCGTGGGAAACCAGGGATTCATGCCCTAGACATGATGCAAGACAAGACAGGTTCATTTGTACAAACACATTCACCCACGGTGTCTGTAATGCCCCGCTCCGTACGAGGCATTTGGTTGGCTTATTGGATGGGATCAAAATATTGGACCGTGACTTATGTTGGGAATGAGAAAAATTGAGACTGATGCAGTCTCTCTTAGCTGGCTAGACGGAATGGATATTGGAACGTAGCTCGCTGGTGGAGCTACGCTTAGTAGAATTTTGGGTGAGTGGAACTGTCCTTCCTCCTCCTTACTCCTTCATGCTTAATAGATGAAGTATTGAAATGCTATGAACTGCCCCTAAATGTCCCTTATGTTAGTTGCTGAATAATAGAGATGCTTTTGTTGAGAATTATTGAAATGTATAACACATTGAACTGTTAATGTGATTCGCTGCCTGAGAATGAATTGATAACATTGCCATTTATGCTTAACACTGCTGGAACAAGTAGACACTTGAATAATGAGATGCCTTATGAATGATAGAATAAGAAATGAACTGGCTATGCTATCGAACCAATGAACTGAATGAAATACTAGAATCATGTACTATCTGTATAATTGTTGCTAGAATATGAAATATTGCCTGTCCCTTATAAGAAATGAATGAATGAATAAATGTCCCTATGAAATGAATGAATGTTAAGTTCCTCTTAAGAAAGGAATGATATGAGATACGTTGCAATGAAGCAATGAATGAGAAATGATAAAGCTGGGATCGTTGAGATCACCAAATGAAATGATGGTAATGATGAAATGAATAAGTCATTGAATATGACTAATGATGCACTGTTGCCTTTACTTTCCTTAATATATTTTACCATGCGATTATGTTCACAATCGAGTCGGACACGCATTCGCATGGTCATGGACAACTTGTATACAAGGTTTGAGTAATAATTTCCTCGAACGGTTCCTAGGGCCCTGGGGACCGATTCGGCCTAGGAGGAAATAATGATGAGTGCTATGGGAGCACGGATAAGACGGGGTGGCATAGAGGCTCGCCACCTACTATGCTGACCGCATTATCTTAAAATGAAATGAAATGAGAAGAGTCCATATGGTTTAACAACACCAGTGACCATGTAGTCAGGATGCATGCTAATGAATGTTTTGTACAGGCAGAGTAAGTATATCAGATAACCTGTATTTGATGCAGGTACGAGAAGTCGGCTATCGGTAAGAAATCACATAATTGTGATATTGTATAAGTTGGTTTAACTTGCCTGCTTAACATGTTCAATTCATTATGCTAGAAAGATGCCTTGCTATAAATAGTGCTCAAACATAACATCCATGCTAAGTGATGCTTGAAGTGAGAACTGTCATAATGTTTAAGATGTTAATGTTAACGATGCCTCAATGATGCCTTTTCATGATAACACCTAGTATGCCTCAATGATGCCTTTGCATGATAACACCAAGAATGCTAAAAAGATATGTCCACATGAATGCTACAAAGAATATGTTTACATGCTTCACTCTGATTATTGCCCATGAACTGTAAACTGATGCTAGGCCCCAAGTAGAAAGACCATTCTAATAAATGTTTGCTTAAATGATCACTTTAAATGTTGGTTTATGCGAGTGGGTTGGATTCTGCTCGCCAGTACATAGATGATGTGCTGACCCACGTTTTGTGGGCAGGTGCTCTTGCTTGGAATATTCTACACACGAAGATTGGCTTGATTGGTTCCGCGGCATCGAAGATTTGTTGGGCATACAGAAACTCTCCTTGTACAAGATGATGTCTTCTGTTTATAAAGGGCATAATGTATGGAATATTGTAATCAGTTGTACCAGTGAGAGAGTAAGCCAAGTCGGTATATCGAGTTGTAATCCATTGTATCCAAAAATCAAATGTAAGCTGTATCGCATTGTTCAGTTGGTTTCCAATGTAAAGTGAGATGTGCTGTAATCATTATACTTCAATACAAGTCTTGTACTCTTCTTCAATTATCAATAAAGAGAATAAAGTTCTACATATCTCTGTGTGGCTTCAAGTTACTTTTTTTCTCCGCTGCTATAAAGAAGTGATGTACTTCTATTCCATAAGAAAGATTGTCCTCATTAAATTCAATTTATCTGCTTCTGCCGCTGCGATGTGTTCCTATTTAAAGAATAATCGATTATGTACCATCTTTGCCTTGTACAAGTATAATACCAGACTTGTACGGCATCACGCCCAAGCGAGGACGATCGATTCCAAGAGATAAAATATGTGAAAATGACTCTATGAATCGGGGCGTGACAAATTGGTATCAGAGCACGGCTTTACGTCCTTGGTCTCTTCTTTGATTCGTTTCAAATCAAAGTTGCATCGACGATTAACCAAAGTTGCTTCCGCGATCACTCAACGTTGCTTCCGCGATTAAATCAAAGATTGCTTCCGCGATTATGTTGTTGTTGTTCTGTAATCATTCTATGTTGTTCGTGTCTGAAAGATCATTGACCCTCTTGGCTGCTCACTGGATGTTCCATACAATAAGTCTATATACATTGTGATGCCCTTAAATGAATGATTATTGTTGGTTTGGACAAAAATAACCCAACAATGACTAAATGCCATAGTATGCTATATTGTGAATGCTTTTGGAATGTGGGAATAAAGGAAATGGCTATGTATGCTGCAACGAGTTGAGAATTGCATATGATTTTGGAAAAGAATTGGGAATGAAATAATGGATGGATTAGTTCAACAGAATTGGTGAATTGACTCATGCGTGCTGGCTACTGCTTTCTAGACCCTAAGAATGTTGGCTTGTGATATTGAGACCCCGAGATGTTGGTTAAGTATTATGATCATTATAAGATCATGAATAGCCGGAATAGATTGAGTTGGTATTGTTTAAGGATGGCTTCGTTTCTGAGTGGTATATTGCCTCTACCACCTCAGAACGAGATGTATGTTGACCCTTTCCATAGAATAGCAATAAGACTATCTGTGAGTACTGGGTAGTGCCGAGACGTAGCTGGGAGTCATGTATTGTTGCTAGATGACTCGAGCGTCCCCTGACGGTGATGCTATGTTGGGTAGCAAGATTCTAGAAATTGTAACCGGTTGGCTTGGTTAGAAATTGTTTAGTCGAGTGATGACTCGAGCTAGTAAGACAGTTAGTATGCTACGGGTAAATAGACTTGGCTAGAGAATATTGTGGCTTAGAACATCTGAATGTTGACTTCGATTGGTTGGATACAAATCAAATGTGGCTAATACAAAGTTGGTTGCTAAGCTGAAAGTTTAAAAATATTGTCGGTGAATCAAAGGGATATTAGAAATCTGTGCCTTGATCCTAAGGTGTAATGGATGTCAATCCATCTTGATCACCAAAGGATAGTCATTGCATAGATGCATGATGATGAAGAATTGAATTGTACTAGAAAAATAACAAGTAGTGACTCAGAATACTGTTGTTGCCTAGAGGATGGTTAAGTGATACATAAATTGTCGGATTGAATGGGATGAACTACTTGACCATTACTGCATGAGATTAAGAATGCCGTAAGATAGTTGATGATTAAGAAACAAATGAAAACGAGAAATTGCAAACATGTTGGATAATGTCGATATAGGTGATTGTTGGTTGGGATATAGATTGTTTGCTTATGACTTAGTGGTTTGACTCTGTCATACGGACCGAATAGTATGATTCCATAATTATATTAAGATTATCGGAATCGATGACCCTTGAATAGTTAGCATTGGCTTATGGGTTCGTGTGGGTACAAAGGAATTTGAATAGAAATGTGGATCATTAGGAATTTACTTGATAGATTATTAGAACGATGAGAATCGTATGTCGGGTTGGAATTTGACCGTAATGTTGATAGATCGATCTTAGTCGATCGTTGGGTAAGTCTAGAGTGAGTCTCTGTGGGAATTATTCCTTGAGGAAGACACTAGATAGATAGACTTGACCCTAGAAACTGTGGGCTGCATGACCAATTGTTGGCATAACCAACAATGGCGATTAGTTATTTAGACTGAGTTAAAACCCATAGGTTTGGGTAGAGTTTCTTAGAACTGTTGGTTGCTTGTTGGCCTTAAGAATAAGAAACTAGTATAACCCTAGTAGCCGTCCACTCTAGGGGAGTCACCTGAATGATTAGGTATAGCTGTCGGTATAGCTAACCATTGAGACTGGACCAAATAATAAATGGCCGTTGGCGACCCATAGAATGACCTTGTGGCATTGAACGAGAGATGGTGATGAGTATGATCTAAGAATGATAAGTTGTAAGTATATGCTCCAATATGAACCTTAGAGATGTTTGACCCTTGAGGATTATGTGTCGGCCTATAGCGGGAAATGGAATCGTGGGATGAGACTTGATTTGTATGTATCGAATAGTGAATTATTATATGAGATGGAATTGACTGCTCATGACGGAAATGTTGGATAAGTATCTATAGTCGGATAGCTGGGTTAACCTTGACTGTTGCATAGATTTATACCCTGACTCGGATAATCGATAGTTGGTGATGTTGGATTGTGCCTTTTAGAAAAGATGAATTGCCTCGGTGAAAAATGTTGTTGGATTTGGGAAGGAAAATGATTGCATGTTGTGAACTCTTGATATGGTTGGCTCTAAGTTAGACCCTTGATCGAATGTTAGAAATGTTATGCTTGGGTATAAAACTTAACCAAGTTGTCCCTGATATTAAATATTGTGGCCGGAAAGATACTGATTGTGGCGAAATGAATAAAGCAATAAGTCAAATGAAAGGATGCTAAGTCGGATTTAGAAAAGAGAATTATATTGTGGCTGATCGAATCGCACTAACATGGAAGTTGGCTGAAGTACATATATTTTGGGGACGCCTAAAATATGTGTATGGATCCAAACGAAGTGATATGTTGCGACCGAGATAGAAATACAAGGAAAATGTTGGCGAATCAATGAGAAGTTACAAGTAATTGAAAAAGAGATAGACAGATCGAATCGTTGATGGATTTAAATGGTACAGTTGGATATATATTTTGAAATGACCGAGTGGGCTGAAATGAATATTGATTTGAAGCTGAATGAGTAAACTCATGGTGATTAAGTAAATCTTGTGGAAGACTTGTTCCTTAAGTTTCGAGGACGAAACTTTTTCTGAGTGGTATATTATGTAATGCCCCGCTCCGTACGAGGCATTTGGTTGGCTTATTGGATGGGATCAGAATATTGGACCGTGACTTATGTTGGGAATGAGAAGAATTGAGACTGATGCAGTCTCTCTTAGCTGGCTAGACGGAATGGATATTGGAACGTAGCTCGCTGGTGGAGCTACGCTTAGTAGAATTTTGGGTGAGTGGAACTGTCCTTCCTCCTCCTTACTCCTTCATGCTTAATAGATGAAGTATTGAAATGCTATGAACTGCCCCTAAATGTCCCTTATGTTAGTTGCTGAATAATAGAGATGCTTTTGTTGAGAATTATTGAAATGTATAACACATTGAACTGTTAATGTGATTCGCTGCCTGAGAATGAATTGATAACATTGCCCCTTATGCTTAACACTGCTGGAACAAGTAGACACTTGAATAATGAGATGCCTTATGAATGATAGAATAAGAAATGAACTGGCTATGCTATCGAACCAATGAACTGAATGAAACACTAGAATCATGTACTATCTGTATAACTGTTGCTAGAATATGAAATGTTGCCTGTCCCTTATAAGAAATGAATGAATGAATAAATGTCCCTATGAAATGAATGAATGTTAAGTTCCTCTTAAGAAAGGAATGATATGAGATACGTTGCAATGAAGCAATGAATGAGAAATGATAAAGCTGGGATCGTTGAGATCACCAAATGAAATGATGGTAATGATGAAATGAATAAGTCATTGAATATGACTAATGATGCACTGTTGCCTTTACTTTGCTTAATATATTTTACCATGCGATTATGTTCACAATCGAGTCGGACACGCATTCGCATGGTCATGGACAACTTGTATACAAGGTTTGAGTAATAATTTCCTCGAACGGTTCCTAGGGCCCTGGGGACCGATTCGGCCTAGGAGGAAATAATGATGAGTGCTATGGGAGCACGGATAAGACGGGGTGGCATAGAGGCTCGCCACCTACTATGCTGACCGCATTATCTTAAAATGAAATAAAATGAGAAGAGTCCATATGGTTTAACAACACCAGTGACCATGTAGTCAGGATGCATGCTAATGAATGTTTTGTGCAGGCAGAGTAAGTATATCAGATAACCTGTATTTGATGCAGGTACGAGAAGTCGGCTATCGGTAAGAAATCACATAATTGTGATATTGTATAAGTTGGTTTAACTTGCCTGCTTAACATGTTCAATTCATTATGCTAGAAAGATGCCTTGCTATAAATAGTGCTCAAACATAACATCCATGCTAAGTGATGCTTGAAGTGAGAACTGTCATAATGTTTAAGATGTTAATGTTAACGATGCCTCAATGATGCCTTTTCATGATAACACCTAGTATGCCTCAATGATGCCTTTGCATGATAACACCAAGAATGCTAAAAAGATATGTCCACATGAATGCTACAAAGAATATGTTTACATGCTTCACTCTGATTATTGCCCATGAACTGTAAACTGATGCTAGGCCCCAAGTAGAAAGACCATTCTAATAAATGTTTGCTTAAATGATCACTTTAAATGTTGGTTTATGCGAGTGGGTTGGATTCTGCTCGCCAGTACATAGATGATGTGCTGACCCACGTTTTGTGGGTAGGTGCTCTTGCTTGGAATATTCTACACACGAAGATTGGCTTGATTGGTTCCGCGGCATCGAAGATTTGTTGGGCATACAGAAACTCTCCTTGTACAAGATGATGTCTTCTGTTTATAAAGGGCATAATGTATGGAATATTGTAATCAGTTGTACCAGTGAGAGAGTAAGCCAAGTCGGTATATCGAGTTGTAATCCATTGTATCCAAAAATCAAATGTAAGCTGTATAGCATTGTTCAGTTGATTTCCAATGTAAAGTGAGATGTGCTGTAATCATTGTACTTCAATACAAGTCTTGTACTCTTCTTCAATTATCAATAAAGAGAATAAAGTTCTACATATCTCTGTGTGGCTTCAAATTACTCTTTTTCTCCGCTGCTATAAAGAAGTGATGTACTTCTATTCCATAAGAAAGATTGTCCTCATTAAATTCAATTTATCTGCTTCTGCCGCTGCGATGTGTTCCTATTTGAAGAATAATCGATTATGTACCATCTTTGCCTTGTACAAGTACAATACCAGACTTGTACGGCATCACGCCTAAGCGAGGACGATCGATTCCAAGAGATAAAATATGTGAAAATGACTCTATGAATCGGGGCGTGACAGTGTCCAGGCCATTTATTCTTGTCAAGTCGTGTTAGCCGTCGCAACAGCATTAAGTTATCAAGTCATGTTACAAGTTACAAGTTACAAGTCAAGTCAAGTCAAGAGTGCGCCGCCACGGGCCACTATCAAGTTATCAAGTCACAAGGATTAATTACAAGTTACAAGTTAGGTGTGCACCCCACTGGGTCACTAGCAAGGAGATCAGAGGATACCAAAATCATAATCCACAGAAAACCGTACTAGTCATAAACAATTACTTGAAAACCGTGTTAGGCCGTGTCGGGTCAAGATAGTCGTGCTGTGTTGAACAGATCTCAGGAAAATCCAATCCATAAAAGAAACCAAGTCGAGAAATAAAACCAATACTCCAAGAGCCAATGGATTAAGCAAGGGGTTCAGGGTACAGCGTACGCACAAGACACGCACGCAGGAGAGCTGCATACGTGAAAAGTCACGCACGCAGGAGAGCTGCATACGTGAAAAGTCACGCACACAGGAGGGCGGCATACGTGAAAAGTCACGCACACAGGAGGGCGGCATACGTGAAAAGTCACGCACACAGGAGAGCTGCGTACGTGAAAAGTCACGCACGCAGGAGAGCTGCGTACGTAAAAAGTCACGCACACAGGAGAGCGGCATACGTGAAAAGTCACGCACGCCAGAGAGCTGCGTACGCGAAAAGTCACGCACACAGGAGAGCGGCATACGTGAAAAGTCACGCACGCCAGAGAGCTGCGTACGCGAAAAGTCACGCACGCAAGAGAGCTACATACGTGAAAAGTCACGCATGCAGGAGAGGAAAAATCACGTACGCAAGAGAGCTACATACGTGAAAAGTCACGCACGCAGGAGAGCTGCGTACGTGAAAAGTCACGCACGCAGGAGAGGAGCGTACGTGCAAAAGCATGCAAGCCAGAGAGCTGCGTACGTGCAAAAGCACGCAAGCAGGAGAGGAGCGTACGTACAAAAGCACGCAAGCCAGAGAGCTGCGTACGTGCAAAAGTACGCAAGCAGAGAGCTGCTTACGCGTAAAAACACGCTCGCATGGTCTGGGTCTTCTTCTCCATGGCTGAGAAGAAGCTCCAATGGCTCCAAAACTTCAAAACATCACAACTTGGCCATCCGAACTCCAAATTCGGATTTCCAAAGTTCTAACCAGGGTGGAATTGAACTCTCTTCCACAAGGAAACATCAAAACCCGTAAAAATCCAACCTAAATAGATCAAAACCATACAAAACCGAAAATAGGGAAAACCTAGATCTAGAACCATGGGGACTCCAAATCACAAAATACCAAGTTCTAATGTTGATCACCATGTCCTAATCTAGCAAATGGACAAATAAAAGAGGATTCTCATGTGGTGGCAAGGTGCACTTGCCTATGGGTGTGGAGAGTTGTGTGGAGGAAGAAGAAGAAGAAGAAGAAATTAATGGAAGAGGTAATAAAGAGAGAGAGTGTTAGGTGGGGATTATAAAGAGGGTGGGATGTGGTGTGTTGAGGGTGGAGCATAGGCTAAGGTGTTCCAATACACATAATAAACCAAACCAAATCAATCCAATCCAATTAAAACCGAACCATGACAAAACCCAAAATACGAGAAATATCGAAATTCCACAAGTTAAGGAAAAAAAATACATGCCAAAATCCAGATACGAGTATAAATACGAAATACGAAAAATACGGAAAATGAGGGTGACACAAACATTACATATCCAGACGATCATGAAGCTAGTCGTACAAAATGTAAGGACTAGCAAGAGTTAAGTCATACATGATCAACCTCGAGTTGCCAATCATGTTTACAGCCCGTAGGCAGACAGAAAGTAAAGTGCATCGAGCTAACAGGTGCTCGTCGGCTAAATGCCTCAAAAGAATAATGTATAATTACAGTAGAAGAGCAAATAAAATCCACTCGTTGCCAGGATTCCCTCTAGTGGTCACCATCTGGCTGGAAAGCAGGTAGATCCTTTGCTGCTGCTCCGGTATCTGGCCATACAAAACCAGCTGGGTCAGACCCCAGAAAGAGCAAGTGCCACAAAGGAGGCTTCACTTAGGAACCCAAAACCAGCAATTAGCACAATAATAATAAGGTAATAAAGACAGGAATTAAGGAAAAACATAACAGGTGATATAAGATGAGATAACCATGGGACTATTCAGATAACCAGGTTACAACCCGTAAACCAAACAAGGACCGGGGTTGTAACCCTTCGTCTGAACGGAACTTGGATTCTCCCACCATTTATCGGCAAAATATAAGAAAATCATGACAGGTAGCAATTCTTGTGCAGGAATCAAGACAAGACTAGACAGGTTATACCTCATTCAATCAATCACGGCCAAGCAATAAGTACGGCTTGCTACTTTAACTAACTAGGGTTATCACAGGCCTAGTTACTAGCAAGATGCAATGAGAATTCCAAGTCCGGTTACCTGTTTGTTACTACCTGAGTGATCCCAACAAGAAAAGAAAAAGATAGCAGGATATAGCAGACACACTGTAGTAAGATACATGTGTCCTAAGGTACCACACTCGACGGCGGGCTGGAAGTGCGCTCATCTCGACGGATAGCAACAAATCCCATGTATATATATAAGGCCGGGACCAAAGGGGCAACAGGTAACTAGGGAATTCTCCATGAACTATTTGATCCATCTAGTCATTAACCTAGCCAGATTCAGTATGAATCCCTGACCGTGGAAAACCAGGAATTCATGTCCTAGACATGATGCGAGACAAGACTGGTTGCTTACACAAGCACATTCAATACAATCACCCACGGTGTCAAGAATTCACTTAGCATGTCAAGTTAGCCGTCGCAACAGCGTTAAGTTATCAAGTCATGCTACAAGTCAGGAGTGCGTCGCCACGGACCACTATCAAGTTATCAAGTCACAAGGATTAAATACAAGTTACAAGTTAGGTGTGCACCCCACTGGGTCACTAGCAAGGAGATCAGAGAATACCAGAATCATAATCCACAGAAAATCCCGAGAACCGTACTAGTCATAAACAATTACTTGAAAACCGTGTTAGACCGTGTCGGGTCAAGATAGTCGTGCTGTGTTGAACAGATCTCAGGAAAACCCAATCCACAAAAGAGAAACCAAATCGAAAAATAAAACCAATACTCCAAAAGCCAATGGGTTAAGCAAGGGGTCAGGGTGCAGCGTACGCGCAAGAGCACGCACGCAGGGGAGCAGCGTACGCACAAGAGCACGCACGCAGGGGAGCAGCGTACGCGTAAAAGCACGCACGCAGGGAGCAGCGTACGCGTAAAAGCACGCACGTACGGAGCAACGTACGCACAAGGGCACGCACGCAGGGGAGCTGCGTACGCACAAAAGCACGCACGCAGGAGAGCAGCGTACACGTAAAAGCACGCACGCAGGGGAGCTGCGTACGCGTAAAAGCACGCACGCAGGGGAGCAGCATACGCGTAAAAGTACTCACACAGGGAGCAGCGTACGCACAAGGGCACGCACGCAGGGGAGCAGCGTACGCGTAAAAGCACGCACGCAGGAGAGCAGCGTACGCATAAAAGCACGCACGCAGGGAGCAGCATACGCACATGGGCACGCACGCAGGGGAGCAGCGTACGCGTAAAAGCACGCACGCATGGAGCAGCGTACGCACAAAAGCACGCACACAGGGAGCAGCGTACGCACAAAAGCACGCACACAGGAGAGCTGTGTATGCGTAAAAACACGTACGCAGGGGAGCTGCGTACGCACAAGAGCACGCACGCAGGGGAGCAGCGTACGCGTAAAAGCACGCACGCAGGGAGCAGCGTACGCACAAAAGTACGCACAAAGGGAGCAGCGTACGCACAAAAGCACGCACACAGGAGAGCTACGTACGCGTAAAAACACGCACGCAGGGGAGCTGCGTACGCACAAGAGCACGCACGCAGGGGAGCTGCGTACGCGTAAAAACACGCACGCAGGGGCTTCTTCTCCATGGCTGAGAAGAGGCTCCAATGGTTCCCAAAACTTCAGATCATCACAACTTGGCCATCCGAACTCCAAATCCTAATTTCCAAAGTTCCAACTAGGGTGAAATGGAATTCTCTTCCACATGGAAACATCAAAACCCATAAAAATCCAACTTAAATAGATCAAAACCATGTAAAACCAAAATAGGGAAAACTTAGATCTAGAACAATGGAGACTCCAAATCATAAAATACCAAGTTCTAATGCTGATCACCATGTCCTAAACTAGCAAATGGACAAATAAAAATGGGGTTCTTATGTGATGGCAAGGTGCACTTGCCTATGGGTTGGTGTTGTGGAGAGGAAGGAGAAGAGTGTTGTGTAGAGGAAGGAGAAGAAGAAATTAATGGAGGTTTATGAGGAGAGAGAAAAGATTGGTAGAGTTTTAAAGAGGGTGGGATGTGGTGTGTTGAGGGTGGAGCATAGGCTAAGGTGTTCCAATACACATTAAACCAAACCAAACCAACCCAAAACCAATTAAAACCGAGCCATGACAAAACCCAAAATACGAGAAATGCCGAAATTCCACCAGTTGAGAAAAATAAAAATACATGCCAAAATCCAGATACGAGTATAAATACGAAATACGGAAAATACGGGAAATGAGGGTGACAAATTGACCCTAAGGAGAACATAGCAAGATCATAAGCTAAGTTGCATGATTCAACGTAAATATTACAATGTTGGTTTGGAAGGAAGATCTTTGCTTCAGTATATGCGAGGACGAACGTACTGATCCTCCACCAGCTTCATGCAGGGTGCATGGAATGGATTGCTTGCGGCGAAGCGTTGCTTGAACGCGTTGAGGCTTGGAATGCCGAAGCGTATTGAAGCGTGCGATCGCTTGACGCTCGGATATGCAACAGGATTGATGCGGCCGAGATATAGAAGGCATGATGTATGGAACGGTGTAATCCTTTGTGGGCAAGAGAGAACCTGAGTGTTGTAGCCAATTTGGCATATATTGTTAGGCTATCGAAAGCCTTTTTGATCTCAGTTTCGAATATCAATAAAGAGAATTGTTTCGTATACTCTGTTTTCCTTTCATGTTAATATCGAATCAAAAAGATAACTGTAACACCCATATTCGGAATACATATTTTATCAGGCTTATACGTATTTCGGACCTGTATTTTATTTTTTTGGATTTTGGCATGTACTTGTAATTGACTTGACTTGCAGATTTTAGTTCTCGTAATTGGTTTTTACATGGCTTGGTTTATTTTGTGGAGAGGGTTTGGTTTGGTTTGGTTATCATGAGTGGAACACCTTAGCCTATTCTCCACCTCCATTCCATCACAACCACCCTCATTAAAACCTACCAACCTTTTCTCTCTCCTCCATAACTCCATTAATTTCTTTCAACTTCTTCTTCTTCCTTCTTCCACACAACTCCCCAACCCATAGGCAAGTGCACCTTGCCATCAAATAAGCACCACTTTTTATTTGTCCATTAGCTAGATTAGGCCATGGAGAACAACTTTAGAACTTGACATTTTGTGATTTGGAGCTTTCATTTTTCTAGATCTAGGTTTTAACTATTTTTGGATTTACATGGTTTTGATCTATTTTGGTTAGATTTTTGTGGATTTTGATGCTTCCATGTGGAAGAGAATTCAATTTTACTCAAGTTAGACCTTTGAAAATCTAGATTTGGTTTTGATTTTACCAAGATATGAAGTTTTGAACCTTAGAGTTCTTGGAGTCTTCTTCTCGGCCTGGAGAAGAAGACAGCAGCCTGCGCTCTTTAGTGCAGGGCTGGATTATGCATTCCCCCTCGGCCAGCGCTCCTTAGCACAGCGCCGACCGCGCAGCTTGTCCCTTGGCGAACTGCGCTCAACTCGAGTGCGCATGGATTCATGCGCAGTCTACTCATGCGCAATCTGACCCTGCGCCATCCACTCATGCGCAATCTGACCCTGCGCCATCCACTCATGCACAATCTGACCCTGCGCCATCCACTCATGCGCAATCTGACCCTGCGCCATCCACTCATGCGCAATCTGACCCTGCGCCATCCACTCATGCGCAATCTGACCCCTGCGCCAACCAGTTCAGCGCAAGCCGACTCCTGCGCAGTTGGCCCCTGGCGCACTTGACTCCTGCGTAACCCGACCCCAGGGACCCTTGCGCAATCTGTCCAATCATGAAAATTTGGTTTCTTTTTCCTTAATCTTGGCTCTTCTATAGCACTGTATATTGGTATTTATTTTAGATATTTTACGCCCATTTTATATTCTTACGCCTTTTGTCATGAACTAATTTTTACTTAATATGTTTGAAATGACTATTGTACATAGCATGGTATGACAAGGAACTAGCATAACACGACAGTGACCCGTAGTGGAGCACTCCTGACAGTACCCTGACATGATTTATCTTGATAACTTGATAGTGGCCCATGGCGGCGCACTCCTGACTTGACTTGACTTGTAACTTGTAACTTGACTCGTATAATCAACTTGACACCGTGGGTGTTCCTGCTTGTTTGTTTGTATAATCCACTTGTCTTGTCTTGCATCATGTCTAGGACGTGACTTCCTGGGTACCACGGCCAGGGACTCGCACTAAATTGGATTAGGCTAATGATTAGATCAAACTAGAATATGGAGAATTCCCAGTCACAGGCAATCTCGTTATCTGGGCGCTTTAATGGACTTGTAGCTTGCCGACGAGTAGAGCACATTTCCAGCACACTGTCATGTGTTGTACCCTCTAAGTCACCTAAGGGTACAATTGTCTCCCGGGCAATGTACCCACCTATAACTCTCAACCCGCGGAAGGATAACTGGATAGTCTGCAGGGCTTGGGACTGGGAGTTTCTCACTTGCATCTTGTTAGTAATTAGGCTTGTGATAACCCTAGTTAGTTAAAGTAGTAAGCCGTAGTACTTGCTTGGCCGATTGTGAATGAATGGTGTCCAGCTCTGTCTAAGTCTTGTCTAGCCCCTGTACCTGGAACTCTTGATCATGATTGTTTTACTTATCTCTAACGATAAATGGGTAGAGACAGTGAGCTATTCAGGCGAAGGGGTACAATCCCGGTCCTTGTTTGGTTTAAGGATTGTAACCTGGCTCCCGGAATGGTTCCACGTCCCTAGTCGTTTATCGCTCTGTGTACCTTTACTACTTGTACTTTCTTTTATTCTTTATGTTCTGATATGCTGGCTTTTGTTCTTATTTGTGGCCTCCTTGTGGCACTTGCTCTTTCTGGGGTTTGACCCAGCTGGTTTTGTGTGGCCAGATTTCGGAGCAGCTCCCGAGGATCTACCAAGCTTCCAGCCCAATGGTGAACACTAGACGGAACCCGGGCTACGAGTGGGTTTTTCCTTTTTGTTTCACCCACTTATATGTAAATTTATTCTTTTGAGGCGTTTAGCCGACGAGCACCTGTTAGCTCGATGCACATTTACTTACTGTCTGTCTACGGGCTGTAAACATGATTAACAAATCCTAGGGTTGATCATGTATGACTGAACTCTTGCTAGTCCTATCATTTTGTACGACTAGCTTCATGATCATCCAATATGTAATATTTGGGACGCCTTATATATATATATATATATATATTTGATGTTCTAATATCTTGTAACTCTGTTAATTGCTTGAGATTGAGACAATAGGCTTGACCTTAAGAGACTGCTGGCTTGTAGTAAACCCTCATATCTAGACAGCCGTGACCGTATAGTTGAGATGTATTCTATTTCAATATACGTAGCTGGCTATGTCTGCCCCCGCTCTCCAGTATTCTGGTTCTGGGGCGTGACAATAACCATTTGAGAACTTGTCATCTTGCCTTGCACGAGCGCAACTCCAGGCTCGTGCGGCATCACGCCCCCTGCGAGGACGATGATTCGGGTGATTCCGGGTCAGGGCGTGACAGATATCGCCGACGAGAGGGTGGTGTTTTGAGGGGTGTGGATGAGAGGGACAATTTTGTCAAAAGAAAATTTATGATATAAAGTTAGCACCTATCAAAGTTTTGAATATTAAGTTGAAAAACTGAAATAATTGAGAGTATCAAGTTATAATTTAGCCTTTTACCATTATCAAATGTTATAACTTGCAACTAATATTGATTATTTTATTCATTGTAAATTTGTGGCTTAAGTATAATCTGTTTTGAGAAATACTTCTTCTTTTCCTCAATTGAACCAATATACTTGACGAAAAATATAATTCAAGTTAGTGAGTGACAAGCTACTTCTAAATTTCTTATGATCTATGGTTGTATTTTTTTATTCGTCCTCCACTTCATTAGTTGCAATGACTTGATAAAAAAAAAGAACTTAACTAAATGGCATCATATATGTGAATTATTCAAATATTTGCTTGGTTTTAGTTTGAGATTGGTCAAGTATATATAAATATATGTCAATATGGCCCACCTGTCATACTAATAGATGAGCGACCGAGACCAAGACTAGTGGTGGTCATGTTGGTGACCCCATCCCATTATTCAATCCTTTTATATCCTAATAATTAAAAGTTGGGGACATGATGGGTCCAACCATTTTGTCTCGATCCATGCACTATCACTAATATGTAGTTAAAATTTGAAATAAAATACATTAATTACAAGGAAGCACTGCGGATCATACAAGTCACGTCCAAGTCACATTATTCTATTATGATTATTTTCAACCTTTAGCTAGTAATAAAAGAAAATTGTTATTGGCATCCTCAATTTTTTAGAATATTACAATTTTAATATTTTGTAGGACTATTAAAATTTAATATTTTTTAGTATATAAAATTGTCAAAAATTTTAACATTTTGAAAACAAATAAATCTATCTAATATTGCTAAAAAATTTATAGTCATTAATATATAAATATGACCAAAGCAAAATATAAGGGATTTGTGGTTCTTTGATCAAAATATGCAATAGCAATAAAAAGGGTACATCAAGACGAACTTCTTTTTTTTGTGTAACACCTTCAAGGTTTCTTATTTAGCGATGGAGGAAATAATTAAAGAACATTATGAATGAAACACATTTTGGAGAGTCGCAAAAATTGAGAATTTAAAAAATCCAAAGAAGCCATAATGCTTGTAATAGAAATGAAAATTTTAGATCAAACTTTAAATAATTTTTATGGAACAACTTTTAACTATAGAAATTTGAATAAATTATGAACGATGGTTTATTATTTTTTTTTTTTGAAAAGATGGTTTATTATTTGAGATTGGAATTAGCTCTTAGATATAAAGCTAAGTTGGAAACATTAAACTTTTTAATGACTATACAAGTATATTTTATTGTAGTATTTTCTTTTTAGGTTAGCATTTTTTTAAAGTTTGGATAAAGATGTGTTGTTGTGTAATTTATTTTAACAGTTGTTAAAAAAAAAATCAAAACGAGAACCAAAGAGCAAGAAAAATAAGAGGAAAAAAAACTCTTGGAAATATTAATGAATTATGGGTGCTAATAGCAAAAAAGACACAAAAGGACAAGGAGGACAAACCATGATCTTCCTTTAACTTCACCCATAATTTTTGTCTCCCGTAACGTAGAAATGAAGTCCGTTGTCATGGGACACCTCGTATTCCGGGGTGTCGTTATCATCATATCCCTCACTTTTTTCCGTTGAAGTACCATAAATGCCCGCTTGATGTAATAATTTACACGTGCTTACGTTTTATTGGCAGGTCATAACTGAGATTCATTAGTAAAGGGCTGTTTGGTTCGTGGTAGGTCTCCGAAAGTATGAAAGTACCACTTATATCATATTGAGTTTTTTTGTTCTTGCAGCAAGTGACACTTTTCAAAATGTGTTTGGATGGAGTACTTTTTGTCTGGTGAAAGTGGAGGAAAAATAAGTTAGTTGTTTGGATAGTCGTTGAAAGTGGAGAAAAATGAGTTTGATTGTTTGGATGATTGTTGAAAGTGGATGTTGGGATTGAATGATAAACTTAAGTACGCTTACCCCCAATTTATTTAAACCTAAATATTTCTCATTTAAACCAAAATATAACAATATAAATTATTATGAATTACCACTATTAATTAATACTTTTGACATTTTATGGAGAATCGCTATTAATTAAAGTATCCTCTAAATCTATTACTATAATTAAATAGAAAATAATTATAATAAACATATAATTATAGTAAACATATAATTATCCCACACAATTAAAGATATTAATTAAACATAAAAAGTTGTTTGGTGTCTATCCGTTGCTGAGTCACATCTCAAATTTTTTTTCTTTGACCAAAACTTTGGATAGATAATAGAATGCACAAGGAACAATTTTTTTTTCTTTGACCACCTTTCGCACACAATTTTTTTCTTTGACCACCTTTCACAGACCGAAACACCTCGATGGGGGTTGGGTGACCGGACACTCATCGCAGAGGAGGAGTTTCAGAACACTTCTGCAGACGTTCCATTTCAGAGTTTTCACTTTCAAAGGAGTTCCACAAAAAAAAAATTGGAAGTGAAAAATGAAATTTTTCCAGGGGACAAGAACTCTGCTGCTGTCAGATCA
Organism: Iris pallida; assembly: GCA_029216955.1. Taxonomy (NCBI): domain Eukaryota; kingdom Viridiplantae; phylum Streptophyta; class Magnoliopsida; order Asparagales; family Iridaceae; genus Iris; species Iris pallida. Next base: position 905,104 of record JANAVB010036020.1, on the reverse strand, counting down.
CTAGAAAACCAAATTTTCAGCAAGTGTTACCAAACAGCTAAACTCGTGAGAGTTCAACCGAGTTACCAAAAGTTGCTGAGTTTCAACCCAATTTTATGTAACCAAACACCCTCTAAGGTATAATGAAAACAAGACTTTTGAACTCATCTCACCAAACATATTTTATAATGCTTTTTTTGGTAGTTCTAATAATAATATTTGATTTAAATTTTGTTTTATTGTCGGACGTAAATGTAGGGACTTTCATTGTTCACTATCACCATGTATTAAAGAAAATAAATAATAGGGTTATTTTAGTAAATATTTCCGTTTAAAACTAGCCTATAATTCCATTTTTTTTTAATTAAACTAGCAAATGTCCTTATCTTCTACTATATAATAAGGCTTCAAAAAAGCGCAAAAGTGAGCCGTCTAAGTCGTATGTAAATCATTGTCCATTTTATTTAAAAAAAATAAATTATGTAAAAAATTGTTAAAAAAAAGTTTAAATTTGTCAATATGGAAAATCGAACTCAACCAAACAAGAAAATACTTTGCAACTTAACCACATGAGTTAGAAGAAAAAGTTGACTATAATTGAATAATATTCTTATTATACGTTATTATACTTGCAAAGAACGTACATTTATTAGTTCTGTGTAAAACAATAAAATAGTTGATACCGTGCCACCCTGGGTGGCCTTTTCAAAGTTATTATGATAAGTTATTTTTATCAAACAATTTTGTATTATTTTTCAAGAAAAGGAAAGAAAAAGTTTTTAAATTTTTTTTTTTGACTTTTTGAGAAGCAATCTCAGCAGTTGTTGCTGGTTAGACTAATCCAATGAACAATTTTAGAAGACGAAAAAACTCTACTATTGGGTCTGAAGAAGCTGCTTTGGTTGCTGAGAGTTTGCTGACAGCAGCCAATTGCATCGTAGCTGGCTGACTGAGTTTATCAAAGTTGTACTCGCTTTCTTTTCCTAAAAAATAAAATAATTTCATGACAAATACTTTACAAGGCTGCTTAATTAGTTAGTTGTTGATCATGTAGGATTGGAAACTTAGTTGGTATGTTGATGTTGTGTGACATGTACACTTACTGTGCATGTGCTTTTTGTGGTGGTCCGTGGATGGATGATCATGACCAACTCTTCCTTGCTTTAAGTACATGATGTTACTGACACTTTACAATTTTTTCTTCTTCTGACTTTTAATATTTTCTCAGTGGTTGTGTTACTTATCCCGTCATGTGCCAAGCTAAGGTTGAGATTAATTAAAGTTATATATTTTTTCCTTGGAAGTTGGAGGCTTGAACAACATATACATGTTTATCAAGGGGAGCAAGAGCAGTGCCGCAACTGTTATGCTCGGACCAGACTGAAAATTATCATCACATCACCTATATGCGTGGTGCAGATGCGGTTGTAGTACGGTTGCACGGACTGGGATGTAGCCTTCGGACTGCATGGGTTGTAGGCCATCGGACTGGAATTTGTTATTTGTTATTTATTATAGGTCTTCAGACCAGAATAATATTTACCTTTTTTTAATATTATACAGACCCTAAAATTAAATAACCCGCAATAGTTTTACAGGAGCTTGTTAAATTCCTCAGAAGTCGCAAATGTATATAGCTAATCTCGCTTCGTGTTCATTAGCTGGAATTAGACTCTGTATCAGAAACTTACAAACTAGAGACGCAAAATAAACGGATCAACAAATGCACCAGATTGAATGCTACCAAGAATAGATGGCAAGTTCTCTTAACGAATGTAATCAACACACAAAACATAGTAAGATACAAAGATGGTGAAGAATGCATTATAGCATTTTTTTTTTGTGTGTGCAAGGATAGACTTGTACAGTAATTAAAATTACATCTCATCCACATCTTATTTCGAAGAAACACGAGTTTCTAATAGGAAAAAGGATAGATACGAAAGCAATACAAACTCCAAAATGTGGGCAAAAATTACAGGGCAAGGACCGACAACATATGTGTTTGCCCAAATGCCGCTAGGCGGATTTGAAACTTCCACCAGCTGGAAATAATCAAACAACCCACTAATACGGGTAAAACAAATATAGATAATGGAGAATACTCTCACTTCCACCTGCAGCTCTCCTGTGGGGATATTCATCTTGTTTCATCTTCTAGGTTGCGGAAACCAACACTCAGATCATCGTACAATTTCTTGAACTTTGCAACAAGGGCTTCCTCGCCTTCTGCAGGGTCTTCGAATTTCTGGGACCTATAGTTTCCAACAGACGAGATATGTTCAAGTGACGCTTTCCATTATAACAATACAGGGAAACATATTTCCAGATTCGAAAAGCTTATTAGTCAAACACTTACACCAGGCGATAGAAAAGGTCACCCAACCGATGCTTTATGACACTATATGTTATTTTGTGACCATCAGAGCCAGCCCCTCGTTCAACAGCCTGCATGTTCAAAATCATGATGGTTACTTTCACAAGGGACAGCAAATATTAGCGATCAGTGACACATAATTGCTTCAAACAGTCATGTAAGCTAATAAGTGGGAACATATTTAAAAATGAAAAGCAGCAAAATCAAGTGATTTCATCAAATAATGTGTTAAATCACAAAAATAAAATCTGAACATAAAACCAAGCAAACGAAAGTTTTGTATGCCAATTTTCCATAAACACCCTTCCCTAGCAACTATTATAATTGAGTTTCAGTTCAGTTACTTGTAATGAACCTCAGAAACTTTATGAAATCCAATGGGAGAAAGTGGGCAATCCTTTGGTTTTTATTTACATTATATGGCGCCAAACTTTCGGCTTTTCCTGATATAAAATAGGCAAGGCCCGAGACCAACCAATTCTATCGCTGGAACCATCCAGTTAGCCCATCAGTGATGTCTGAAGGACTAGTGCGATAAACAAGTGTTGAATGGTAAAAAGTAGGAAAGATTAAATAATTTGATGCAGAAATAGCCTACTTGGTAAAATGTTCATGGTCCAAATGGAGAGTGTGGTAAAAAACATGGCAAAGGAGTAGAAATTACCTGGTTTGCCAAATTATTGAAGTGGATAATATTACGCATCATCCAAACCGACTTGTAGAATGGGCAAAATTTGTCATAACTGTCGGTCATCAAAAGGATACATAAGTAGAATGCAGCAAACCATATCAGCATATAGACATACAAGTGACTTGGATTAATGCAGATAACACTTCATGGAAGAAATTCAATGACTTACGGGGTGAAGGCATTCTGCGCAAGGTAATCCTCCCGCAGAAGCTTAGCAGTCTCTAGGATAATTTTGTCAGTTTCTGCTAAAGCATCTTTACCTACAAGCTGCAGTATGAAACTTTATAGAACTATATAAAAGTGAAAAGATGTACTATCAAACAGATGGAAAATAGCGTGCAGACCTCAAATTCACAGTCAATATTTGAGAATGGTTAGATAGCAGGTCTTTACATATGTTGGCGCAATTGTGGGAAATATCAAGTGAAATAGAAAAAGGGGGAATAAGTACCAATGTTGCTGGTAACAGCTGTAAAATCCAAAAACAGAACACGGACTGGAAAATAGACATAATGGGTGAAAAAAATGCTAATTGTCTCATATATTTACATCCATTAGGGACGTTAATATAATGTACAATAAACCAGCTGTTGCTTCACTACTTTCTATAACTGGTGTTTACACTGATTGATTATGCTGGGACGAGTGAAACATGAAGCCAGTATTATGCAATATGCATATTCACACGACTATAACATACCTCATAACCAGGTCACATTTGCCATATATAGTTCATTATAGTTGAAAGGTATCCTATTTAGTATTGTATTAGAATTTTGAAGTTATAGGATAAGATGGCCATACATTCATTCTCTAGAGTACCAGTGAAAGATATTTTTTAGTAACAAATGTATGAAAATGAAACTTCCAATCACCCTTAGCTCACTGTCTTCCTGAAAAATTACTGGTATTTAAGTTTTCCTAAAACAAGTAGTTCAAGGCTGCACATATGTACAAACACCGGTTTAAAAACGAGTAACGTACTACTAAGGAATTCAGAGAAGATACAGAACAAATGGACCGTGAAAAACTTTTGATCCAAAAGAGGGTACCTGAACAATTTCATTCAGGTCATCTTCTCTCTGAAGCACCTCACGAGCTTTTGTTCTGATGTCAATAAAATCTGGATCGAATTTCTCATAAAAAGATTCTAAAGCCTGCAGCACAAGAGATGATGTGAGAAACATAACAAAACTAGCCCAAGAACAAGATCTTTGTAAATAGAAATACTGACATCGAACATAGAACACTTTGAAATTACAGGATAATATATTACTTTCTGGATATATTGCAGGATTGTAGAGACATCTTTGAAAATACAATGACCCAAAAATATATTGAGTAAAACTGGCACACGAGTGCATTTAGTTTCTGAACATGAATATCAAACAAGTCCACAACTTTATGCTTTATGATATGTAATCAATTTTGAATTCTTATTCAAATCAGTATCTCGTGAAAAGAGAACAGGAATTTCAAAGGTTGTAATATTGATGAAATCAAGACGGGCCATAATAAACAACTGAAGTTGCTTGCTATCTCAAAAACCAAGGCAATTCCACAGTATCATTACCAACGTTTAGAAACAGCTATTTGACATGAGACAGAAGACACAAGCTTAGTAATCTATTTACGATATGTGAATCCACCCGTTGTCACTTATTTTTCTTCATGACTTTCTGCCAATTGGCAACAATCTCGATTAAATATTGTATATTCGAGTTCCTCTAACTAGGAAAGGTGTGCATTACATAACAATTTACTGACACACCCTTGTTCATGCATAGAAACAAACCTTTGAGTATTTGGAATAAGAAATAAGCCAATTCACTGATGGGAAATGTTTCCTTTGAGCTAGCTTCTTATCTAGTCCCCAAAAGACCTGTAAAAGAAGGACTTAAGTAAGAAAAGATTATAATGATTTATAAAAGAATAAACAACCATCATTCATACTGAAAAGTAGCTGTTGGTGTTATTCCATTACCTGGACAATGCCAAGAGTTGCAGATGTTACAGGGTCTGAAAAATCTCCTCCTGGAGGAGAAACTGCACCAACAATTGTGACACTACCAGTACGGTCGGGACCACCCAGACATTTCACTTTACCGGCACGTTCGTAAAAGGAAGCTAGACGTGCTGCCAGATAAGCAGGATAACCACTATCTGCTGGCATTTCAGCCTGAGAAGACATTACATTCATGGTTAATGAAGAAGTTTCATATGCAAAGAACACCAGCAATACTTGGTTCAACCAGAATCAGAAAAGGATGAAAGAGAACATACAAGATTAAATAATGCTGAATAATATCAGAAATTTACTCCTCAACCCTTGAGTGAATAAATGAATAACTATTCTTGGTTATGTCTACTTGACAGATCACTAAATATCTTATCGTGAAGACCACTCAATTCAAAGTTTGATCTGTACTAGTTTGCAAACATCATGTCTCTATCTTCATTAACATCTTGCATGTCATTCCAACATAGAGCGACACTTGTAATCTAATGTCATTGTTGACTTCCATACACATGTAAAGCGGGGACACACCAAATGACGTAAAAAAAAATACAGTTGTGCATGTTATTGCTGTATTTTTATTCATACTTGCTGCACTGATACGAAAACTAACAATCTCTAGAAGTATAGTGACCTTATGAGATTTTATGGCTTCAGATAGCCTTCTGCCCCAATCTAAGCATTATGCTTTGTCTGTGACTCATTCACCGATTTCCAAAGTGAATATTTGGCTCGAAACCCAAATAGAACTTGGCACAGTTAGGGTCTGCTTGGATTGAGGTGAAAAAAAATATGCAGAGTTAAGTGGGGTTAATAAGGGGGAGTTAAGTGAGGGGGAGTAGAGTTAATACATATAACCTTGTTTGGATTGGAGGGAGAGTTAAGTGAGGGGTGTTTAATAACTCTTGCTTGGATTGGAGGTTTTGAGTGAGAGGAGGACTAATAAAATTATGATAGTTACCAAAATAACCTTATTACATATGTCATAAAATTAAATTTGTTTGAAATTTTAATTAGAACTTGTCAAAATATCTTCACAAATTAGGAAGGTACGGCGCAACATGTTGAAAACAAAAAAAAGGGAGAAAAAATCATGATATTTTATAGAACAAATAAGAGGTGTTTATGACTTTTTAAACAAAATCCCACAATCCCCCTCGTTAACCCTCCGATTTGGGGGTTTAAAAAAAATGGACAAAAGAGGGTGAAATAAACCCTCACTTAACCCTCCCTCCTAAACCTCCACTCTCAAACCAAACATGGTTTTATTTCCCCCTCACTTATGACTTAACTTTCCCTCACTTAACTCTCTTAACCCACAATCCAAGCAGCCCCTTAGGGAAAAGGAAATGAGACCACAAGTCCTAAATCAATTTGTAATAACTCTTTGCCATGTGCAGATATACTCTTAGGGGGCGTTTGGTATGCGGTATTTTTTTTTATTCCCGGAAAAATTTAAGATGGGAATCTATTACCACGTTTGTTTGGCTTATAAAAAATTTATTCCCGGGAATTATAAATACCCGGATAAATAGTTTACCCACAAAACATGGGAATTCTATCCCTCGAGAATAGGTGGGTATTTTTTTTTTGCCCGGGAAAAAAAATTGTCTAAATTTTTTTCTGCTTTTTTTGATCAATTTTGATTAGTTTTGAACATTTTTTCTTTTCTTTGTCGTTTTTATCGCTTTTTTGTCATTTTTTGTCGTTTTTATCAATTTTTTGTCATTTTAAGCGATTTTTTGTCGTTTTTATCCATTTTTTTCTTTTTTGTCACTTTTTGATAATTTTTTTTCGTTTTTATCGCTTTTTTGTCGTTTTTACCAATTTTTTGCCGTTTTAAGCGAATTTTTTTCGTTTTTACCCATTTTTTTGTCTTTTTTGTCACTTTTTGATTATTTGTTGTCGTTTTTACCCAAGTTGTCATTTTTGTCGCTTTTTTGTCAATTTTTATCGTTTTAACCGATTTTTTGTCGTTTTTTGTACCTTTTTTGTTGTTTTTACCGATATTTAGTCGTTTTTGTCGTTTTTTAGTCATTTTTACTGATTTTATGACTTTTTTGTCATTTTTGTCGCTTTTACCGATTTTTTTTTTGTTTTTGTCGCTTTTTGGTTATTTTTTGTTTTAACCGATTTTTTGTTATTTTTAACCCTTTTTTTGTCGTTTTTAACCGATTTTTTTGTCGTTTTAACCGATTTTTTTGGTCATTTTTTGTCGTTTTAACCGATTTTTTTGTCGTTTTAACCGATTTGTTTTCCTTTTTTGTCATTTTTATCGATTATTTTTCGTTTTTGTCGCTTTTTGGTTATTTTTGTCGTTTTAACCGATTTTTTATTGTTTTTAATCAATTTTTTTCGTTTTTAACTGATTTTTTGTCGTTTTAACTGATTTTTTGTTGTTCTTTGTCGTTTTTGACGCATTTTGGTTTTTTTTTTGTCGTTTTTACCGATTTTATGACGTTTTTGTCGTGTTTTGGTTATTTTTTTCGTTTTTACCCCTTTTTTTTGTCGTTTATACATTTTTTGTCGTATTTTGGTCATTTTTGTCGTTTTTCATCGTTTTTGTCGTTTTTTGTTATTTTGTCGTTTTTACCATTTTTTTCGTTTTTACCTATTTTTTGTCGTTTTAACCGATTTTTTTTTATATTTGTTCATTTTTTTTCGTTATTATTATTTTTATTTTTTTCCCGGGAATATTTATATTGTCACCAAACATGGGAATGTAATTTTCCAGGGAATTTAATTCCTTGGAATTTAATTTCCGGGAATATAGAATTTCCGGCTATATAGTATTCCGCATACCAAACGCCCCCTTAGTTCTATCAATACTGGTGTTTTATCCTGGGTCACCTATTTTTTTAGGATCCTTTTTCCTTCCTCCGTTGGGTCTTTTGGTTTGCAGCTCCGAGCAGAAGCCTATTGTCTACTATGAACAATGCTCATCGAGTCTCTGAATGTCACTCAAAGAGGTCACCTATACGCCCTACTTCTCAATTACACACTTCTCTAACAATAGTTGAGTCAATCAGGAGATGTTTTGGCTTCAAAACCGTGTCTGCTAATGTCTTACTTTTCAAGTGCCCTTCTCCACTAATAGTCGCGCCTCAATCCGTCAACTTACTTTTCTACACGGGCAACTCTCATTGCAGATGGAGGGGAAAAAATGTCGATCTATTGAACTGCTGGAATCTGACCCAGTATTAATAGCACATAGAGCAGAAAATTACGGCCACGACTATTTTAAGGAAAATAAAATAAAATAACCCACTTCCACAATCTGTTGCTTTATAGAGCAGCCAGCCCAGCCCAGCCCAGACGAACGGGTCCAGCCAAAAAAGAGCTAAAATAAATGAGAGAATGTCCAGGGGCCTTCAAATCCTTGGCACCAGAATCCACTGAGACTTCGCTTCCATCCTTAGAGATCTTCACCTCACCACCAGTCTTCATTGACCTCCACACTGCTGAACATTAATATTGTGTATTTATCTTTTATAAAAGGTTATTTCCCTCTATCTCCCTTTCTCCTACGAATTCAGACATATTTGAGTTACATCTAGTGCGTCTTTCTGGGGGGCTTCAAACAGCAACTGTGTCCTGGAGCATCAAACCTAAATCCAACATGAATCAATCCAAGTCATGCTAGACACATACAAATGTCTTACTCACATCTCCAAGCCCAAAAAAATCACGAAAATGAACCAGGAATGACTTATATGACTCCTCTGGAGATGTATGGCAAATACCTCTAAAGCTGAGGATCACTGTGCCTCCAATAATTAAAGCTGGGGCACATATGATTGCAGATCACATCACAGAGACTTAAATAGTGAATTGATATCTAACTTCAAACTAAATAAATCATCTGCATATAAAATATGGTACAAGAATATGAATGTATGAAGATGGTATCAGATAAAAGTACCAATCTGCCAGATATTTCACGCAGAGCTTCAGCCCAGCGAGAGGTAGAATCAGCCATCATGCTTACGTTGTAGCCCATATCTCGGAAGTATTCAGCTATCGTGATACCTGAAAATATTAATAATGCAGACATAAGAGGATGTCACACAAAAGACAAATTAGAAGATGGGAATCAAAATAAGACATTATGCAGACCCCGATGTCAGAGTAAGTGCTGCCACATACTATTTAAAGACTAAACTATTAGAATTTCCACCTTTCTGAACAACATTAAGATCAAAACCAATACCTGTGTAAATAGAGGCCTCCCTAGCAGCCACAGGCATATTTGAGGTATTCGCAACAAGTGTGGTCCGCTTCATGACAGATTCTTCACGACCATCAGGCAGTGTCATTGTCAATTGTGGGAAATCCATCAGAACCTGGCAATAATATGTAAATCACAACCAAAACTGAAATGGCTAATGTTAAAGATGGACAGTGTAAGTACAGACCTCTGCCATTTCATTTCCTCTTTCTCCACAGCCCACATACACCACAGTGTCAGAATTAGAGTACTGCATAAAGCAAAGGCAGAAGATATAGTTAATAATCATATATTAAGAGGATTATACAAAGTACCCTAATAAAGTGACAACCCTACCTTTGAAAGTGCTTGACTAATAACTGTTTTACCACAACCAAAAGCTCCTGGTATAGCACATGTGCCTCCAAGCACGGAGGGGAAAAGGGCATCAAGGACACGCTGAAAATATTTGTTCACATTAAACAATTAGGAAGAATTTTTTTTTCTCGTAAGCACAAAATATATGATAAATTGAATCATGAAGCCTGAGACAAGATTATTATTATTAATTTATAGTTACCTGTCCAGTCAAAAGAGGTGTATCAGCAGCAAGTTTTGAGGCAACAGGCCTTGGTGTACGGACAGGCCATGTCTGCAGAAATAAGCAGGTAAGCTTTGGTATATACCTTCTAGCCAAACAATATTTTGCAACCTAACTGAATATGATAAATTCAACTGAAACTACAAGAAATAAGCTAGTTACAAACCTGAAGCATGGTGAATTCCTTTTTGACACCTTGAAACTCCAGCTCAAGTACAGTGTCCTGCAAACATGCATGATCACAATTGATACACTAAGGAACCTGAAAATGTTGATAGCGCAAACAAATAAAATTACATGCATAGCTGTTCACATACATTTAGGCTGTATTGACCAGCTGGGGCAACATAAGTAAGTTTTCCCATGGAACCAGGAGGAAGTGCAACATGGTGTTGCATCAGAGTGTTCTCAAAGACGGTCTACAATTTGGAGCAATTTACACATGAGAAATTTAATAATATCGGATAGAAGAAAATATAAGACTTATCTCATCAATTGCTAGATGAGGAAAAATAAAAAATGTTGTAGAAACTGGTAGATGCCGTCGAACTCACAGCATATAAATCTCCACCAGTTAGAAGATCTCCAACACCTGTGACAAGTGAAAGAGATGATCAAACCATGAACTTGATATGAAAAATGTCAGTAGACGTGCCCACAATATAACTCACTGAGTTTAATCTATTTACCTAACTTCTTTGGTTCAAATTCCCACAATGTTTCTTTGTCAAGGGCCGGAACAGAGACACCACGGGGAATGTAGACATCACCAGATCTGATGGCAATAGTTTTTAGAGGTCTCTGTAACAAGGGTAAAGGGAAGTGTCATTAAGATCGGTTATTTATAGGTGAGTCATTGTGCAGAAGAATAAAGAAAGTAAGCATCTGAAAGAGTGATGCTTGAATAAATGATAACAAAAATAGCTTAACACAGCATTAGCCATTGAAACCTAGGAATGAACCCACGCACCCAGAAAATCCTCTTTTCCTACAAGTCACACACCCCACCCCCCCAAATGTACCTCAAGAGCCAATCTTCTAATAAGTTAGTTACATTTCCAAGTAGAAATGATTCTGTTAAATGTCCAAAGAGATTTATTTTAGAATATATCTTTCAAATTATATTGTATTTGCATTTTATAACTGCTTACTGAGCCCTCATAATCATTCCCAACAGTTTTAACCGAATAATTTCATTCATCCTACTCTTATCATATGTCTAGGTGTAACCCCCCCCCCCCCAAAAAAAAAAAATAATAATAATAATAATAATAATAATCATCGGGTATGTAATATGTAATTACCAAGTTAGTATCATTAACTTGTGTTAATAGTACTATTATTAATTCTAGAGTTAGTTTGAATTTGTAATTAATTCCTAGCAAGAAATAAGTTAAGGTTTCTTGTATTCTTTTCATATTTCTAAAATAGATATCAATCCCTAAATAAATTATTTTCCTAATATCCTAATTAACCAGATCCTATTAATTAACTATTTATTCCGTAAACTATATATCTAATTAATCATGAACTAATTAAATTTCTAATAATTATTTCTTTTTCTCGTTTACTTATCCTAACTAATTAATCCCCCCAATATTTTTTATTTACATCCTTATTTCTATAAATGCTATTAAATATAACCATTTATTAATTAACTATATTACTAATAAACTTCCTACCTAACCTAATCCCTTCATTATCTATCCCTAATCACCTTCCAAAAGCAACTGCCACAGTTTCTTCTCTCTCCCGCTTAAACCCTTTGTTACCTAACACCAGCACAATGTCACGTCCCGCTCCCGTAGGAGCGATCGTCCTCGCTAAGGCGTGATGCCGCACGAGCCTAGATTGCGCTCGTGCAAGGCGGGTTCCATAACGGCCGATTACAGCAGCTGCGACGGGGTCGTCGCACAGAAGTCCCAAGCAGAGACATTGAATAATAGCAGCAGAAGTTTGAAGCAAACACAAGTTATACAAAAGAAGCTCTTTATTGATATTGAAACAAGGATTACAATAGGACGCAAGGCCAAGATTACAAGTCACTCAGCTCACTCAAGCTCACTCTTCTCACATTACAAGTCACTCAGCTCTCTCTCATCTCTCAATACAAGTCTTGAACCAGCGGATGCTTCGGAGAGACGACGTTCATACATTATGTCCCATATAAGTCTTGACTCCACGCGGCCGCACGCTTCATATCGCCAAGGAACTCCATGCCTCGACGCATCCAAGCGAGCTCCGCACCACGAGCTTCTACCTGTGCCTGCACATGAAAACAACGTGGGTGTCAGTACTCAACTGTACTGGTGGAATGAGCTCCTCGTCCACCCATACAAAACCGACACGTTTGATTTACTTTGTGCAACATGGTCCCTTCTTATCAATTGTCTTTCTAGTCTTGTCTTAGGATCAGTTTTAGGACAGACGCCTTGGCCTATTTTGTGTCTCTAGACCATCCCGTGCTTGCAACAACAACGTTAACACATATCTTGCCTTTAGACTCTTCTCGTACCAACAACGTTAACCTATCAAGTCGTGTTTGCCTTACGGCTTAAAATCAGAGATGTAACCATACGATAAGACTCCATTCTCGTGTGACCGTGCTACAAATCCTTATTGAGGCCGTTCCTCGCGATTCAATGAGACTAAACCACATTGCCGCCTCGCGGCCCTTGTTACTTTGGTCACCAACTGACCCAATTGAGACTTGTGAACATAGTGCCACTCAACCAACTTTGCCTTGCGGCGGTTTCCTGACTTAAACTCCAACGACTCAAACCAACTTATGCGAATCTATCCATCAACTTAAGACTTGACGCCACATCTCGTGCCGAAGCACGACGCCTATGTTGAAGCCAAATCTTAGGCCCAAACTTTGTCTTCTAACTGCACACACATTCAACTCAACTCAATCCAAAGGCACACACGCGGATTGCCGCCCGTGCCAACCCACCTATATGAGGTCACTAGCACCACATGATATTCTTTGGACTTATAGCTTTGTTATTCGGGATACCTTTCAGCGCAAGTAGCGATCCCCGCTGAAAACCTCCGACTAACCTGAGCGGTACTTCCAGCTCGGCTATACCCGTGTTTCCTCCTAGGCCGAAACGATCCCGTGGCCCCGGGTTGTCGTTCGAGAAAACTTTCGCCCTTGTCGACAAGTTGTCCAATGACCATGCAAGACTCGACTCAAACTGACGTCTCACACAGTCATTCTTCTTCCAGTGTTACCATCTCTTTTCAAAACCAATATTAAGACTTCTATCATTGAGACCGTCTCGACGACCCACGGTCGCGAGCATTCTTCCGTGTTATCCTATCATTTTACTCAACTCAGAACGACCATTTGATAACCCTCTTTCTAAACTCGACTTGAAATCAACCGTAGCTCGTGCCTTAAACACTAAGTCTGTGCATCGTGCCTTAAGCCAACTAAACTCTATGCGACACCACCGCTCAAGTCATACTCTATATGACGGGCCTTGAGACCGTAAGACTATGTGGTTATACCCAGTCGTTGAACTCGTAGGACCATGCTTGCTACTACTCCGATAACCTAACATAACTTGCCTAACTTAACTTTGCAACAACTTGACGAGCAAAGGCTGCATCAAGCTTTGCCTTGATGGCACGTTCTATGCACGTGTTCAACTTTGAACGACCAAGTCATTTGGGCGCCTAGACTTACGCCAGCAGCAATACGACGCAACTTAACTCATGAGGCGGGTCAAGGCTATGCCAAGCCTTGGACGATGGGACCGTGCATGCTTTATGAAGCCTTTATGTGGGCGACGCCTATGACTTAGGCTAACTCTTAACTTTGTGGCGAAGACTAACTTTTCTTTCTCCCAAGCCACGGGACGAAGGACCGAGTGTCATTTTCAAAGCACGCCGTGCACCAACTCTAAGCCGACCGTTGGACCTTTCCATATTCTAACTCAATTCGACCCGTCGGAATTATTCTCTTATCTATGTAGATTCGTCTCTTTTATTATCAAGCCTACTTGTACAAGTTAAAAACATACGATTTATTATGTGAAGGCTAAGATGAGACGAGTTCACCGAAACTATCCCACCTGAGCTAGGAGTCGCCTTGACCGAGTGAGTCTTCAAGCAGCCGTTGCAAGGCTAAGTCCGATCGCCGTCGGTGTTTTGATTCCTCCGATTGACTGAGCGGGACGGGGCACTACACACAACCCCACCCACCCCGCACCCCCACCCCACCCCCTACCCCGCAACGATCCTTGCGCAACCCAGTCCCCTAATATGCTCCTGCAATCCCGACCAACCTCCTCCATCACAGCTTAATCTCCTCCTCTATTTTCTCTCCTCTACTTAACAACCCTCTTCTACTCTCCAACCTTATCTTCTCCATCATCCCTCTCTCTAGACTTCTCCATCTCCTCTTCTAGTTTCTTTTCAATACTTACGTCATCTTCTTCCCATATCCGAGTTCTCCACCACCACCACCACTCCTTCAACCGAGCTTGCACCCCGAGAGTGTTTTAAATAGCTGTTGAGACGGCCGCCTAGGCGGTAGGCGGTCTCTGCCCGCACCGCCTTTGTGGTAGACGGTGGAGTAGACGGCCAACGGAGTTTTGGCGGCGTAGACGGACGTCTAGGCGGAACAATACCTAATAACATATTTTGGCCAAAAGGTTTTGCAAGTATTATGGGCCTATGGTTTCTACAAAACTAACCATAAATCTTCGTTCTAGAACTTTGTTATGCATGAAAAACTCTAAAAATATGCATAATATGCAAAAAACGGTGGTAAAATAGTAAAAAAATGTCCAAAACGTATGAAGCGCCTAGGCGGTAGGCGGACTCCCTCCGCCACGGACCCGCATACAGTCGTTTAGAACCTTTCCCTGAGCACAGGACCGCTCAGTCGAGAGCAACCCCGCTCAGGTGGAGTTCGACCAGCAGCCATTTCCCCGTCGAAACCTCTGTTGCACCCTCACCGTGCTTGCCCGACACTCCGACGAGCCTGCCCACCTCAAGCCGCTGCGTTTCGAACAACCTGACCTAGAACTGAAGGACACCTTGAGCCCGAGCCCGACCACTCGGGGGGAGTACTGTCGAGCTCGAGGGAAGCTCGAACTATCGACAAGCACCTCTTTGGCGTTGTCCAACCCCTCCCTAGCCATTCCGACGTGCCCCCACCATTTCCAACGCTCTGGCGCCCCATTTCAACTTTGTTCCGCATATCCGTGGTGATTCACGAGAAAACTGCATATTGCTCAGTTCTAGATTAAACAGAGACAACAACTTTACGAGCTAATTTCTTGAAATCCAACCGTCAGAATTCGCATCCAATTCTTTCGCTGCATAAGTGCTAAATAGTCCTATACTCGTGTCAAATTTGAATCGTTAATTATCTCGTTTGAACGATCGAAATCAACCCTAAAGTTTGGCGTTCAAATCTGTTTTTCTGATTTCAGTTTCGGGGCGACGGCTTCACGGACGCAGAATTTCCTCGTTGCAGCTCCGGTTAGCGAATCATTTTCACCTCATTGCTGGTACATTCCTCTGAGCTCCTGTAAAAATTCGTAGCTTAATTATGTTGTTTGATAAGTTAAACTCGAGCCGAAAGTTGTGCGTTCGAAACTGACAATTTGTATTTGTAACTCACGAAACGGACATCATTTCGTCAATCCGATCATCAGACTCCAAATCTGACCTTACCAATTAACTCGTGGCGTTGTTTTACCTTAGTTTGACATATAACTTACTAATTTGGCTCTTTTTTCTGATATCATGTAGGATTGTCTGCGGACCTCGTTCCACCCTTAAATATCGACTTTTCTCAAATGCACCAAACTGGACTTGGAGGCACTTTTTCTCCACCATTGATGTTATCCGGGACTCATGGACATGTTTCATGCATTCGGAGTAATATGCTCAATTTGATATTTGTGATATTCCGTATCCGACCAGTTTGTGTCGATAAGTTGACGCTTATTCAACCGGCTATCAACCAAGATACATTGCCTAAGTATTCTAAATAATTTCAAATGGTTACCTATATGTTATTTTACTGTTTTTATCTATTTTCGTGTGTCCAAGTACAACTTGGATGCGATCGACGATAATTGTCGATAGGGTTCGATCGACGATAGTCGTCGATAGGGTTTTATATGAACATATAAGGATAGTTGGGCTACCCGGATGTTGTAATGAGATGCTATGATATCTCATGTGATTCCGGACACTTATGTAGGTCTATGACCCATATGTTATATGCATGATAGGATGCACTCCCATACATGTGCTTTAGCCGATACAAGCGTGTTGTGCATTGGTTAGCTCTTGAGATCCATGTGAGATACGAGTTGTGTTGTCTATTGTGGTAGATTCATACTACGTTGCATATTTCGAGTTAAGCCGTGGACTCACTGAACGATATCAATTGGACGAAAAGGGCAATCACTAGATGTGTGGGCTACTATGCACTTTTTGATAAACCATATACTCCGGAGGATCTATTGGAATGATGACCCCTTGTATGCAGATGACCTCGTTATTCAGATAATTGGTTTCAATATATAATCAGATGGTCTCTAGCCGAGAATACGCCTACTACCTATTCAGCCAGACAGTCCATATGTACGAACGTTGTCATCACATTGCATTCGTTTAGTCATTAGCTTCGTTATATTGCTTATTGTTGTTGGTAGTATTCAATTTACATAATGGTATGCTCTTTGCGTATGTTATTACTTATTACTTATTACGTCCCTCTAAGGACATGATCTCCTTCCAGGTTAGTTGAGCAGTTTATCCGAAGTTTACCTTAAGGAACGATGTTCTTTGCTCAGATTCAGGTATGTTGAATTTTTGAAACATTTAGCTTTCGCCGTTACATTTTGTTTTGTTATTTACTCTGTTGTTATAGCCTAGTCTTTATATACCTATATCATTTCTCCCGGGTTTGTTTGAACATGTGTGTTATGGGCTGTAGACCTTAATACATTTTGTCTACTCTTGAGATTCATATTTCTATGGATTGAGATGTAGTTTGATAGGTTAGTCATATAAATTGATAGCTAGATTCAAGTCTAGTTGTCTTGTTTATTATTCATTGTAATTGGTTGATGCTTACCAAAAGAAGTTCTTTCCATTGACTCGCTTTCATCCTTTCTATCGATTGGCTTTCATCCAAGAAAGGGTCCAAAGCAATAAACCTATTTTCCCCAATCCGAACTGAGAAATTATAGGTATCTATTGGAGAAGCGGTGCCTTGCCGTAGGAGTCCGCTTGATATGTACCTCGCCATTGTCATGTGTCTCGGTCGGTATTTTGGGACTGAGGCGAGACACTAGGGTAGGACAATTATAGTATTCTTCAATCATAGCAATAAAAGGCTAGGTAGTTGCTTTTTGCCTATTCTATATCATTGGTTTTTATTTATTTTTTGTCCTATCAACTTTCAAGGCTTATATACACAAATACCACAAAAAGAAAGACATTGAAGAAAAAAATAAGAAAAAGAAAGAAGAGATATCAACTACTTCATTCATAAGGCTACTTATCTTGTTTTTGGCTCTAGAGACGAGTCATTCCCTTCTAATCCATCAATATTTATTTATTTATTTTATTTAAAAGATGAAGATCCAAATCCTCAATCTAAATACTAAATAGTCATATCCTATTGTTGGTCCTTCTCATAGATTTTTCAGTATCCGAAACAAGAACCAAGTTCCAATAAGAACCTAATAGTGCCTTTATAAATTCAGATTGTTTATTACTTTGAACCATTTTCAGTGCTCTTGTATGTTGATACTTTTTATCCACCAAATATCTTCTTACATATTGGTTAAAATGCTTAAGAAATTTTGCCACATAAACGAATTATATTAAGTAAAACTTGACATAAAACATTGGTTTTGATTTTGTTTCCATGTCATGGTAACAAATCTTTATCAGCAAAGAAACAAGTCTGGTTTGTTCTTATACGAAGCTTATACAACTATACAAGGAAAGGAACCCAAACAACCATGCATACAACAAAAAGAACAAGTTACAAATCGCTATACAATAAGTATGAGGTTAACAACATTAAAATCACTTATAATAATAAAATGGTTTCAGCACAAAAATTTAACTAGTACCAAATTTTAGGCATACCTGAATTCCATCAAAGATGTTGCCCAAAATTCCAGGTCCCAACTCCACGGAAAGAGGCTGCAATGAGGGAAATTCATTGGAACTTGTAAGGCATCCACATTATAAAATGTAGAGCATTAAAAAATCAAAGCAGGCCTGGAAAAAATACCTTCCGTGTTCGCAAAACGGGATCATTCACCATTAACCCAGCAGTTTCTTCATAGACTGAAATTCATAGTTGAAGTTATATTTGTCAATGCCCTCAATATTTCTTGTATTCAAGATGGCAGAAGAACCAAAGAAATCAGGAAAAGATGCACAAGGAATAAAATATGAAGACATGGGCATGGATGCTTTTATGACATAAAATACCTTGAATGGTAGCCGAGTCTCCCTCCAGCCTAATGATCTCTCCGATGAGATTGTCGTGACCAACACGAACCAGTTCGTACATGGCAGCACCCGCCATTCCATCTGCAACAACAACTGGACCAGACACCTACAAGATTGCCAGGAAATTTTTCGGTTGTACACACATCAGCCCGA
The DNA here is from genome assembly GCA_029216955.1 of Iris pallida. Lineage (NCBI taxonomy): Eukaryota > Viridiplantae > Streptophyta > Magnoliopsida > Asparagales > Iridaceae > Iris > Iris pallida. The sequence goes on along the minus strand of JANAVB010036020.1, from coordinate 886,571 downwards.
AGCTCAGTTCTGGATAACCAGCAATGACCAAGGAAGAAGCTCACATAGGAGCTGAAAAAATGTTCAACTTGATATAATATATCGTATAATGGCTTGAGTTAAGATCCTCAGGAAGGGGAAGAAATCATATGAATAGATTGGTTTCTCTACGATAGTTAAATCGCATAGCTATTGTGGGAAAAAGATGTCTTTAGGATAAGAGAAAGAAACTCCAAGGAAAACATTGTGTCACCGATGTGCGTGTCTCTGCGTATGTCTCCTTTATACTCACATAGCACGTGCCTTGATTTTTTAGACATTATATACATAAAGATCGTCCGTTATCCTACCAAGGATAGATCATTACAGAGTTGGCTTGGACAATGGTGTCACTATGTATATAGAAAACCCAAGCTACACGGAGACACAATAGATACCAAACAAGCTAAGACGCAGGGACACTCCAAAAGTTGGTGTTGTGCCCGCATCGTGTTATGCCGTACACCACATAGACACTCAAAAAAGGGCTAGGACCATGTTCCAGTGTCCGTATATCCGTGCAACATAAAGACTTCATCTACAAGATGGAACATGATCTTCTATGAAGATTTTGAGGCAACGTTTTCAAAGTACTGTAGTTACCTATACCACAAACTTTTGGCTACACCTACTTCGAAAGCTTTAATAATAAATTAAAAAAATACGAAAAGGACAATCACAGTGAATAACTTTGCCAAGAAATGGATGTTATGATATGCTTAATTAGGATGAAAGCCGTAATTTTGAATTTTTCTTAATTCATCGAATAAATCAGAGAGTCTTCGTGCCTTAAAAATCTGAGAAACCTTGATTAATTTTGAAATCACTACTACCTACGGGGTCTGGTGATTGATGAACTGATGCGAATTTATGAACAGCATGATTGAAGAAACTTTCAAGTAATTATTGACTAACGGCTAATTTATTTTCACGAGTGGTCGATGAGAAGAAGTGATGATACCTTTCGGACATAGCCATACTCGCTCTCCTTCTCGGAGTCCTCGAACGTCGTCATCCGATCTCTGTAAGCCATCTCCGCCGACCCTGCCTAGATCCGAAGAGGACGAAGAATCAAAATCACTCTTTTGGGGACCAAATTTAATTTGGGGAAATTCTGATCGATCGATCGATCGAGTCGACTTAGGGTTTACGCAGATGACGGACGGAATGGGGAGAGCGAGATCTGATCTAAGCGAGACGGAGGACTGGAGGACTCTCTTGCCTTGGCGCCACGTACCAAGATTTAACAAAATAACAAAAAGTAAGAGATCCTATTTGCAAAAACAAATCATTGGATGCCTATAAAATTGGGGAGCGGGCGCCGAGTGGCAATTGGCATCACGGATCGTGTGCAATTAATTAATTACAGCATTGATGCTAAAGACAGACTGGGCATGGAATGGGTACCACGTATTTTATAATTAGATTCCATTTTTGTGCCCGATGTTCATCCTTCCATTCAAAAACTATCACTTATAATTTTTAAAATTTTCAATGTAGAGTAAAGCAAATTTTCTAAATTCTAAAAAATAGACGAAGTTTAGGATAATTCTAAATGGGGTAATAGAACGTCAACTGACTTGACGTGCTAGGAGAAGCGGAGAGAGAGAGAGAGAGAGAGGGGGGGGGGGGGGGGGGGGGGGGGGGGAGCCAACTGATTTGGCGCGCGAGGGTGGGACGTGCCAACCCAGTTGGCACGCTCTAGAGGAGAGAGAGATGTACAGAGGAGAGAGAGAACGGGACAAGGAGGGCGTCAAGTGAGTTGATGCGCGCAGTGGGGGTGCATCAACTCACTTGACGCCCCTGTGGTGATAGCCTTCGTTGATTAATATACAGTGGAAACCAATGCCAGGTAATGATGCTTTGGGTTATGGAAGTCTAAATTTAAAGATGAAACATGTCTATTATTTCAGCACTTTGACGACACACTTCCCGCAGGGAGTTTTGGTTTGAATTTTTATCGACTTTAGCCAACTGTGTGTGGCATGGATAATAGCTTGGCTCGCTTGGACAAGTGGACAAATGAATATCGTGTAGCAAAATATAGAGTTGTAATGAAGCTATTAGTGATGAACATCAAGCCTTTGACCATACACACAGACACAAACACCACAGGGCACCAAGTGAGTTGGCGCTCCCCCACTGCGCGCGTCAACTCACTTGGCAACCCCCCCCCCCCCCCCCCCCCCCCGTCCCGTTCTCTCTCTCCTCTGTACATCCCCCTCTCTCTCTCTCTCTCTCTCTCTCTCTCTCTCTAGTGTGCGCCAACTCAGTTAGCTCCCCACTCTCCCTCTCTTTTCCGGCTCTCCTAGCATGCCAAGTCAGTTGACGTTCCATTACCCCATTTAGAATTACTCTAAACTTCTCCAATTTTTTAGAATTAAGGGAAACTTTTTTACTCCACATGAAAATTTATGTATAATTTTCATCCAAACTAAAATCATTTTGGAAATGGTTTTATAAACATTCACACCAATTTTAATCGCTAATTTGACACATGACAACCACATCCAGTCTAGTAGTTTTGGTGGTGAACAAAAATGGACTCTTTATAATTGTTATATTTAGGAAAGTCAAAATTATAATGTCTTCTAACAAATCTAATTATAACTTTATCAATGGCCTTTATATATACTAGTAAATGCACGTACGATAAGAATATTATCTAATTATAGTCAAATGTTTCTTCTAACTCATCTGGTTAAGGGGGAGGTATTCTTCTTGTTTGGTTGAATTTGGTTCCCAAATTTAACAAATTTAAATTTTTTTCAACATTTTTTTTTACATAAATGCTTTTTTAATTAAATGGTTGATTATATACACACTGAATTAGTTCTACTTACAGAGAACACTTTGCAAATTCACCAGTCAGTTAACTCATTTTTGAAATTTACAATTTGCAAATTCACCAGTCAGTTAACTCATTTTTGAAATTTACAATGTATTGCAGGAATATCGTCAATATTCATCTCTTTATTACTTATTTACAACAATAGTAATAATGCCCACTGGTTCTTCGGTACATTTTCTACTGTTCCATCCATCTCTGCTACACTTACATGTTACACTTACGTATATCCAAACTGTCCAAAACCTCTCTTTTTTTTGTTAGTTCCATTTTATCCTCGATCAGTAGGCATCTCTAACTTTTCACTGGACCTTTAAATTTTGGATGAATATTTTGCAATACCGAGATATTAGTAGAAGAATTATAAGTGCAAATGTTAAATTTGCAGTCTTCTGTCAGGAGTCCATATCAATATGACTCAAGGAAAGGGAAATAAGCAAGCAAGTTGAAGAGTAGTACTTCTTCCTCCGCCACAAGTACTTCCGTGTAAATGTTCAATGAAAATGAAAGAAAGAGACTTTATTTCTCCCAAGAAGCAGAAGCAGAAGCAGCAAAAAGCACAACTGGAAGTCCGAACAGATGATTTTGCAGAAACTGATCAAATTTACATGGCTTGTTGCCAACAAGAAAACAGGTCTTAAAATGGCATAAAAGGATATCAGAAAACGACCATAGCCATATAGCTGACCCTTAAAATTTGCAGCTAGAGTCTAGGCGGGATCGACTAGGATGCAAGTTCAAGCTTGCTAGTAAACCTCGTAAAAGTTGGCGACAAACACAACTCAGTAATACTTTCAGACCGAGCAACAAAATGAATATTTCAATCTTCCAGATTTGGGAAATTCTAGTTCAATTTGACATAACTACCATTAGTTCTAAAGAAAAATAGTGCCTCTGCAACATGACATAAAACTTCAATAATACAGCACATATAAACATAGTTTCATGGTTCAACCGGATAAAAAGTACAGTGTATCCAGTTCTAAGATACTTTTCCCTGTGTGGACCTAGCACCGAACTTCCCTGTATAAACTAGACAAAAAAACAGTTGAACCTCGCAAAACATAAACAAGCACCGGCACAAAAACTGCACACCTGGTCTACTATACTAACATCACGCAAAAGAAATCATGTTGCGTTTATGTGTACATATTTGAACATCTCCATCACATAAATTTCTTTAAACCCTTTTGCTCTTCAATGTACTTCTCCATGGTTCCAAAGGCTTACCATGTTTCTTGCTGATTCCCAAACCACGTCTGCATGGAATCAAAACTTTCTATCACAAATTCAAACAAAGATGATCCAGGACGAATATTAATGTAAGCAGCTTAAGCAAAAAGATGATATGCGAGGCATTCTCATATATATATGACCCTTCTGTCTGGGAGTTCTTTTGCTCATCGTAATGTTTGAAACACTTCAAATTAGTAAGAATATTAATGTAAAGCTTAGACAAAGAAATGATATGCAAGGAAATCTCATATATGACCCTTATGTCAGCATGTGTATTTCAGCTTGAATTGGAGTTTGAAACGCTTCAAATTGATAAGAATATGTGGACAAGCATCAGGAATATGTGGTAGACAGATAAATATGGAGAATCTGAGTATCTAACGCGGAAACAAGTATGTCCAACACGTTGAGTTTACTCGAACATAGAGGAGATGCCCAAAGATGGAAGATAAGGTAAAAAAATGAGGAACAAGAAAAATACATACGGAGGGCGTAAAACCTGAATTTAGAATCTAGTAAGTAGCTACCCGAGCTACAATACATAAGCACTGCGAGAGAAAAAAGTAGGAATTCAAATTTCCTAAGGTATGCATGTAATTTACATCTATAGAATGTTACTAGGCGCTTTCGGAGGCAAATAACTATAAGATCCAAGTACACATATGGGGATTACAAGATTCCTACACAGCAATAATAACAAGCCTTTATAGAGCAGCTCAACCAATATCCAAGCCTTCGCTCTCACTTATATTGAAATCAGAGTCGCGAGGAATAATTTCCAAAATTATGGCTGTTCTGATCCTAAGAGCAAAAACTTTTGACAACTGCACCATATAACTGGTCCTTAGAACACTAAGGGTTAAAAACAAGTGTTGTCAATATAATATGATCAAGAGGCCCAGAAGTGATGTAACACTAACTATGTTGTTGGTTACTTGTAAAATCCGAAAAGAAAGTATCAGCTCATAACTTGTTGACATAGGAACTAGAAGACACCTTGAAGAACCAGAAATAGTACCTTGGATACATTGGGAAAACCAGCATCCAAATGCTAAGTGACTACTTATCAGCATGTCTGCGCTTATGTTTACGATGTGCATGATTTGTATGAGCATCCCTTGTAGGCTCCGTTGCCTTTTTACTACAAAGTTCATATATAAAGGCCCGTAAAAAGCGACAATAATAATGACAATTCATCACGTGAAAGGGGCAGAATAAACATGTTTACACTAACAAGTGTGAATAACATTTTCCAACTAACCAGAAAGGAGCCAAAAAGATTTTGTACAGAAAATATATGGGTAATGCCAATGAAGCTGAGGCCTGCAATGATACAAGCCATAGATCAGGATAGATGGTGCTAGACAAGGAGAAGCAATTTAAAGATCCATCTGTATTCATGAAAAAGCTGGAATATGACATACCAGAAACCATACGAGCTCTTTAGTAGCAAGAGATTTTGTCAGTTCATGGTTTTTAAGTTTCTCCTGAATTACATCTTGAACCTACAGAATCAAATAAATCTTCAAACCTGTGCCCACCTGCTACTAATGGATTTGAATATAGTTGGCTCTCTGAAGGAGTAACCTTTCAAGTTATTAAAAGGGGAAAGTAAAAGATATCTAGTGATGCTGAGAACAAATAAGTGTATATGACATCTTTTCTACAACTAGACCTTGCAAGAGTCTAGATAATTCATGTGGAACCCATCACTGTACACAAATGTGTAATGACAAGTCATTAAATTTATATCCAAGTTTGTAATAATAATAATAATAATAATAATAATCTATGCTGTTCCTTTTCAGCCCCTAAAGAATTTATATAATGCAAAGGTGGGAGAAAAGTTTTAAGAAGTTTTCATTCATTCATGTAGTCTCGCAAAATTGTTCTGAATCAACAACCGTTTCCTTGTAGAGCTCGCAACCATATTTGTCTGAGAACAAATAAATGTATATGGCATCTTTTCTACAGCTAGACCTTGCAAGAGTCTAGATAATTCATGTGGAACCCATCACTCTACACAAATGTGTAATGACAGGTCATTAAATTTATATCCAAGCTTGTAATAATAATAATAATAATAATAATCTATGCTGTTCCTTTTCAGCCCCTAAAGAATTTATACAATGCAAAGGTGGGAGAAAAGTTTTAAGAAGCTTTCATTCATTCATGTAGTCTTGCAAAATTGTTCTGAATCAACAACTGTTTCCTCGTAGAGCTTGCAACCATATTTGTACAAGGTAGTGAAGTTGAACATTACCAAGGTTTGGCCACATCACCAACAAAAGAATGGCTGAGCTGTTTAATCATATATGTATATAACCTCTTTGATCCTATAATCAACTCTCTCCCTACAGTGAATATTTTGCCATCGTCTCATATTAAACAGTCAGCTGTGGGACTTTCTCTGAGAAACTTGACCAAACTGACATATTTGTAAATTCAATGCAGTTCGAGCCATTCGACATGCTATACCTCAACTCTAAATTACTTCTTTGAAGATAAACAGCAAAAAAAAATTTACTTGCACCTACAGTATATACTGATTTGTACATCCTCCATTACTATTACATATGCTAAACCTATGTGTTTATTCAATAGATGTGGTGCTAGTAGTAATAGGCCATAGGAACAACAATTCCAATCAGCACATATAATAAAATAATTAGCATACACATTAATCTTGGTGAGCCAAAATCTTCATAGTACTCAATAGTCTTGTACCAAAAGACCATAACAGTTGCAAAAAGGTAAATAAGTCCCCTTACAAGTAACAAGAATCAAAAAATGGGTTGTGGAGACAGATAATAGGTTCACGACCAACAACAAAGTACCTCTTCATGAAGCACTGTAAAGCATATGCTGTCTTGAAGAGCGGAAGTAAAGATAAAAAGGATAACAGGAATATGGTCATGGAATACCTGTTGATGGTATGTTGTTGCTGATTCAAGAAACTTTCCATAAGCATAAATAGCACGATTTGTATAGGGCTTCAAAACTAAATGAACTCTCTCAAAATGAGGCTTGGTAACAGTAGCAAGCTGGTCAATATAGGGCTTAGAGACCTTCCTAGCCCCCTGCAGCAGATTTTGTTGTATGCAATTAGAGGGGGAAAAGATACTATAATATAGGGTATCAAAGATAAAACCTACTCGCTAATGCAACTCAAGTAATGCATAACTGAGCGAAAGATACCTGGACATAAGGACCTGCTAGTTCTTGTACTTTGACGACGTGCGGTGTAATGGTACTTCTGCAAACCTCGTAAACCTCGACGCTCTTAGTAGATACTGTGTGGACATGTGGTTCAACAAAAGCGGTAAAGGTCACCCATTTCTCCTTGACAACCGGGATCCATTTCTTCACAAAACAAAAATCAAAGATTGTAAAGGGACATTTAGTATAAAACCCTTCAAGATGTCAGACTTCTGGAACAACAAATTAGAATTCTTGTACATTAAATGAACCATATGGCAGTATTTGCATGTTTGGTAACAGGTTCTTGCTACTCTATGATTCATATTTACACTCGCATTGACAATATACATTGTGTGTGAACTGATGAGTACAATTTGCATGGTGGGCCTCCCGAATTACACATCCAGACCTTTGGCGGTATCACTATATGTATCCAAAACATATAGCAATAATCAGATAATTTAAAATTTCTTAACTTTGCACCAAGTGGTCCCTAGAGGCAACAAAAAGCGAGTTGATAAGATCTCTAGCGTGGAGTTTGTGGGCTATGCATATCAAGAATCCACTCCATACATGATCAGGACTTCTTTCAACATGTAACACCAACATATCCTACCCACAACTACTGTTCATTTTTTAACAACTGTTCATTTTTTGAAACAACACCAACATAATTGAAACAACTGTTCATTTTTTAACAATGAATTGATGCACACATGCTCATGCAGTGATCAAACAATAAACTTTTGTTGCAGCATAAACTCTAGTTTGACAGAAAAGGATAGATCAGAGAGATCCCAGCGTGCTATATAACATCTGATGGTCTGGATTCTGGATCCTCCTCCTGTCCTGTGGTTACATGAAGGCAGGTATGCAAACCCAAATTTGAATATCCATAAGGAATGAAGAATTCAGATGCAATTGACAGTCCAAATAAGTTGTACATCTAAACTTGTAAGAACAGAATTTAAGGATCATGGTTAATTCCCAAAATGACTTAATAAGATGAAAGAGGAACATAGCATCTCAAGATTTGTAGCAGCTGCTTAATAATAAATTAAGTTTGGAGACGTGCAAACATCATCAACTTACAGTTTTGGCTGTTTCCAGATGCGGCTCGGCCCATTTCTGTGCCTGTGCTGATTTCTGTGATGCCTGTAATTAATTTTGTGATTGGTAACTTGATCATAAGGAAACTTTACAAAAGATTTTGTGATACTGGTTGTACATGAGTATGACACTAGAATTATGAAGATATATAAAACCATCTTGCACCCTGCAAAAATGATTCAATCATGCCAACTGTAGGTTCCCATTAGCTAGGAAGCACAGAGATCCCAAAATTGGTGTTATGTCCATGTCAGATACATATCATGGCCAAACTTGGTGCCAGGTCCTTCCTGCTGTGTCTGTAGCCTTTCGTGTCTTATCATGTTTATGTCCGTGCAACATATCACACAAAACATTGATTGTACCTTTTGCAGAAAAATATCCATTGCAGGCTTCCCATGCTCATTCCAGTGTGTCGCAGCAAGATCCTACATGAAGAAAAATATTAAGAGAGAACGCAACCCAAGTAGCATAAATTTGCCTAATGCAAGGTAAGGTTACCTGATAGCGAGCTATGTGGGTTGCAAGCCAAGGGGGTAGCCATGCTCCATGTATCTGCCATTAAAAATGGAATATTAGGCTTATTAGCCTTATTTCTAGAGCTTCTACTGACTTGCCTACTTTGACATATTGCAATACATGTTTTGATAATGAGCACATACACCTGTAGTAGACTTGGTTATCCAAAGACTGAAATATATAGCCACATTTTGCTAGAAGTACTGAAATCAGTTCTTAAAATTAAGGTCCTATGCAGCTATAATATAGCCTCTAACAGTGTATTTTTGCCTTAGAAGTTTATATATTTGTATTATGTACCTTACGTATTTAGTAATATCGCCAAAACCTGGATTTCCAACCACCATGAACAAAGAGAAGGGCATACATGCAAATAAATCCAAAAGCATGAGGGTTCTATGGAAACAGGCAACAGTAAATTATAAGTGTATCTACCAAATCCCGTGTTATTGATTTTAGTTACAATGTTCTGTCAAGAGATTTCACTACACGCTTGTTACAAGGCAGGTTACTTATTAACCTAACATGGTCAATTAATTCTTAATTAACCACATCGAGTTCTGCACCACTTATCCATTTAATCAGCTTAATTGGCCAACTAGTAGCCACTTAATTTGATGTTCATATCACTGCTTGTTTGCTATTCGGTAGAATGAGTGTGTGTGCAGTTACAAGACTCTTTATGGGATAAGTTGGAAGCTGATCCTTGCATCTTAAGTATGCAAAATTGTAGATACCATATGACATGCTAAATCAACCTTGTGTAGCTCATCCTAACATGCATTAATAAGATCCCAGTTTGATGGAAAGTTATAGTAAATACTAAATAGTCTTTGTAACCTCCATATTGGACTGATGCGGCTCAGGTGATGCCAATGTTGTCCAAGTTCAATCCTTCTAGAAAAAAACTGTATCAATGTACTGTTGAGGAACTCACATGACATGTTTAAGATTTTAAAGTTATAAGACTTGGATAACGTGGCAGTCTACTGAAAAATAAGGTTGATTTTATTCTGCCGAGTCAGGTTTAGCAACCATAGAGGTTCAACAAGAATTACTTAATGACCAAAGACGAGCAGCGGCGTCTTTCCTTAATTCCACACTTGCAACCATCACTATGACCACATATCTTAACTATAATTTACCATTTTGTTCACTCTTCATAGCTGGAATTTTTGTTATTCTATATCTGAAAAAGAACTTTAGTCTTTACCAAACCAGGAATTTTGTTCCACTTCAAACTGATTGCCCATACCCTAAATCTAAGGCAAGTAATCCAACAAAGACCATAAGGGGAAAAAAAAAAAATCCTAGTCCACTATGATATAGAAGATAAACATATCTCATATCACATGTTTTAGTCTTCTTGAACCTGTCTGGCTATCCATGATTCAAAGGAATAGAAGAGAAACCCTCCAAATGCTTACAGGAGATACTTTATCATATACTATTTCATGTAAACAAAAGAACTTGTACGAAAAAAAAAAATCAAATTCCCTGTAACCTACACTCAGTTTACATCAGTGTTTTTGCCGGAAGGCAATGACAATGTGTACAATTAGTGGGCGTCCAATGTCCATGAGTAAATGTTCAATATAATATAAAAAGTGAAGCTACAAACCACGGTTACAACAGAGTGTCAACAAACCAAAGTGATAGTGATTCGGATACTTGCCTCAGTCAACAGTTTAGATTTTGAGGTTGCCTCTAGGTGCACCCTCATCAGTTCCTCCTGATAGGTACATGAAAAGATTTATATAAAAAATGAGCACAACTTCCATCAAATAGCCATGTATCGACAAACCTCTGCCACTTGAAGAGCACGTTCTGTCTTATGGAGTTTGCGCTTTTGATCCTCATTTGCCTTTTCAAGCTGAAAAAGACAAACATGACACCATCAGCTTCACCCGTGAGCGTTAGAAGAACATTACTTAGGAACTGCACCCTTCGGACAACAAAAGTAGAAGACAAAAAATTTAGTCATCAATATATAAATCCAGTATTCTCAAAAGAAAATATTGTAACCCAGAAAATTAATGGCCCTTGAAAATTCAAGTTCGGGCAGCTTTTGACCATTGAACAGAAAGTAAAGTTCCACTTGCAATACAACAAATGAGAAATCCACTAGACATTGATGATTGTAAATGACCAGGCTATGTAGCTAGTCGAGAGTCTGCATATCAGTTTGGAAGTAGTACTAGAAACATCACTTAGGAATGAATAGCTAGTTTTCCTTTCCCCTTTCTTAGCAGATATAAGATTTTGCAAATGGAACTTAAAACAATTATTAGATTACTTTCTTCCTAAAAAAGGAGAGAGAACAGCTATAAAGCTCCAGCACGGGTCTGTTACCATCAAGATAAATGACTGTAGCATCAAGATACCTGACTATCACCACTACTTCCAATGTATAAAATGGCACCAAACCTCTCTCACAAACATTTCTAAACCTCAACAGGAATGTTACCAGATCCTACAGTTTTTTCAATTTTCATTTTCTTGAAAGTATCTTTAATTTTAGCCTACTTGTAAGATAATAGCAAGCTGATATCTCTTGAAGTACCTTTTTCTTTTATATTGAACTTTTATAAGTCTCTCGTTAAAGAGCTCGTGAAAGACCATCTAACTGGAAAGGTAAACGTTTGGTCAACAACATATGTTTCAGCACATTTAATTCCTTACTCGTATGCCTGACTACTAACTCAGACGTCTCTAGGATTTGATGGTATAAAGTAAAAAATTTGTAATCATAAGATTATATCTATAATATAAAGCACATTAGGTTTTTGGTCCGACCCATGTGCTTTGGTTCAACGATGATGAAATGACTAAATTGCCCCTTTATAAGAGAGGAGGAGGTCCCATGTTGGGTACGGAGCAACCGGTTGTTCCAACGGCACCCCCGCCTCCAGCTCCTCTTTCACCGTCCCTCCCTCCGCTGCCTCCGCTCCATCCTCGTCCACGCCATCGTTGCCGGCCTCTTTCGCAACCCCTTCGTCGCAAGCAGCCTCCTCCACCGCGTTGTCGACGCCGACCCTTCCTTCGCCGCCTCCCTCTTCTCCGCCATGACCAACCCCAACCCCTTCTCCTTCAACACCGCCATCGCCATCTCCGCCGACCCACTCACCATCTACTCCCAAATGCTCCGCCGCCGCGTCCCTCCCGACTCCCACACCTTCTCTTCCTTGCTCAACACCACCGCCGCCGCCGCCGCCACCAGGTCGCTCCATGCACACGCCCTCCTCCTCGGATTCCTGCCCGACCCCTTCGTGCAGACCGTCCTGCTCACCGCCTACTCCCGACGCGGCTCCGCCGACCACGCCATGCGGGTGTTCGACGGAATGCCGCACAGGGACGTCGTCTCCTGGACCGCGGCCGTCTCGGGCATCGCCGCCCTCGGACGCCCCTGCGCGTCTTCGCCTCCATGAGGCCTCACGCCGCCCCGAACGCCGCCACCGTGGTCTTTGCCGTGTCCGCCTCCGCCGGGCTCGGGTCCCTGGCGCTGGCCCGGTGCCTGCATGCCTACGTCGAGAAGGCCGGGTTCGGAGGCCGCGTCTCCGTTCGGAACTCCCTGACGCTGGCCCGGTGCCTGCACGCCTACGTCGAGAAGGCCGGGTTCGTGTCCGTGCCATTATGGCACGGGTTATCCACTAGTACTCTTATAATCGGAACCGCTTTACCAGAATTGTTTTACCAGACTCACAATAATGCCATCGAAATAAAACTTCCCACGAACTGAAATACTTTTAGGGGGGGCCAGTATGGAGGTCAACAGAGTAATAGCATGTCTTAGTAACGCTATATGGTCAGACATAATGGATACAGAGTGGCGAGTATGGCTACAAAATTAGCATATACTCACATTTTCCAGTGCGAGATTAAGCTTCTCTACTTCTTTCTCTGATGCGCTAGCACGTTCCTCCGCAGCTTCGCTCTTCCTAGTTTGAGTCTCAAGTTCGACTTTTAGCTTCTCGACCTGCCAGACAAAATCCAACATCAAAACCATACCAGCTCTCAATTTGACCCAAACGGGACCCAAAAGACCTACGCTTTCTCTAACCTGCTTCTCGAGTTCACCGGCTCGAGCATAAGCTTTCCCAGCCAATTTCTTAGCATCTATTGCCCCCTTTTTCTATAAAATATACATGTGTGACAATGCCGTGTCATGAAAAAAGAAATACCATACAGAAAGAAAGATTAAACCTTTCGTCACAGACAATTCACCTGAAGTGATTCTACTTGGCTCTGTAGTGACGCAATGCTTGCCAGCTTCTCCTCTATAGTCTTTTCCAACTGCCAAATGTTGTCATCTTTGCTCTTCAATTCCCGGGAATTATCAGATATACTGGATTCTTCAATAACAACAACGAAATTAAAGTGAATTTATGTACTAATTCTCCAAAAAAAATAAAAAATACTGTTGGATGCATCTGCATGATTAAAAAGACAAAATTACACCGCTGGTACAAACAAATATCAAATATTTCCCAAGGAAATTATTACATCGTTATCGCAATACATGATGATTTCATATATTTCTCCCAAGAATGATTAAAAAAATTTGTCAGGAAATCATGTAGAAGAAAATTACCAGATCGTTTAAGAACGATTTCATTAACAATATATTCAATAATTGAGCGCGCTTTAATCGAAACCCTAAAAGTGCATGAAATTGAGGGAAGAACACTCGAAACGCTAAAAGTGCATGGGATTGATGGGAATACTGACCTAGAGAAGAGATCTCGGATCTCAACCGTTCGATTTCGGACTTCAGAAGCGAATCCGACGCCACGGGCTCCACGATCACTTCCTCCGCCTCCACCTCCGCTCTGGTCCCGGCGACCGCCAGCGAGAAGACGATCCAGAGCATCACCAGCTTCCTAATCGCCATTATTCGAACAAACAAAGAAACGAAAGAAAAAAAAAACAGTGTTTTTATTTATTCTTATTTTTTCCTCTCTTTTATTTTCTCGTTTATTTTTCTTCTAAAATTATCCTTTCTGTGTTTCTTATATAGATTGTTCTTATTCAGCGACCGACACGTGCCAGTTGCATGGGGGTGGCGGGAGCGGTTACCACGTGGCGGTCAGCCGGCCTGCGATGGTTGGAGAAGTACTAGCCGTTGGTTTCAGAAGAGGAACAATATGGACCGTGAATTTGTCCCTGTTAAAATTTTCTTTTCGATGGTCTCCCAAAATTTTGTCCAAAAAATAAAAAATTCTAAATTACTTTTTTCACAAAATTAATGTCTTTATTGTGAAATGTACAAATTTTCATAAGTGCATATTTGGTGGTGAATTTAAAAATATATATAAAAAATTAATTTTAATTTTACTTTTCTACTGGTTTCAATCTCTTTAGATTTTATAACATGTATTTTTACAAAATTATATAATTATTACATATTACAAGCGCCTAAAATTTTGTTTTTAGGGTTTTAATAATAATCTATTCTACTATATAATAGGAAAACTTAGGTGGTGAAAATTTTGAATTCCTAAAATATCCTTTAGTATTTTATAAACATAATCTATTCTACTATATAATAGAAAAACTTGGTGGTAAAATTTTTGAATTCCTAAAATATCCTTGAGTATTTTATAAACATAATGTTATTATGTCAACTTGCATGTCATTTATGTTTAAGAGTCAAACCAATAAAGTTTGCATGCAAGTTTCCTTTTTTCATACAACTTTTCATGTTCCAATGGCCAAAAAATTCTATCATTCCCATTTTTCAAATATTATTATTCTCAATAGTAAATTTAAATAAAATAAAATTTGTACTTTGAATCTCTTGGCATTGTAAAAAAACACACATACACACATGAATAATCACTTGAAAAAGATGAAAAGACGACAACTAACCTTATCTATCTACTCTACTATATAATAGAAAAACTTGGTGGTAGGACTTTTGAATTCCTAAAATACTCTTGAGTATTTTATAAACATGATGTTATTATGTCAAGTTACATGTCATTTATGTTTAAGAGTCAAAGCAATAAAGTTTGCATGCAAGTTTTCTTTTTTCATACAACTTTTCATGTTCCAATGGTAAAAAATTTCTATCCTTACATTTTCCAAATATTATTATTCTCAATAAAAAATAATAATAAAAGATTGTACTTTGAATTTCTTGACATTGTAAAAAAAATACACACACACATTTATAATCACCTGAAAAAGACGAAAAGACGACAACCAGCATTATAATATTCTATTTAAAATACATACAAAGCACGTACATGTAGACTAGTTTATCTAAAGGGGAAGAAGATGGATCATAACTCTTTTTTTTATTAACTAGTAAATGTACGTGCTTTGTACGTATAATAATGTATAATAAGAACATTATTCAATTACAGTCAAATATCTCTTCTAACTCATGTGGTTAAGATGGATGGTATTCTAGGGGTGAGCATTATTAGGTTACAAACCGAAAATCGAACCGAATAAACAATTAGGATCAGCCACTTAAAAAAAATTCGGGTCGGGTTCGGTTTTGAAAATCCGCTAATTCGGTTTTCGGGTTCGGATTCGGTTTACGGGTTCGGATTCGGTTTACGGGTTCGGATTCGATTTAAAACCGAAAACCGAATAGGATCTACGAATTTACATATATACCCTCAACTGAACTATAAACAATTTTTTTTTCTCTCTCTCTCCACTCACAATCTCTCCTAATTCTAAATTTCTAAGAGCAGCCGCAGCAGCTCTGAGCTCTAGAGCGGCCCCCAACTCACAATCTCTCCCGGCTCCGCCTCCTCCCGGCGGCCCCCAACTCGAAAGGAAGCACTCTGCTTCGTCTCAAATCTCAATCTTCTCTTCCTTTTTTCTTGTTGGAGATCAGATCTCTACTCTAAATCTACAGACAAGGAAAGAAAGAAAGAAAGGAAGGTGAGAAAGTAATTAGTTGGATCGATTGATCGATCTATCTATCTTTCTTCTTTCGAAGCGATTTCTCGTGTTGGATCGATCTAGGGTTTTCCCGACCTTTTTTTTTTCTCTCCGATCTGAGCTTCTTTAGTTTCCTCCCTCGATTGATATTATTTCCTCTTCAAATTTGATTGTCAGATCTCACTCACACGAAATGTAATTTTTGATTGCACCTGCACTATTATTATTATTATTATTATTATTATTACATGTTAAGTAGGAAAATATTCCTCAGTTTCTTCGATCGGATCGGATCGGTTTGGTCTGATCTTACGTGCGTATGTACTTGCTGTCTGAACTGCAATGTAGAGAGGGCTTCTTGTACGAGTACGAGGAGAGGACAAGGCAGACACCGACTCGCTCTGTTTTTGGAGTGTCTGTATCGTGTCCGGGTCATATATCGCACGGGCTTTGTATGATACGATGCTGATTTTTGGAGTATTTGTGCTTTCTTGGTAATAGCCCAAGGCAGATAAATGGGAGGGCTCTGAATTTATAAAGTTACCTCTCAAATGTGTGTTGGCCATGTCCTAAGAACTTTTTTTTCGAGTTAGGAATCACTATGAACCGTAATGGATGCTTTACCATGCTTTAAGAGGCCAAAGTGTCTGATTATAGCAATTGATACAAAACTAAAGCCACCGTCTACCCAAGCAGTTCGTCATTGGATCAATCGTAATTGAATTGATGAGTTTGAATCCACCAATCAACAACCAACGTACCAACAACCAACGTGCGGAAAGAAATAAAAAAAAATACAAAAGCAAGAATTTATGTGGAAATTCTTTGCGTTTTAAAAAACCACGGGGGCAAGTTCAAGGACAATGCACCATAATTATAAAATTACACTTCTCTAGCAATCACCTACCTAAAGGATTCGTGGTATCCCTACACCCTAATGGATCAAGAGAATACACGAAGAGAAACTCCCAGCACTCTCTTTCCAAACGAGTACAAACTGTACTCACCAGTCCAAGATTGGCTGAAGGAGTTGCCAAACCTCTCAACAGTCTTCACGTATTCTTTGTTCCGAACGATCTTGATCTCCATATAAAGTGTTCTCTTTAATTCCTCTACATTATAGCTGAATACCCTCAATATATATACTGTTGACTGCCATATATTGAATATAAAGACTCATATTCTGTTATGAATAGGAAACTATATTCAATTATGATCGGGCCACAAATTGTATATGCATCCGGTGCTTTGTTATAGGTTACCATATATAGTATAATATGTTGATAAAAACATACCCAATCCGGCGAGGATAAATCTGATTAAATAATGACCAATCCAAAGTATTTTGGGTAAGGATATTTAATCCATGATCCATCACATATTCAAACTTATCGGTCCAACCCGATTAGGAGATGTATGCTTAATCCTGATTAGTTATCTCCGATCCTATCCATGCTCGGTTTTGGGCTTTTGTTTGTGACCCGTTGCAGGAGCCTCCAACAAGAACTAGCAAAGGGCGTGAATACATGATATTTGAATCTAGAATCTTACTTTGCATGGGACTTAGAGTCATCTCACTGCTTGTTTCTTTTGATACATCGTCTTTTTGTTCTTATTTGTCCATGCAACGCAGTATAGACTTGTTGCATCTAATTCTCAACTGTTCTTGTTCATATAATTCTATCACTTACTGGACACATTCCAAGTAAAAAACACGATGATGAAATATTTCATGTTTGTGTTCCATAAATGACATTTTAATTTTAAGTTCAGCATACCTGTCACAACTCTTTGATTTATTTAAGTGGCTGATTATATCCTCATCAACCCTTCGCTGCAATTACAGGATATTGCATCTCAATAATGGCCATCTATTGTTGCTGCTAGTTTTAGATTGGCTAACAAGAGGATGAAATAGTTATTGATCATGTTTGCATTTCAGGATCAAAATTAGAGGAGTTGCTCTGCTAAATTTTGGCAAAGGCAAAAGACAGTAATTGCAGCCAAAAGTGATGCAACAGGTGTCTAGCAGCAGCTTCTTTTTCCTGATGTGATAACTTCTGCTATGGTATTCCATTCACAAACTAATATAAACAACTTGTGTCTTGTACCAGGCGGCAATAATACATCTGCTGGAGCTGACCTGGAAAGGGAACCAGCATGCGTTATTCTGCATCTCTCCAAGATCTTCCAACATCTATTAAAGTAGAGCCCGAGGGTG
Source organism: Iris pallida (assembly GCA_029216955.1). Taxonomy (NCBI): domain Eukaryota; kingdom Viridiplantae; phylum Streptophyta; class Magnoliopsida; order Asparagales; family Iridaceae; genus Iris; species Iris pallida. The sequence goes on along the minus strand of JANAVB010036020.1, from coordinate 868,518 downwards.
ATTTTGACCTTGAGTTCAATAAGAATTATGTCCGCAACAAACATATCCGTGCTCTACAAAGAGATGGTGCTGCGTCAAGCTTTTCAAAAGAGAAGTCCACTATAACAGCCCCTTCAATACGGAAGAAATTGAAACGGTCAACTATCATAGGTCTTGTTTGCCTTCTCTTATTATCTGTTTCGTTATATGGATTCTTAAGATATTATAACAGTTCTTTGTCACACATAGCATCTGAGTATTATGTGGTTCTTGATTGTGGAAGTACTGGAACTCGAGTTTACGTATATGAGTGGTCAATTGTTCAAGGTAAAGACCACAAAAATTTACCAATTGTCTTGAGGTCTTTGCCTGAAAGCCTCGAGAAAAGATCTAGTGGTCAGAGTGGCCGGGCTTATCAACGCATGGAGACTGAGCCTGGTTTTGGTAAACTTGTACGGAATAAAACCGGTTTGAAAGCTGCTATAAAGCCACTTCTTCAGTGGGCAGAGAAACAAATACCCAAACATGCTCACAAGCGTACCTCCCTCTTTGTATATGCTACAGCTGGAGTTCGTAGGCTCCCAACATCCGATTCAGAGTGGCTTCTGGAAAAGACATGGTCCATTGTGAAGAAATCATCATTCTTGTGCAAGAGAAATTGGGTTAAGATTATAACAGGCATGGAGGAAGCTTACTATGGATGGATAGCTTTAAACTATCATACGGGTATGTTCGGTTCGTTACCAGCTAAAGGAACATATGGGTCACTTGATTTGGGTGGGTCATCATTGCAAGTGACTTTCGAGACTGAGAAACCCGTACACGATGAAACGGGTATAAGTTTGAACATAGGAGCAATTAGCCATCATCTTAGTGCATATTCTCTTTCAGGATATGGGCTAAATGATGCGTTCGACAAATCGGTTGTCCATCTTTTTAAATCACAAGGAACTGCTGCAACAGGCTCAAATAATGGTAGAATAGAACTAACACATCCGTGCTTGCAGACTGGGTATAGAGAAAAATATATTTGTTCTCAGTGTTCTGCTTTAAACCAAGAAGGGAGTCCTCTGGTTGGTGGCAAATTCATTGACAAAGGAAGACCTGGAGTGCCTGTTGAGTTGATTGGTGCCCCTCAGTGGGAAAATTGCAGTGCGCTTGCAAAAACAACAGTCAATCTGTCCGAGTGGGCGAATTTTAGTTCTGGGATTGACTGTGAAATCAAACCCTGTGCTCTTAGTGACAACTTACCTGTGCCACAGGGACAGTTCTATGCCATGTCAGGTTTCTTTGTAGTCTACCGATTTTTTAACTTGACATCTGAGGATACCCTTGATGATATATTACAGAAGGGCCAGGAATTTTGTGCAAAACCATGGGAAGTTGCAAAGAATAGTGTTGCCCCACAGCCTTTTATAGAACAATATTGCTTTAGGGCACCATATGTTGTATCACTGTTAAGAGAAGGGTTGCACATTGTGGACGACCAAGTGGTCATTGGATCTGGCAGCATTACTTGGACACTGGGTGTTGCGTTACTAGAGGCTGGTCGAGCATTCTCAACCAGAACTGAGTTTCGTGGCTATAACATTTTCCAGACAGGCATAAACCCGACCATTCTTCTTATTCTGTGTTTAATATCAGCTGTACTTCTTTTTGGCGCACTATCATGGGCTAGCAATTGCATGCCCAGATTCTTTAGAAGATCATACCTCCCAGTCTTTAGACATAGTGCAAGTACCTCTTTCCTCAGCTTCCAGCGACGGAGTCCTACAGGTAACTTTCAAATGAGATGGTTGTCTCTTATCTTATTTAAGTACCTCATAATTTTATCCATCATGCTCTGAAGCTATTACGTATATCTGCGCTTTTGTCTTTACATTTCACATTTATATTTTATAACCCACATATATTAGTTCGAATTCATTGTTTGCAGTACCACTGAAATTTACCTCTTATAAATGTTTGCTGCTATTTATAGTCGGAGCTTGAGAGTCAAGTTTGGGACCTAATTGTTAATGCAGACAATTTTTTGGTTCAAGTTTGAAACCTGCCTGAAGACATGGGTAAATTAACTGCCTCTGGAAGTTTTCTCGTGTCCTGTTTTAACTCATAAGTCATATAACCATTTATTTACCCCCGTTCATTTGAGGTAACCTTCTCTTTCAACTGGATTATTCAACTTTGGAAACTTGTTCGCCATTCATAACCTTTTTTGCCTACTTCATTGGTATCTTTACTACCAGTATGCTGATTAGAAGTTACTTTACCATGTTGGCAATGGAATTTAGAGAACTATTTTTTGCGGGAATAGAATGTTGATTGCACTTATGATGAGGGTCAGCGATAGAGAGAGCTTGCAACTTAGACGAATCATGTTCACACTATTCTTTAGAGAACCATTTTAGGCCCTTATTCCTCATTGGAACTTTGTTTTGCTTTCGTCCTGAATACCATGGTTCACGAAGACGATTTACTTGTCATGACCCATGTACCTACAGTTAACTATATGATGCAATGGCAAGGTAGCTAAACCGTAGGAAGGAAGAAAGTGAGTCCTATTAATAGTATTTTTTAAATTTATTTGTGCAATATGCGAGTTTGGAATAAGAGTGATGCAACTTTAAGTCATGTCCTTTTAGATGATTCACGAAGAAGAATTCCTTTTGAGTTTTGAGTTGCTCCATCAGTTAGTTTCTCAAATTAGGCGACTTGAACATTGTGTTCCTTTTCCTGTGATATGTAGAGCGATGTAATCTCAATCTTCAGAGAACCAATGACCGTTTGAACATCTATATTGTCGTAACTAGTTAACATATGGGTTGCTCCATGAGTTTCTGAAAGTAGGTAGCATATAAATAGCTCCACAATCTTCTCGAAGTAACATGAACTATGAGTTCCCTTTCATCGTAAACTTTACTTTTGGGTCTATTTCTCAATCTAGACGGGAGCCAACGACTTTTAAACGTCAACTTATCTCGATTTTCATAATGGTTTAGCAGACTTGTCAATATCATTAGTGCACAAGTTTGTGCATGTGTCCTTAGTACACAACTTTAATTAACCAATGACTCCTTTCTTTCCTCCAGTGCGTTTTGCCTTTGTGTTTCTTGATATCAATTTTCTTGCCATGATAAAGCAGTTTGTAGTGATTGTTAAGTTCCTTATTTTGCTTTTTTTTAGGTGATGGAAAAGTGAAAACACCACTTAGTCCTACGATTGCAGACTCTGAGCAGCACCCATTTGGCATGGGCTACGGGCTGGGAGGCAGCAGCAGCATTCAGCTTATGGAATCTCCTTTCCAGCCGATAGGTTTTTCACACAGTATTTCTTCAGGAAGCTTGGGTCAGATGCAGTTTGGCAGCGGATCAGGGTCGTCCTTCATGACACCCCTCCGTGGCCAAGCAACACTCCAGAGCCGCAGATCCCAATCTAGAGAAGATCTAATTTCATCATTGGTGGAAGCCCAAGCTGCAAAGGTCTAGCATGGTCATGCGGATGAGAAAACGGTATGAGCCCTTTTTCTGTAGCAGGCTATTAGTATGTAAATGATAGCACAAACAGTGAGATCTTTTGGCTAATAAAGCTGTACACTGACTATACTGATGGAACCCCCCCCCCCCCCTTCTTTTTTTTGTTTGATACAATATATATGAAGACGATTATGTGCTCTACATGTGTTTATGTACAGTTTTATTTTCAGGATTCTCTAGATGGTATGTATTTTAAGTCTTCTCCTAAAGCAGGTTTTGAAATTTCATCAGTGCAAGAGCTGCCGGATTGTCGCCACCACACTACAATTTCCAGCTATGATCAACTCCTCCAGGTGCTTGGGATGGTGTTCTCATAATTCTTTTTATAACAGGATGTAGCATCTTCGCAGTGATTTTTCACCGAAATCACCGTCTCTTTCCTTTGTTGGTTTCTTACGGATCTAGAATATTTCAAGATGTTAACTATTGTTATTATGGTACACAAAATCTTTGACACCAAGTCTTAGTTGCTGCTTGGTAGTAGTTACGTAGAAGTAGCTCATTCACATCAGCGAGGCTTACATTTGTTCAGCAGTCAGTGTGCGGCAGGGCTGAGCAGCAAAAGGTTGTCCATCTACGAAGACTTTGGAGAGTTTTTTTTTTTCCTTCCTTTTCTTCTTAAGTTTATTAGTTATATGCCTGCGAGTTTAATCTCCTTAATTATTTTGTCAAAGGATTTCATTCTTGTAATTCTTGTATCTATTGGTTAATTGGACAGTTCTCCAAGGAGGAAATCGTATGATATTCTTAATCGATCAGCTTCTACATTGAACATCTTGTTGGTTTGTATTTTGTGGGGAGAAGTAGAATTATTCTAGTTGGAGCTTCAATTTTTATTTAATTGGTTATGAAAGAGAAAATTTGGAGAATCTCAGCTAATTATGCACTAGACTGGAGGATGCTTTCCGGAATGGGTGTTCTAAAAACAAAGATTCATTTATTTATTATTTTTTCTTCTTGATGTCCGATATAACGCACATGACTTTGTGCACACTGCATTGCATGCTATTTGGGTCCAGATATACCCTACATCTCTCTCACGGTTCGTTCTTGAGACGGTTCGTTTAGCTAAGGAAGTTGTATCTCTCACTGCTGACCACAAGAGCTAGCTGTGTTTGGTCTTCGTTTTAACAATTCCCTCAAACTGAGGAGAATGGACTGCGTTGCTGTCAAATATATCAACATTATTGGTTGTTGGGCTATCATTACCAGTGGTCGTCAACTTCAATTGCCCATGTGGATCATGTTCTGCTCCGCTACTTTCTGTCTGATGAGAAAATTATGCTAGTAATGCCATCTCCAATGGGGATTTCTAAAATTGAGTTTATGATATTATACTATAAGGAATTTTCTATTTGGCATAATTTTTACATAAAAATTGTACCCAAAAAATCTTTCAATGGCTCTAAATTTCTGTGCTGGCTAATATTAAGAAAGAGAACATCAATTGGAGAATATTAGGAAGAAGAACATACTAAATGGAGAGTTATGTGATTTTAGTTTGAAAGGGAGGCCAATATTAAGATGGAAAATTTGAGAGTTTAGATAAATTGAGCTTAAGATGAAAATTTTATCCTACTTGGCATTGACATAAAATTCTCTTTTCTTAATATTGGCTCTACATTCAAACTAATTCATAAAATCTTTCATTTAATATTTTTTTTCTTTAATATTAGGTCGTGCCAAGTAGGAAAGAAATTGGCATAGAAAAATTGTCAACTAGTATAATTTTTTTTGTATAGTACATAGTGTAGGAGAGAGACTCAATTTAGAAATTTTCCATTGGAGATGCCTACAGACGTCATTTTAGGACTGAAAATCGAACGAACGAGTTCGAACAAAGGGTCTTCAATCTTGATTTGACTTAACTATCGAATGAGTTTGATTCGAGCCGAGCTTAAGGTCGAGCTCTAAAATGGTGTTTGTACTCGGTTTGATTAGAGACTCGAACGAATCGAGCTCGAGCCAAAGTCCTATTGAACATGTTGTATAGACTATCACATTGTTTCTCTAGTTTTAAAGACTTTTTTTATTGAATTACTTATGCTCTTTACATCATAAATTTACCATCATATAAAGAACAAAATATGAGTAAAATTTCTAAGACAAAATGTATTTCTATCTATTAGAAAAGCCATAACATATATTAGAAAATGTCCTAATATGAGAAACCGAGCCGAGCTCGAGCCTGTTTGCGAACAAGGTCGAGTCGAATATAACCTATGATGGAACTCGGTATTGATTAGTCCACGAACGAGTTTAAATCGAATTTGGATCGAGCCGAATACGAACTCTCTGTATCGTTTTAGGGCCCTGTGCTTTCTGTGTGTGTAATGTGTGGACATGTAGGCCAGTCAGGGCTGCTGCCACGTGGACGGAAGCTGGCCCACAAGTCAGTCAGTACTCTGCTCGAGGGAAATGTAGGCAAGGATTTCGTCAAGGTTCTCCTATTAATACACAAACAAAACTTTGCCGCCTCCGCACCCGCCTCAGCCTTGGCCGGCCGGCCGGCCTATGGATGGCTATGCTTGCTTGCGCGGGAGAATCCTTGAGGAGGAGGAAGGAGGAAGAACCCTAGAAATCAAATCAAAATTCCTTCCCTTATTTGTTTGTTTCGTGGAGGAGGAGGAGGAGGAGGAGGAGGAGGTGCGATTCCGTTATGGTTTCCTGAAAGGTCGATTCATCGTTAATTTACTCTTTTTAATTTTTCTCTACTCAAATATCTTTCTCTATTTGTTCTTTCCATCTGTTAAATTACTAACAGACAGATGTTAATTAGAATGAACTTTATGATTCTTTGATGCGTGTATCTTGATCTATTCATAGCATCACCCACAACACTGTTGTCCGTATAGTTAGTTAATCTTGGAGTATTAAGGCAAGTTCCTGGATTTTCCTTCCATCGGAAAGAAAAGAGCAGGCACGGGACCGGGAAGGAAAGAAAGAGAAACACAAAAATTAAGAAAAAAAGGTTTAGTTATTAGTAGTTATATTTATATATATTTTTGACGAGGATATAAATGAAATAAAATAATAAAGCCACCCAAAACCGACCGATTTGAGGTTTTATAAAGCCACCTAGAAAAATGCATTACACAGCTTTTGGGTGGTTTTTGAGCCGATCAAATCCAGTGGCTCAAATAAATTAACAAGTATGGGTTTTCATAAACGATCGGTTTTAAAAACACCCCAAAGCCGGTGAAAACGCCATTACCAAGCAGACCCTAAGGATGTAGTCTTTATTATTTAAAGCACAATAAAATGCTTGAAGGAAGGACTAGCCTTGTTGAAATAATTTGTGAGAGCCGAAAACAATGGAATGACATGGATTAGAGAGATTGAGATAATGAAGCAAACTTGGCTATGGGATCTATACAAGGTTTAGTTCCTTCGAAATATAGGCCTTATGAGATTCGAAATAACAGAAACCAGTAAGTTCAAAGATATTAGATTGAACTTTGTAAAAATGATAAAGATACATGATAGATTAAAAAAATATATATTTCTACACATGGCATCTATATTTTATTTGCCTTTGGAATGGAAGGACACACAACCGCCACTTCCAGATGTGGCAGTCATGTGAAGTAAATGGAGCTGGTCTTGCCACACTGAATTGGTTGTTGTGGCATTTCTCCGCAGTAGTAACTGACTTGCACTTTTATCTTAACTATAATTGCCTTCTCTTCTGCATCATCAGTCGTCTAACTTGCGTATTGTGGAAACAAGTCGAGCAATTTTATGGCACAGATGGAGGTGCTATTCTAGTGTTGGGAAGTAAAGATCATTACTGAACTGATACATGAAAAATGAGTGTTGACTTACAAAGCTTGTATATCATGTCGACTGAGGTTTCTTCGGGAAATTTAAGTCTGTCAAAGTTTCTGCCACCGCACCAACAGTCTAGAGTTGTGGTGAGGGTTGAGGATTATACAATAATATTATTCCAATACACCCCCATAGGTTGAACAACCATTTTCTGGGGTACGAGGTGGGTTACACACACGTACAAACCGGATTTCTCTGATCCCATGTTAAAGTCCTTGCCACAATACCAAACTTCTAAAGTCGTGGTGAGGGTTATACATTTATATTATTCCACAACAGAAATCCAAAGTCATTCCAATATCAGCATCAGAGGCTGTGCATGAAATACTTTTGTGGCATTTTAGCTCATGCATTAGTTCTTTAGATCAAATAATAAAGAGGGCTTACTTCCAAAAGAAGTATTGAACCTTTTTCACCAGATATACGTCAGCTTGAAATTACTATACTAATTGTCTCGAGTATTCAAGTATATATATATATATATAGAGAGAGAGAGAGATGAGATGTCGATGATAAGTAAAATCAATTACTATACTAATTACTATACTAATTGTCTCGAGTATTCAAAATTATAGTCATAATAAGTAAAATCAATTCGTTGAGATGTCGATGACATAATTTAACTGCTTAAGATCTTGAGTGACCATGATTACCCATGGGGCTTTTGTATTCCTCCACTAATTAGTGAAATTACAAACTGCACTGCGCAGTGCAACATATTTGATATTCTTAACAACTTCTATTAAAGAGATTCTTTAGTCTGAATAAATGTTTTAACACTAAATGACCCAAATTGGTAGCTGCCAATAGGATCTTTCCTTCCTGATCAAATCAGTGGGGCTTCCACGCAATTTCTCTGGAAGTGATTCATGCTGTTCATGGTAGTCAATGTTTTTTTTGTATTTTTGTTTGTTTATTGAGACAAGGCCAATCATTAATGACCGTCCCTGTCCTCTATAGCACCAGGACCGCCTCTTGTTTGCGGTGGAGAATATGCATCAGAAACCACAGCCACAAGCTCGGTCTTTGCAAGCAGAGGTAATATGTCCTGCAAAATTACTGGGTGACAAGTTCATAGGTACTTGATTGTTAATGATGATTTAGGAGAATAGTATTCCAATTTCTTGTAAGCATGGGTTAATATATGTGACTGTAACAGAAAAGTGGGTCTACATTCCAAGGTTCACGGTATCGATATCAGAATCAGTATCGAACTATTCCTATGAGTATTGATAGTGGCAATAGCGGTAGTATCAGCAGTTTTGGATCGGAGTATTGGAATTTTTGGTATCGGAAAACAAATAAGTATTAATAAATTATTAACATTTAAAAAATATATTTTATACATTTAGGCATAATTTCAAGTATTTCCATAGTTATTTCTTAGTAGTTTTGAAAATAAATGAAATAGTAGTCACCCTTCCCGATTTGTTTACATGCAAATATGCAATAGATCAATTTTCTTCTTTTATATGTTTTTACAACCTTATTATGCTTCAAACCGTTGTTGATTTGTCTTTTTTCCTTCAATTTTCGTCAAATTGATCGGAAAAGAGACCCCCAATTTCGGTATCGGTCAGTATCAGGTATCGGCAGGTATCGGATCGGAGCATGACAAAACGTATCACTATCGGCCGTATCGGATCGATATCGGACAATACTTTAAACTACGAATCAAATGCCTCTTTGACATTATTGAAGGTAGCTAAAGATGAACCAGAGAGATGACATTCAGGTAGTCTTTATCTTCTTTTCGAGTCTTTTTTACTTTTAAGGGTCAATGGATTGCGAGTTGCTGCTACACTTTGGTATTGGATTCTCGCTCGCACACTACTTACAGTCCTACTAACCAAGTTTGTCAGAGATGCCCATTCAAACTATGATAATTGTTGTCTTTTTGGATGGGCTATTTCTTGTAAAATGGGTTGATGGGTAACTAATTACTTGTAATTTTGCGAAGATGATGCCTAATTCTTGTAATGAATTGACTCTTAATCTTGTTGCGAATAGCAATTTGTGGCTGTTTTGTCCAACTATTTATTTGTAAAGATGACAACTCCGACATGATTATTGATTTTGTGTAACAAGTCGGCTATTATCCCGAATTTTATTTGAGTCCTTGTATAACATTCAGCTCTATTGAAGAAAGACTGTCATTCTATTTGATGCATCAATATGTTTTGGCAAATGTTAAATGCCATTTTACTAAGGACAATCCTCCTACTAAGGACAACCATGCTTTCGTATTTTTTTTTACTAAGAACAACCTAAAGTTCACAAGTTTACTAAGGATAACTATGGCTGGTCTCTCTCTTCCTCTCCTCGAGCTCCTCCTCGAACTTCTCCGCCTCCTCGAGCTCCTCCTCCGCCTCCTCGAGCTCCGCCTCCTCCTCCTCCTCCCGCAGTCCCCTCCGCGCACAACAACCTCCTCCTCCTCCTCCCGCAGGCCCTCTCCGCAGCACCCTCCGCCAACGCCGCCCCCTCCCGCAGCACCCTCCTCCTCCTCATCCTCCTGCAGCTCCCTCCGCAGCACCCTCCGCCTCCCACCACCTTCTGCAGCAACCTACAGTGACTGCAGGACTTGCCTGCAGTCCTGTCTTCACTTTGGACTGCACGCAAGTCCTACAGTCACTGTAAGTTGGAATTTTTAAAAAAAATCTAGGATTGCAGTCCTGTGTTCACTTTGGACTGCAGGCAAGTCCCGCAGTCCTCGATTGACAGAAGCGGGGTGGCCCTTAGTGTTTTCAAAATGGCAAACTTGTAATTTTTTTTAAAATTTTTAGTTGGTGGTCCTTAGTAAAAAATGGGATGACATTTGCCTATGTTTTAAGTGCATTCTAATTTATATTGGACGTGTGCTAAAAATAAGAACATAAAGTAGAAAATTATACGAGAGTAAGTAGGCTCTTTTTTGTGTGGCCCATTTGTCCTATGGATGTTCCCTTGTTGTGACGAATCCACGGTGCAGAAATGTGTAAAGTATATATCGAGTGGCTGAGAATCACTGGTGGCTTTTCAGCAATTTCTGCAGTCAAGAGGGGGGCTAATAACGTAATTTGATCGACTGACAATAAATATGATATGTCCTGCGACAGAACAGTACCGTCCCGCCATTTTCCAAAGTTGTTTTTTGTGTTTGAACCCTAAAATTAGTAAATTTTATACTAATTATTATCTTTGCATCCCCAAAATTAAAGAGAACAATATTTGGAAGTACATGCAACAGTAGCAGCAGTGCTTCCCACACTTCCATCTCCAGCTTGATCCCCAGACTTGCTTGGGAATTTCTACTGAGTTTCACAAGTTGTAAGCTTTTCTTGGTTATTATTATTTTTCTTTTTTGTGGGATTTTGGATGGATCTAGACATTCTGGGTTGTTGAATTTGGGGATTTTGAGGCTTCTAAACTAGTTGTGTTTGGAAAGGGGGAAAAAAAAAGGAGCTACATTTGGGAGGGTTCTCTTAGGTTTAACTCTCATTTCATCTCCTTTTCCCTTATATTCAGTTTCTTCTGCATAAAAGTTCAGAAGGTTGTGCCTATTCTTAGGCGATCTGCCAACTTTTAGCTCTTTAGAAGAAAGGTCGGGGATTTTCTTGGTTTTTTTTTTATTTCACCATCAAGCTTGATTGCAAATTAGCTCTATATTATACTGTTTGGATCAGAAAAAAAGGAATTGCCTTTTTGGAGGTTTGGTAGGAAAAGAGGGATTTTGGTAGCTTGAACTTCATCAAGAAGCAGCTGAGGTGGGATTTGAGTCCTGGGGCTTAGATAGTTGTGGAGTTTTTCAGAGGAAAGGAAACTACTGTCTAGATTCAAAAGATTATCTTGAATTTTCTCAAGTAAAGGAGGGATTTTTGTAGATCTCACTACAGAATCAGCTAACTGGGAATTTGGGCTATTTAAAGGTGAGGATCTGATGGAGTTCTTGAAGATAAAGGGCTTTCGAAAATCTCGGAAACCAAAGTCCTCAGAAGACCCAGATCAGGAGAACACTCATTTGCCCAAACCGAGAAGTGAGAGTACTGATTTGGAGCCAAAGGCAGCGGTCAATTCGACTGCTGAGGAAGAGGAGGAGGAGGAGGAGGAGGAGGAGGAGGAGGAGGACGACGACTTCATTACAAATGAGGTGAAGAGGAGGCTGAAGGAGCTGAGGAAGAACACCATGATGGTCCTTATTCCTGAAGAATCTTGCCCAGAAGAGGAGGGCGAGCAGGAGGAGGAGGAGGAGACGAGCTCGAGTGAATGGAGGGAGACTGAGGCGGAAGATGGGCATACTTGGTCTGGGTTTGATGCATTTTATAACAAGTACCGTGAGCGCATGTTGTTCTTTGACAAGATGAGTGCTCAACAATTGCAAGAAGCAGGTATTACTCCTTGGGAGACTGATCTCCTACCTTACTTATCCAACTACATCATATTCTTGTGGCATCTTTTGTTACAATCTGTTTTAAGTATTTTACTTTCACACTTTTGACAAGCTTTATTGGTAGGCGTAGTTGTGTGATTAACCTGGTTTATGCAGATCAAAATCTGGGAGGTCTTTCGTATATAGCTTGAAGTTACTGTCTTAAGTCTCTTAGAATTAACTGGTTATGATATATACCTATTGACATGCTATTTAGCTTATAGAATTGTTCAATGTTCCTATACTAAATAGGGTAGAGGTAGCTTTGTTCAATGTTGGCAGCATACATGCTCCTTCTGCATGTAAGATTCATGCAGGTTCATGACCTTCATGAAAAAAAAAAAAGAGTTCTGATAATTTGCCCCTTACTGATGTATGCATGGATACTTGGAAATGCTTAATAAATACCGCCTAATTAGTATGCGAACGTACTTCAAGAATTATACAACAGCTTACCCATCAAGGATGTATATAGAATATAGATGATCTTAATTTAAATGAAACTTCAAGACTTTGTGTTACAGAAATGTGGCATACAATGCTTGAACCAAGGGAAACTGTTTATTTGGAAGCTTGCTATTCTACCATTGAAAGCTGACATAGCAGAATATGAATCTACATTTTATAGGAAAACTCAAATTAAATACTCAGTAGTTGGTATATGATGCATTTCATAGGTGTCGAGTGTGAAGTGACAACTCTACAATTTACAAGTAGATTTGTTTTTGAAGATTTAACTTTTTGGGTCAGAGACTCCTAAATGTTTTAATCCAAACAAATCTACGGTTTTTCAATAATAAAATTGTTATTGTTTATATTTGAATGAAAAAATGTTCCCTTGATCATACTTATTTTCTGAGACAAGATACGACCAAACTATTAACCTTAGACTGGGTATATATGACTAGTTAACCATTCTCTTCTTTTAGGCCTCGTTTGGTTCGCGGAATGGAAGGGAAAGGAAATCAATTCCTTGTCATTTCCTTTCCTTTGGGAAATTTTATTTCCCATCGATTTTCCTTTCCGATGTTTGGAAATGCCAAGGAATTTGGAAAGGAAAGTGATTACTTCAATGTGGGAAAGTGATTCCTTGCTTGGATGGATGTAATCATTTTCCCTCCTTAATTTCCCTTAAATTGGGAATCACTTTCCTTTCCTCCTCAATTCCTTTGGCACCCAAACATAGTAAAGTAATCACTTTTCTTTCCCAACCCGGAGATTCCGCGAACCAAACGAGGCCTTAGTCCTGCCGCCCCAAGAGATCTAAATATAAATATATCGCCATGTGGTTTAAGATCTTGTTTTCGTTTTCTTATCCCGAATTCTGGTAACGATCTGTATCATTTATTGGAAAGGTACATTTTGTTTCTCCATTTCTCGAAATATTGCTTGTAACATGCAGCAAAAGGAGCATTATTTTCACTCTTACGGTAGACTTAAACTTGAGATCTGAACTTCAGTTGCGTAGATTTCAGATGTAGAACTTTTTTATTTCGGAGCAGGAACAAATTAATCAATATTTGGAGCTGAGGACAGTATTAGGATCATGAACAAATCAAGCAGTTGTAGATGTCAGTTGACAACGGTGACTCTGATCTAATCCGATTTAATTACACTGATATAAGAATATACTGGATTTAGCCTGACACAACTTGACCTGACAGACCTGTCTAACCCAATTTCCTCAACTCATTTTGAACTAAACTAGAACTAATAACATCAGTTGTGCTAAACCCATGTGACTCGTCTAATATTGTTTTGGTTTCGTTTTTTTGATGGCACAAACAATAGTGGTGGTAGGAGATGCAGTTCTATATCATAAATTCTGCTAATGGATTATGGATCAGTCGAACCTTGACTTCACCATACATGATTATATCCTGCCCTCCAATTGCAGACAAAGAAAGATGCCACAGTGACAGCATGCCTCTTTTGTCAAATTTTGTTAGCTAAACAATGTTCCCAATAACATGGTATCATAGCAGAGGGTCCTGGGTCCGAATCCCCCTCCATCACTTAGATGGTTTATATTACCTGCAATCCATGTGGGATTCTCCTTTCACTAGGCTTTAGCCCAAGTGCACGCTCTAGGCTCATCCACGTGCAAGTACATCCGAAGTTCTCGTAAGCCTGAACTTCTCGTATTCCCGAACCACATGTAACAGGGAATGTTAAATGGTGTGGGCCTGTACCTATCATGTCAAGCTTGTGTGGACATTGGTTTAACTAACAAATTATATAATATTTAATTTGATACATTCAGGTGACAGCAAGCATATTGTAAGTCGAGATGATTTGACTGGCTTGTGTGATTTCCAAAGAGACACTGCCTGCTTTTGTCATCTCTCATAATTTACAGTATTTGTTTTTCAAACAAAACCTGTTTCTTTAGAGATATTTTGTATAATTTGCTAGGTTTGATCTTCTTTTGCTTGCTTGATCACTATGCTCGTTATGCACAGGATCATGGAATATCTCAAACCAATCACCTAGATCAACAACTAAGAAACTGGCCTCAACCTTCCGAAGTCTCTCATTTAAGAAGAAAGATGAACTCAAGGATGATTGCGAGCAACTGGGGGATGACCCTTACCAAAATCTTGAAACTGCTTATGTGGCACATATTTGTTTAGCTTGGGAAGCCCTTCATTGCCAGTTCATGCAACTGAGCCAGCAAATTTCATCTCAGCCTGATAATTCCATATCTTACTGCTACCCTGCTCAGGCCTTTCAACAATTCCAGGTTCTTTTGCAGAGGTTTGTTGAGAATGAGCCCTTTGAAGAGGGGTCCAGGGTGGAGATTTTTGCCCGGGCTCGAAGTTCCTTCCCTATGTTGCTTCAGGTTCCTAGTTTCCAAGGTAACTGCCGAACCACAAACTAGTTTGTTTCAATTGAATAACACCAAGAACTTTAATATTTGAATTATGATGTAATATCTGTTTTCTCCTCCAAAAGTAGACAGTTGATGCCAGCCGCAGCTCAAGATTCTCATCAATTTTGGATTTATTTCTTCCTTCTTTGCTCCAAACAATGTTTAATGTTTTCATAATTGGCCAATTTTGCAACCTTGAACATCTGCTTACAGATTTGCACTTCCGTGGTTAATTTAGCAATGCATATGTGATTAATAGAGCCATTAATAAGGGCATCTAGCTAGATATGCAACATAAATATATACATAAAGATTGTACTGAAGGCGTAGGCGTATGCATATGAGCGTATCTACTTGCATTCTTATATACATATGAACACTTATTGGTTTAACATGTACAAGGCGGAGTGAGCGTCCACTGATATATGAGGATATATCCATATTTATTTACTTCACATGGCAATTAAGCATGTGCATTGGCAGTGTACGTACTTATATGAGGATATATTTGAATCTCTCACCTCACAAGGCATTATGTGGCATTCCTCCTGTTGAAATGGTAGTCTATTATGTTGATCTCAACTTCAAGACCACCAGGAGTTTATGAAGCTTTGTTGCGAAATTATAAAGAATTCTAGTAAGTACTAAGTAGTAATAACTATAATTTCAAACTTCTTGTTAATTTAGATGTACAATTGAGTAATTGACAACATTAATGGGCTTATCCTGCACAATATGATGTAAAGGGGATTGCAGTTGATTTTGATAAGACATAGTACAATGTGTAGGGATTCTTATGAATTATTATGACAAAAATCATCTTTGGTAAGCATTAATTAGAGTTGGAGTGACCGTCATGAAGTGAACTCTTTGTTTTTCTCCTAGGGTGATTTGGAAAGGCCTCTCTGGAAATGACGATGAGTTTTCGGGCATATGCTTGAGTGTGTATGAATGACTTAAATTTGGTGTTAGAACTTTTAGATGGGAAACTAGAGTTAAAGAACTTTTTACTTCAGAAAAGAAGTTGGAGTTTTATGTTATAAAAAATGCCATATAATTTTGTTTTTTTTCAGGTTCAAATAAGAGCGATAATGTGGAAGATGACTTGGATTCACCAGGCTTGGCCTCTGATCTCTTGCGTGTGATTGAGGATTCAATTTTGACCTTCCGTCTCTTCCTGAAGATGGACAAGAAAAAATCAGGTCATGGTCTTAATTTGTTTAAAGGTCGTCATCATGATGCAAGCTCGCTTCACCAGGTCCAAGCCTCACTCGACAAGGTGAGTTCATGCGCATCTATCACTATTTAGCATCACACTTTATTTTCCGATTCTCTAACATTTTTTAAGAAAAGGTAGTGTAGTTATTTCTCAGCCGACTCTCATCTTGAGTTCTCTCTTAAAATTGCAGAAGGCGATTAAAGTTAAGGAGCTCTCAAAGAAAAAATCTTGGAAGAAGAAATCCTGGCCTTCAGTCCCATCAGAGATTGAGCTGCTGTTGGGCCTCATTGACATCAAAGTTGTGTCGAGGGCGCTAAGGATGGCAAGGATGAGTAAAGAGCAGTTGTTATGGTGTGAAGAAAAAATGAGCAAGATTGATTTGTCCAATAACATGCTGCGTCGAGATGCTGCTCCTATCCTTTTCCCCTGTTAAATTCATCCCAGGATTTAGTTACTTGTTTGTAGTGGCACAAAGCTTATGTTCCATCTTTAGAAGCTCTGTACACAAAGGACTTCCAACTATCAAATAGGCACTAGGTATGTATGACTGTTGTTGCAGATATAATTTCTCGTTTATCTATTAATACAGGCTTTTTAAGGGATACCCTTCTTTGCTATAGTCTCCAAAATGAGCATTGATCTGAAAAGTAAGATTGTTCTTACCAGTTTTTGAGCTTCTCTTTGTGCAAGAATTTTGGTGTATCAAAAATGTTCTATGATTTTCCTAGAGTCAGAATAAATATTAGGCCTACAAGTAGTTTATGATATATTTTGTACTAGTGATCCATCATTGTGACTAGGTGGCCTGATTTGTTGGAAGGAGCATAATCTATCTGTATATGATGATGATGTTTTAGCATATTATATACGAGCTTCCATACCCTATTTTATTTGCCTGCTCCTTTTCCTGACAGTTAACAATATTGTGTGTTTGTGTTGTAAAAGTTTGGCCCATTCTTCTTCTTCTTCTTCTATGTTATTGAACTTTTTTTTTGAGGGTGTCCACTTCTTACTGGCCCTTGGGGGCTCGAATCCGCGCCACTGCACCGTGGTGCTCCACCGTTCCCAACGGGCTACGGCCACGGGGACTAAGTTATTGAACTTATTTCATGAATAATGATCGAGTCCTGTCCATCCATAGAGGAAGGAGGGTGATTTGGAACCTAGGTATGGCCGTAAATAATTAGAGATTCATGGGTAATTAATTGTATCTGGGGAATCAAAATCCAGGAGAAGCCTTTTTTAGATGGTTCAGAATCTATGCTCTCCTCTTACTTTTCTTCCAGCCGACCAATATCCCACTTTTTTTTTTTCTTTTTTGGCTTTTGAAAATTCCTGTGCACTTGTTTACTTAAGTTATTATTATTATTGTTCAAATTCCTTTACTGACTATTAGTATTGTTATGTTTGGTATCTCATTAAATCTTTGATAAATCACCATAAAATCCTCCCATGGCGGTTTTAAAGGAGTAACTTTTACAGAAATGCTCCTGGTACCAAAAGGGGTCATTCTGCTCCTTTGAGGGAGGAGAAGGTTTTATATTGTAATTTTCATTGAAATCTGGGGCCCACTCCTTTTCCAGCTAAGCTATTATTCCTCCTCTCTCGGTTTGGTATTTCTTTGAACTCATTTGAACGTTACTCTCTCTCTCTCTCTCCCCCTCTCTCTCTCTCCCCCTCTCTGACCAAGCCTTGTACTCCCAACTTGTGACAACAAAATTTCAGGTTTGTTTCCAATCTCAATGTGGTCAACATTATTATCATAATTATTAGGATCATTGATATAGTTTATTGTATGAAAGATATTTCACTACTAATCCCATTGCATATGGCTGTCCCCTTGTGGTTTTTATTTGCATTTAGTCCAGTCATTCTCTTGATCATCAACGGCTTCATTATCATCCATATGGTGCAAACTCCATTTAGGTATCATCTACCCTCTAGTGAGTAGAGATTGTGAACATTATGCCAAAGTTTTGTTTCCATCACTTGTCAATTCATAGTTTCCTTTATTTTGCCCGTCAATGAAATATTTGCATACCATCACTTCTCAATTTGTTGGTTGTGCAAAAATTCAAATTTAATTTCAATTTTATTGCTTGTGATCTTGTTTAATATTTCACTACTAATCCCTCTGCATATGGCTGTCCTTTTATGATTTTTATTTGCATTTAGTCCAGTCATTCTCTTGATCATCAACAGCTTCATTATCATCCATATGGTGCAAACTCCATTTAGGTATCATTTACCTCTAGTGAGTAGAGATTGTGAACATTATGCCAAAGTTTTGTTTCCATCACTTGTCAATTCATAGTTGTTTCCTTTATTTTGTCGGTCAATGTAATATTTGCATATGATTACTTCTCAATTTGTTGGTTGTGCAAAAATTCAAATTTAATTTCAGTTTTATTGCTTGTGATCTTGTTTAATATTTATACTAAAAAAATCTACTTAGTTTGGTCCTTCAAATTTAATTTTTATGCCTATTCTTAGTACATATCCATGATCAAACCCATGTTATCGTTATTCTTAAGAAATTAATATATTTGTTGCTAGCTGATTTCTTCACACAAAAGCCATACTATATGTCACTAAACAAGTCTGCCGTTTCATAATAAATTTTTTTTTTCTGCTTTCTGTGACCGTCTGTAGAGTTACAACTAATGTTTTTCTCTGCCTTGTTCTAGAATTTGATACTCAGGAAGGATGGCAAATCTTGGTGGCAAAGTTCAGAATTTGAATTATTATTTAGATAATGCTGAATTCATATCTTCTCGCGGTAAGTTTCACTTCTCCAAGTCTTGCATGAGTTCAATACTTGAGAAATAAGTTTTCCCAAGCACAGAGAGTTCCTTCACAGAAACTTGCTCTTCCATTCGTCTGATCACATGTTCTTTTCTTGCATTTGTTTTTATGACTCTAAATTACATATTTATATCACAGATGAATGAGGGACAAAATCTTGCAAGTCTTATAAAGCGCTCTTTGTATAGCTTTTAAAGAAATGGGGTGCTCCCCATCGAAATTGGAGAAGGAAGAGGCTGTCCAGCTGTGCAGAGATCGAAGGAAGTTCATCAAACAAGCAGTTGAGCAGAGAAAGAGATTTGCTTTGGGCCACATCAATTACATCCAGTCTTTAAGGAGAGTTTCTTTTGCTCTACTTAACTATGTTGAAGGGAATGAGCATCACAATTTTTTCTCAGACCGCTACTCCACACCTCCCTTCACACCCGAGAAGAGAACCAGCCATGACAGCATTGGGGTTGCTTTAAGATCCTTTGAATCGACACCAGACGAGCATGCCAAAAGCACTACAGAGGTAACAAATTACTTCCGACCACAAGGCAGCAATCCATCTGTTGCCATTGAAGAATGGCCCGAATCACCAGAAACTGTGAGGGTTGAGTCTTACTACCATTCAAACCGCGGTTATGTTGATGGGTTTTTCGCCTCAGAGGCTTCGGGATTGAATTCATCATTTTCCGCTTCACCTTATAATAGTAGGCCAAGCTATCCACCTACCTCACCACAAGATTCACAGTGGGACTACTTTTGGAACCCGTTCTCGACATTGGATCAATACAGGTACCAATTTAGCAACAACCCTGATGAAGAGATGGGGAGGATAAGCACGTTTCGGAAAGAAGAAGGGATCCCCGAACTAGAAGAAGTTGAGAAAGATAAGGAAGATGACAATCAGCATCATGATCATGATAATGAGGAGGATAACAAATATATAGAGGATGAGAAATTTGGGATGACAGAGACAAAGGACGAAGATTCCAGGAGGGACACAAAACCTACTACGATTCCAGTTTCTGTTGAAAAGGTACATGAATTAAAGGAATGCCAGTCACAAGGGATGGGGAGTATGGAAGTATCAGAAGCTCAAAATGTAGAGGCCATTGCTAGAAATAGTGGATCAGAAGAAACTCCCGATTTTACTGTGTATGTTAATCGAAGACCTGCAAGTATGGTTGAGGTCATGAAGGATGTAGAGAATCAGTTTGTTAGAGTTGTCGATTCTGCTCGGGAGGTTTCTGTGATGTTGGAGGCAAGCAGATATATATACTCAAGTTCAAATGGACCTACAGGTATGTGCTTCATCTTTAATTCAATGAAGCGGCAGATAGTGAAGGTACCCTTTCATGTTCTATTCATCAACTTAGTTATGTAACATACCAAGTTCAACATCAAAGTAGTATTTTATACTAACATACTTATGATGGTATCTCTTGTCTGCACTTCATACCATAGTTTGCAGTATCGGCCATACCGATACAGTTTGGCATGTCCCAATCCGATACTGACCGATGCCGATACTTGACCGATACCGGCATTGGGAATCTCTTTTCCAGTCAGTTCGGCAAATAAAATTGAACAAAGAAGGCCAATTAGCATGGGTGTAAAAACATGGTAAGATTGTAAAAGCATGTAAAAGAAGAAAACTTATCTATTGCAGTTGGCAAGGATGACTACTATTTTATTCAATTTCAAAACTACTAAGTAACAACACATGAAATACTTAATGTATAAATTTTTTTTTTTAATTTTTTTTAAAAATTGTTTGTTTTCCGATACAAAAAAAAAAAAAAAAAAAAAAATCCAATTATCTGATCCGTAACTACCGATATTGTCTATCCCGATACTCATATGAAGGGTCCAATACTGATTTTGATACCGATACTGCGAACCTTGCTTTATACCAGAGTCTCAAAACTGAAGGTTTACTCAATTAAATCGGTATAGGAGGAAGCATGTACTATATATATCCAGTTTTTGTTTATATTGTGAAGACGTAAGATTTTTTTTTTTCTTCTTCTTCTCACATTTGCATAGATATGAAAGTTTATAAATGTAATTTATACTCGATCATAAAGGCTTAAAATGTCTTTACATGACTATGAACAAAAAGTATAAAGCGATTTCAACTTTATGCTAATACTAATGAAATTTGGATGCATATTAGATATTAAACAACCAAAGCTACTGGTAAGAAGGAAGGGAGGACGACATCCTCCTATAATAGATAATAGTTATCGGTCTGGGAAACAAAATTGACCATCGAAAAAAGGAATCCACTAAAACTCGCTAGGCAGCCTTCGGAACTTTCTTCTTTTCATGCTCTTGCTCGTTCTATGAATTTGTATTGTGACATAGATGAATGCCAGTTGCTTTGTATATGTGGTTTCAGCCTCTTCTCGCTCATCCTCTTCCTACTATACTAATTCAGGTAATGATGATGAAACTGCTAGTAATTACTCGGAAGAGTGTTGCATGAAATCTGGAAGTCATCAATCAACACTAGACAGGCTTTATTCATGGGAGAAAAGGCTATACGAAGAAGTAAAGGTATATTTATATATATATATACATAGTACGTACTTATTTCTCAGTCAGATTGATTTCCTTATTTGAGATCGATCGATGTAACACATATGAGACTGTCTCTTGTTGGTAGTGCTGCGAACGCGTGCGTATAGCTTATGAGAAGAAATGTAAGCAGCTGAGGAACCACGACATCAATGGAGCTGAGCCTTCCGCTGTCGACAAAACCAGAGCAGCTATGAGAGATCTTCATACTCACCTGACTATTTCTATGCGTTCGGTCGAATCTGTGTCGAGAAGAATTGTGACTCTCAGGCAGGAGGAATTGTACCCCCAGCTATTGGAGTTGATGCAAGGGTATGCATGTTTATATGTAGATATGCTCTTCATAAAGGTTCAATTGTAACTTGTTATAATTAATAATGTTAATTAGCAGATTGGCAAGGATGTGGAAGACCATGGCAGATTGCCACAAAATCCAGAAGCGCACAATAGATGAAGCGAAGCTCCTGCTCTTCTCCTCATCTTCAATTTCCATGACCACCACAGATCATGCCATTGCCAGACCGCCGCCTATGGGATCATCGAAGGCCGCTGCCAATCTATTGGCAGAGCTGAGAAACTGGCGTTCCTACTTTGCAGCCTGGATCGGGGCCCAGCGGTCCTACGCCCATGCCCTTGCCGGATGGGCCTTGGAATGCACGCAGCAGCAGCGACAGCACGAGAGTACTCGTGAAGACGAGGCTGACAGCAGCATTCCTCCTCCTCTTCTTCCTCTTCCTATCGTCGAGCTCTGCTTGAACTGGTCTAGCCTTGTTGATTCTGTTAGTGAGGTTGGTGTGGGTGAAGCAATAGATCTGTTTGCGGCCGGGGTTAAGTCAGTGATGATGCAACAAAAGGAAGGGGGGGCTGTGCCAGTGGCGGCGGCGGGGGCAGAGGGGGGAGTCGTAGCGGCACTGGATCAGAGCATGACGGAGGTACGGGACAGGGTGCTGTGCGCGGGCATGTCAAAGGCGATGGGATCGCTGACGGCGTTTGCTGGCAGCTTGGCAGGGGGGTATGCGGTGCTGGCCAGAAAATTTGAAGAGGGGAGGGAGGGAAGGGGACTGGAAGAAGAAGAAGAAGAAGAAGAATGATGTAATTATATAGGCACAGAAAAGAAGAATAGTAATATTGATCTGATGATATATATTCTTTATTGAATTTATCGACTCTTCTCAACAAAACTATTATGATTGTTATGATTGTTGTTCATCAACAACTCCAGCATAGAGTTTAGAAGCCTAAAACAAGTTTGTTTAGGCCTACTGCTAATATTTGTATACTTTTCACGGACGGATGCATCTATTGGTCTATACTGCAAGTTTGATAGAAACTTTGTAGATATAAGTTATCAAAAAGAAAGGTACGATAAGAAACTCATGCCCAATTCAAGAAGTGAGGGTGACGTATACAACATTGAAGTAAGGACCTAAACTACACAAATACAACATCTATTTTGGTTTGTCATAGTGCATTCATTCTAGATTGTCTTGGATGTGTCGGATATATGCTCGACACAACACAATTCATTCTTTTGGAGTGTCCGTGCTTCTTAGGATCTAAATGATTCTAGTCCTTCAAAAAATAATTATGTGAGCGGAAATCTTACATCATTTGGAGTTCACTTAATCTGAAAGCACGATAAGGATCCAACATTTTCTTTTTAATTCACCTAGTAGTTTTTTCAGACATACTCCAGAAATATCTTTATTATACTTGACTCCAAGTGCGAAAGCAATGCACAATTGCCGTCATCTCCTTCTTCTGGATTGTGTCATTACGACTGTGCTAGTTGGGTTATTCAAATAACACACTTCCAGGAGTTGGCTTCTTTTTTTTGTTTTAGGTTTACGGATTGAATCTTAACACATTGGTTGAGGACGACGCTTCGTTGCTCTTGTCTTTATCATCAGCTTTCCAGATCTCTATTGCCATGAATGATCATCTCTACCTTGACCTTTGCACGACAGCATATCGTTGGTTAAAGACCTTTGGTCTCCCCATTAGTTGACCGAAAAAAGGCGAATATCAAGTTTCTCTTTGTTGAAACAATGAAACTGCAACCAGTGTTTATCAATAACTCACGACGACAATCGAGGTCTTCGACTTTGCACCGACATGTTCCAGCCTCGTAAGTAGTAATGTCAAAAGATTTGGGAGACTTTTTCAATTAGAGATTTGAGCAGGCAACTGTCAAGACATGTAAAGAGATGTTTCTTTTAACCAAAACATCATCTGCA
The DNA here is from genome assembly GCA_029216955.1 of Iris pallida. Lineage (NCBI taxonomy): Eukaryota > Viridiplantae > Streptophyta > Magnoliopsida > Asparagales > Iridaceae > Iris > Iris pallida. Next base: position 845,072 of record JANAVB010036020.1, on the reverse strand, counting down.
GAAAACTAATGTCAAATCGAGCACCATCTCTAGCCGGTAGTAGGGTACACCAAGATTTGCTCGACTCTATCCAAACATCACATATCAGCAGATATACTCACCAGCATAGGTACTCAAGATGTTGTATATGGAGAGGTAGATAAATATAACTACATCTTTCTCGATCAGGACCCTAGCTTTATTGCGAGCCAGAAGACCATGTCTGCGGGCCTACAAGTGTGGCGGTAAAGGCTACTATATCGTCTGCCCTAGCCCGAGGGCAAGGAGGAATGCCGAAGCTGTCACCATGGAAGCCTGTGAGAACCTCATTAAGGTCCACGGCTGAACTCTCATTAGCATTTTTTTCTTTTTTTCTTTTTGGGAGTCAATGATGGTGCGAGCGAGGGGGCGAGAGCATAGGCAAAATTTCATTCATCGGAAGGGTGAGGCTGACTATTAGGGAGTAAACGATTAGGCCTCTTCTACTTTCTTTTCTTTTCATTATCAAATGACTAGTCTCCTTGAATAGGAATCCTACTATGATGGATAAAATCCTAAAAAAAATTAAAAATAAAATCCCCATAAAAATTTAAAATACCACTAGATTGTCTGGATCAGGTGAATCGCTTGTGGCTAGCTAGATATCTCCTTAAACGAGAGATCATAAACTCTTAGTTCCTTAGGATACGAAGGTAGAAGCACGAAAAAAAAAAAAAAAAACCCTTATTTTCTGTCTATCCTTATTGCCTGGCTGAATTTGAAAGCCTCAAATTGACTCTTGTAGAAGAAATTGACATCGGGATACATGTTTACTTGTGTCCCTTGCTCTTTGCCCATCTCTGATACTGGGAAGGCAAGAATTTGTTTAAGAGGTCATTAGATCATAAACACAAACTACATTATGAATATAAATGGATTTCTAAACATGTTTTTTGGCTAGGCGGCAGAATTGGATGGTACCATACTGTCTGTCTCAGTCTGCCTAATGTTGTAGTTTAGTACCTCTGAATGAGAACAAAGGTTCCCTGAGCTTACTTCCAAACAAGTAGTAGTCACCACTACCAGCTGATTATTTGTTGGGGAGGGTATCAAAGATTATTGTGTCTGACAAGTAGGGATAGGTTGGTTCGTTCCCACCCCACCCACCAATACAACACTATGATTGATTTTGTGTTTGTTCATCAAGGGTGGGTCAATATGAATGTAGCAACTTCATTTTGCTGAGCTTAGGTCGGAGATTGAAATGCAGGCAGCAAGGATGGTTTTCCACATGCTTTTGCTTGGTTGGTTGGGATGGATGGATGTGTCTGACATTTCATTTTGCACCAGAGTGGGTACCCTTCTTTCATCAAACTAGTTGAGCAGCTTGTTATTAATTGCAAGAGTTTCCTCACCCAAACAACTCTTTAACTCGATTCTCTGCTTCATGTCATCAACAGTTGAAAAGAAGCCACAATCAGAAATCAAACATCAGAGAATTTCAAACACCGAAAGAGTCATTGGATCTAAGAATGAATGACTAGCAATAGTGACATTCTTTGGGGAAAAGGCTAAATGTAAGATACCTTAATAAAGAAGAGATTAATATCATAGTAATCAATCCTGGCTTCATTGGTAGGTTATCCATCCATATTGCCATGATTTATGACAGATTAACCATAGGGACTAGCAAGACAAAAAGGAGAAGGAATTATGATCAAAAGTGCCATACTCACGTACCAAAGTGAGAAACATTTCCTTTTACACCAAGCTGCCAGGTTCAAGGATTCCTCCTCTCTTATCCATCACCAATTGATAGCTAACCAAACTAAATCTAACAAACAAATTCATATGAGTAGGGCAGAGAGAGAGAGAGAGAGAGCGCATAAGGTTGCCAAAAGTTAACCCTAATGAGAAACTTAAATAATTTAAGACTTCAAAAGCCATTCACAAGACGGTAACAGAACACCCAAATTCTTCATCACCCAGTTATATATCACAGCAACAACAAAAACCCTAGCTTATGTTTAATTGACATGTCTCCGAAAATAAAGAGTTAAAACCCAAAAGATTGTGAGAAACCCTAAGTCTAGACAAAAGAGGGCAGGAATTGCCAACAAAGGGAAAACCCCAAAAATAAAAACCCTGCCCTTCTTCTTCTTCTTCTTCCCAAAATCAACACCTACTTTTACTTCTCTCCTCCTCTTTCTCCCTTCATGTCACTTTCTTCCTTTCTTTTTACAAATTATAGTACAAATGTGCCCACCAATTACACCAACTTCCTATCTATCCACCTTCCAACCTCCTCCTCCTCTAAAATTAACACTCTCAACTAAAACGACTTTGCCCACACCAATAACAAATGAAACTCTCTCTCTCTCTCTCTCTTGTAATCCTCCCCCTTCTCTCCCTCTCTCCTTCTCTACCCATATCCCCCTACCTACACTGCTTGCCTATTGTTAGTTTCCCGGCAAAGGCCTTGAGCCAGCCGCCGCCGGAGACTGTGCACCATCATCTTCATCAGAGTCACTCCCAGAAGAGCTCCCAGAATCTGAGTCTAAACAATTAAGACCATTACATATACACCAGTCAGAAGCTTTACCAACAGAAACAGTAATTAGCAAAGAGGAGATTGGCAGGTGGTGTTGTTATATACCACTGGATGAGGAAGAGCCACTGCTGGAGCTGCTCGAGCTGCTGCTGTGACAGCCGGTGTCCTTCACAATGTCCACAGATGGGTAATTGGGCACCGGCAAGTCTTCGCCAATGTCGACATCCTCGTCAACGGGGTCCAGTTTCTTAACCTTCTTTGCTGCCGTTGCCCCGGGTATCTCGTCTGCTGCCGTAAGAGACTAGACAATCCACCACCACCACCACCACCACAAGCAGCAAAACATGAGAAGAATCGAACAAGTAAAAAATACTGGGGACATTTTGCAACTAAAAGGAAAACCATTCCTTTGTACCTTCTCCTCAGAAGCACCAGCAGCCGCATGATGGGGGAGAGGGGTAGGGGCAGGAGTTGGGCCGGAGGTTGGAGCCGAGATGAGATGGGTGCCTTGGCCGGACATTGCCTCCTGCTGCTGCTTCCTGGCCTTGCTCACTGACTTCTTGATGTTGGTGACGAATCGGTCGAGTTCCCAGAGTGTCTCGTTGTCCATAAGCTCAAAGTCAAGCTCGACCTCGTCCCCTCCTGCCTGCAGATTTGCCGCATTCCTCTTCTGTATAATGAGGAGTAACTGGGGCATCTTATCCGAGGGCAAGTCCTGAAGGGCATGAGTCAGCTTCTCCTTCTCGTCCATGGTCATCGGCCTCTTGTTCTGGTCTTTGGCCCTTGGTTTCGGCGGCTGCTTTCCCGACACCGTAGGCTTCGTCGTCGTCGTCGCCATCTGATGACGATGCTTCGACGACGGAACGGCCACTGGGCTTGGTCGGTTGCCGACTGGATGCGAAGGTGGAGCTACCGGAGTTGGTGGTTCAACACACAATTGGTTCATCTCTGGCAACGGGACCTGCTGCGGCTGCTGGGACCAAGAAGAAATATCCCTTGGTCGCCGCCATCCCTCCTCCTCGTCTTCGTCCTCCTCGTCGTCTTTGCGGGAAATGGAGGCCAGATGCTTCTCGTACTTGTGGTATGCCGGACCAAAGGAGGCCTCGAACTGGGCGAGGAGCTGTTTGGCAATATTGTAGACGACATGGCCGGGAGGATTGTAGGTTAGAGCGTTGTTGAAGGTGAGCCTGATGTCGGCTGCCAAATCGGAGGGTGTGGAGTAGAGATTCTTGCTGAGCTTGGACTTGACCGTGCCGAGATCCATCGGGTTCTTAATGATCCGGTGGTAGTCGGGGAGGTTAAGGGCCACAACGTCCACCGGGGAGTTGAACCAGACGGCGCCGGCGTGTTTCGTCAGCTTGGTCAAGATCTGACCGCACCTCTTCATCATGGCGGACGTAAGCTTCGTGATCTCCGCCGACGATGATGGCCGAGGAGGGGGAGGAGGCTTCTTCGGCACGATCGCGGTTTCAGATCTAGCGGGGATCTTCTTGGAGGAAGCGGCGGCGGATCTGCCGGCGGACAACTGCTGCTCCCTGGCCTCGATCCGGCTGGCGACGCTGCGGACGAGATCGAGCTCGCAAATGAGCCGCCTCTTGAGCTCTCTAAGCTCCTTCTTCGAGTAGTTGGATATTTTGTAGGTGACGTAGGCTCCGGCCTCCCTCCGGCGGCCAAGATCCAAGGGTGGTGGTTTGAGAGACGAGGAGTCGTCGTCGTCGTCGTCTTCGGACGCAGCAGCAGCAGCGCCTGCGCCTGCTGCGGACGAGGATGCGAGTCGCGGATCGGCAGGCTCGATTTTGAGGTTCTGCTCGTATCGTTTGTTAGAAGAGCTAGGGTTAGGGTTTGTTAGGACATTAGGATTGGGGGTTTTCCTACTGCTGCTCATATAAACCTTGGGATCCCCCCAGTAAGGCTCATTCCGGCTGGCAAGCATCGCCAGTGCCATCAACGTCGGCGGCCGCCTCCTTTCTCAGTAAGGAACGGATCCGGCCGGAACCACGTCCAGATCCATCGCGTCTTCGCCGGAGGAAGAAAAGAGGAGAGAGAGAGAGAGAGAGAGAGGGAGGGTTTGGTTGGGGTGGGAAGGGGGAGAGAGAGGGAACAGAAACCCTTCCTTCTTCCTGTGGAGATGAGATGGGTGAGGTTCGGCGAGGAAGAGAGAAGGGGGATCACCGCCTCTTAAAGGCAGCCAGATCTGACCGGCCGCGTCAGGGGAAGATCCGGAGCGCACGATGGTTCGATCAGACAGTTGGGGCAGGCCCTCGCCTGCCCGGGGGGGCTGCCCGTCCCGCCTGCGACGGACGGTAGAGATCTAGTATGTTGGCCATACGTGGCGACCATCCGGAGGTGTTGGCCCTTCTCTTTTCTTTTTTCGATTTGGAGCCACATGACTCGCACAATTTTGACAGCTGGGTAAATCAGCAGAGCAGCAGCGCGGGAAGAAAATAAGCGTAGAAAATCTCCAAAACGCACCCACAACACACCGACCCTCACCCCCACCCTGCCCCACCGTCAGTTTATAGGAGCGGGGGAAAAAAAAAATCTGGTGTTAGTGGTCCCACCACACGTAAATAAATCCAGGTGAGCTGAGGTGCATATGGTAAGCTCTGGGTGAGGTTACCGCCAACAAAATAAACTGACTGGCAGCAATTGGGAGGGGGTGAATGGAGGAGGTACCATATAAGTGACAGGCAGGCGGGCAACAAAGGAGCAAACTGGACTGTCACATATATATACGTCGCAGGGAGGGACCGAGTTATCGACTCCCCCCACAAACGACCCCTCTCTCTCTCTCTCTCTCTCTCTCTCTAGCTATTGTATGTATGGGCCCTACTGAGTGCAGGGGGTGCCCTTCTTTCTTACGTGAAATTATAATGCACCCCCTTTTCTCTCCCTCTCCCCTTACACGGATATCATGGTGCAACAGTTGCAATGCAACTTTTCTGGCTGTTGGTCACGTGCACATGCACGTGCTGCGCTCACCCTAAGCTATAAATCGTGACATTTAGAGCCTAATGTCACCTCAGAAGATTTTTCGTCGTGAAATAAGTCTACATAATCCTCCACGAACCAAGTCTCCCAAGTATGGTACAATATAGTAGAATTTTTTTGAAAATTCAAGAGATGTTCCAGAAATCTTTTTAAAAATATCTAGGTTCGAAAATATTTTCTATAATGATCTCCGGAATATACTGGTTCTAGAAGATTCATGTAAGTCATTTGAGACATTATAAATAAGTGGAATGCTCATTCATTTCTCAACACCCAAGAAGTTGTAAAGTAAAATTTTCAATTTTTCAATCTCTCTCTTGCACCACATTGTTTTCGTTTTCGTTTTAGTGATCTAGCTAAACGTTTGAAAAATACAGACATGGACCTTCGAGTAGAAAGCTTGTGTGCCCCACAGACCAAAGTATAGGCAAAAATACTAAATTTTTGACACAAGTTTTCGGTTACGAGGATAAATTGAATTTTCTCTTGAAAAACGTGAACCTCTCATGAGCTCTCCCCGAAATTTCACTTCCTTGCAACATTACAAGCTTCTCCAAACCACATATGACCAATTGCTACTTGTAAACATGCTGTAGCACAGAATTTGGCTCCCATCCCATGAAAAACTAAAAAGGCTACTTACTACTCTTTAACAACAAATAGCACTTGCTGGAGTCAACTACTCCGTCTTTTCTTTTTTTTCTTCTTCTTCTTCTAGGAATAAGAAAAGAGAAAGAGCCTCCTGCTACAGGAGGTGACTTAATAGTTATTAATGGATGCAAGTACAATTATTTGGTAACCTTCTTCACTAAACAATTGGCAAAAGATAATGTTAATAATTATTAATCCTAATATAGATGTAATTCAATATCCATGCATTAATCATTTATAAGAAACTAATATTATTTTAGGTAATACAATTTCTTAAAAGAGGGGGAGGGATTAATTAAACCTTACCTGCATATTAGTTGGTGTTCAAATTTGCCTACAGCAACAACTTGTTTGGTTTAATTGTTGGCAAGCAAGCAGCAACTCCTCCACCTGCACTGCAATGTGGCAATTAGCTTCAGTACATGAACCAAGAAAGTGTACAACTTTGTTTGCATCCAATTCCATGCACATATGGAGTGTTACATTGCAGCTTTAACTCGAGCAACAATATATATATATATATATATATATGACTTGGCACAACAAAGCAACTTACAACCCGGTTGCTTGTCAGCTTGATCGTGCTCTGGGCAACGGGGAGTGGTTTCGTCACTTCCCCAACTCTTCGGCTGAGGGTCTGGCAGCTGGGACGAGCGATCACTCTCCCATCAGGGTTGGCTTCTCTGCTCGATCTCTTGAGAAGTCCCGGCCGTTCAGGTATAACAACAGTTGGTATCTTTCGGAAGGCTACCTGGAGGCTGTCGTAGAGGGCTTGTCTAGTGGTCAGGAGGGGACGGCTCAATTCCGATTGGTCCGTCGACGTAAGGCCACGAAGAGGGCTCTCAGGAGTTGGGTGCAGGGGTTGCCCAAGTCTACACTAGAAGATAAGGAGGCTGAGTTGAGATCTTTACAGCAGGATCTACAAGCTGACATGCTTAATGGAGATCTGGCGGCTAGAGAGAAGGAGCTGATTGGAGAAGTCAACATTCTGAGGCTGCAAAAGGAGATTAGCTCGGCCCAGCGAGCCAAGTGCTCCTGGCTGAAGGATGGAGACCGGTGTTCCAAGTTCTTTTATGACGTTATCCGGACTAGACAGAATCGGAATCACATATCCCAGCTTCTCGATGCGGATGGCACCCTGGTGGGGACGCCGGCTGAGATACAGGACGAGGCCGTCAGGTACTTTTCTGATTTATATTTCCAGACTGACTACTTGTCCGTGTTCCCAGAGGTTGTTACGAAGCGCTTGGTGACTCCATTTGGGAATAGCATCCTTCTTGCACCTGTCATATTGGAGGAGGTGGAATCTATTGTCAAGGGGGCGGACCCCAACAAGGCCCCTGGTCCAGATGGCTTCAGCAGTGGTTTCTTCAAGCGCCATTGGGATATTCTGAAGATGCAGGTCGTGGAGGTGGTCCAGGAGTTCTTTACTAAGGGGAAGCTTTTGAAGGAGCTGAATCACACCTTCCTGACCTTGGTGCCGAAGAAGGAGGGCGCGACTGCATTGAATGATTTCAGACCTATTGCATGTTGTAATTATCTTTACAAGATAATTACGCATCTTATGTGCCGGCGGATGGAGAGAATCATGCAGGACTTGGTTTCCCCTAACCAGGCTGCGTTCATCAAGGGGAGGTCGATTGCAGAGCATAGCCTCCTGGCTCATGAGATGGTGAGGGGTTTCAGTAGACCTGGCGGGGAGAAAGCTTGTGTTAAACTGGACCTGCGGAAGGCGTATGACATGGTCAATCGTGACTTCCTATACCATCTGATGTCTGCCATGGAATTCGCGGATCACTGGGTTGCGTTGATCAAGGAGTGCATCACGTCCCCTACTTTCTCAGTTCTCATCCAGGGCGTTCCTTACGGGTATTTCCAGAGCAACCGTGGGCTGAGGCAAGGTGACCCACTGTCCCCTTACCTGTTCACGCTTGTGATGGAATACTTTACTTGTTTGATGGACCTGGCAGTGCACCATAGACGGCTTGTCACGCCCCAGAACCAGAATACTGGAGAGCGGGGGCGGACATAGCCAGCTACGTATGATGAAATAGAATCCATCTCACCATACGGTCACGGCTGTCTAGATATGTGAGGGTTTATCTACAAGCCATCAGTCTCTTAAGGTCATAAAATAGCCTATTGTCTCAATCTCAACCAACTAATAATAATTACAAGATGTCAGATCTCCAAATATACAATTGTAAGGCGTCCCAAACATTACATATCCAGATGATCATGAAGCTAGTCGTTACAAAATGTGAGGACTAGCAAGAGTTCAGTCATACATGATCAACCCCCGGGGCTTGTCAATCATGTTACAGCCCGTAGGCAGACAGTAAGTAAGTACAATCGAGCTAACACTTGCTCGTCGGCTAAACGCCTCAAAAGAATAATTTACAATATTACAGTGGGAGAACAAAAGAAACCCACTCGATGCCCTGGTTACGCCTGGTGACCACCATCGGGCTGGAAAGCAGGGAGATCCTTTGGTGCTGCTCCGGTATCTGGCCATACAAAACCAGCTGGGTCAGACCCCAGAAAGAGCAAGTGCCACAAAGGAGGCTTCACTTAGGACTAAAACCAACAAATCATTAGCATTCAACATGTAAGAAAACAATAAGTAACACAGATTGGGGTTCGAGCACTACCAATGCACTTGTCCCAATCAGAGAAAATAATTAAGAGAAGCATCATGTTAAATAAAATATAGCTGGACAATATATATGAAAAGAAGACAATGATGAAAGTGACAATGAAGGGTACAATCAGGATAGTACAATCTGGAGTGACAATAGTGTTCAAGCATTATAGTGACAATCTGGAGTGACAATCATTCAATCATGCTGGTACAATCTTGCAATCGATCACTTCTAGACAATACTAAACTGGACTAGACTCCATCCAATCAATCACGGCCAATCATTGCCTACGGCTTTCTACATTAACTAACTAGGGTTATCACAATCCTAGTTACTAGCAAGATGCAATGAGATGCTCCAAGTAGTCACAGGCCCTGCAGCTACCCAGATTATCCAGGCAATCATTATAGTGACAATCCAGAGAGTTCAATCATTAAAGTGTCAATGGAGAAAGAGTGCAAGACAATAGAGTTCAATCATTAAAGTGACAATCGAGAGTGCCCCACATGACAGTGGGCTGGAAATGTGCCCTACTCGTCGGCAGGCTACAAGTCCAAACATTTGCGGCCGGAATAACGGGGTCGCCTGTAACTGGGGAACATCTCTTTATGACTAGTAGATTATTCTAGTTATTAACCTTAGCTTATTTCAATATGTACCCCTGACCGTGGTACTCAGGGGTCCATGCCCTAGAAATGATGCGAGACAAGACTGGTTCATTTATACAAGCACAATCGCCCACGGTGTCAAGTCATTATACAGGTCATGTCATGTCAAGTAGCCGCCGCAACGGCTTATCGAGATATAACATGTCAGGTTATCCGGTCAAGTATACTAGTCAGGAGTGCGCCACGACGGACCACTATCATGTCATGTCAGGTTACTGGTCGAGAGCGCACCACTACGGGTCATCATCAAGTCAGGTTGTCATATCAAGTCTATCATGTCAAGTTATCATTCCAAACATATTAAATAAATTCGTGATTATCAAGTTCATGACAAAAGGCGTAAGGATATAAAATGTGCATAAAATATCTAATAAAATATCCATATACAGGACTAATATGAATCACCGGTTACAAGTCAAGTGTGCATCCCATCGGGTCACTATCAAGAAGATCAGAAAGTACCCGGATCATAAATCACAGAAATCAGAAACCATATTAGTCATAAGCAATTCATCAAAAACTGTGCCAGGTCGTGTTGGGGCAAGCAGTCGTGTCATGTGAAACAAGATCTCAAAACTCCAATCCATAGAAGAGAAGCCAAGTCTAGAGGATTAAAACAAAATCAACATGGACAATGGATTGCGCAGGGGTTAGAGTGCGCAAGGGATGAACTGCGCGAGAGTTGGATCGCGCAGGGGCTGGACTGCGCTGGGTCAAGCGCGCAGGGAAATGGATTGCGCTAGGTCAGATTGCGCAGAAGATGAACTGCGCAAGAGCTGAGCCGCGCTGAGTCGGGTTGCGCAGGGATCGGATTGCACACACACTGGATTGCGCAGAGAATGGATTGCGCCAGGGCGAGCTGCGCTGGCTGGATTGCGCCAAAACGAGCTGCGCGAGGCTAGATTGCGCCAAAACGAGCTGCGCGAGGCTAGATTGCGCCAGCACTAAAGAGTGCTGGGCTAACTGGTTTGCGCCAGCGCTAAAGAGCACTGGACTGGATTGCGCTCGGGAACAGGGGTCTTCTTCCCCAAACCGAGAGAAAAAGCCATGGAACTCAGAAATTCCAAGGACCACAACTAGGTCAAAACAAGTCCAAATCCAACTTTGCAAGGGTCTAAATTGTGTAAAATTCAATTCTCTTCCACATAGAACAATCAAAACATGAAAATAAACAAGTTTCATAGATCAAATCCACCAAAATCCGAAAATACTTCAAACCTAGATCTACAAAATTCCAAGCTCCAAATGGAGAAAATCCAAGTTCTAATGTTGCTCAAAATGAGCTAGTAAAACTAATAGACAAATAAAATGTAGCCCTCAAGTGATAGCAAGATGCACTTGCCTAGGTTGGTGGTGGTGGTGGAGAGGAAGAAGCTTGAGGAAGAAGATGAAGAAAATAATAAGGAGAGAGAGAGAAGTTGATATTTATAATAGGGTGGGGTTCTCCATGTTAAACCAAAATAGACCAAACCAAAATAAACCAAGGTGAACCAAATCAAGGCCAATAAACTCTCTCTCTAGCAATTTAAACCAAATGAACCATGAAATAAACCCAGCCTCACTAATCCAAAATAAACCAATGAACCATTAAAACCAATTGAACTATCAATGCTAATTAAAACCAAGCCAATGTAAAATAAACCAAGATAACTAATCATGACTAAATAAAAAAATATGGGTCCAAAACACGTATACGTATACTAAATACGTATCACGAATTTGGGACATTACACGGCTGGTGCCTTTGTTTCGGAGGTTGGACCCGCCAGTTACCCACCTTATATATGCTGATGATCTACTGGTCTTCATCCAGCCTTCGACGAGGGGGTTGCAGACGCTTGTGGGTATTATGGAGGATTTGAAGTCCTTCTCGGGTCTCCAGCTGAACAGGGATAAGAGTCGGGTCTACTTCAGTTCCCGGTGTTCCCAGAAGGAGGAGCGGGCTGATGTCCTGGGTATCGCGAGGAGTGATCTTCCGGTGCGTTATTTAGGAGTGCCCCTCACAGTCAATTATGCGCGGGATCAGAACTGCCAGGGCCTGGTTGAGTATGTCCAGCGGAGAGTAGAAGGATGGCAAGCCGTCGGTCTGTCTTTTGGCGGACGCATAGAGCTGATCAGATCTGTGATCTCGGCTGTGGCCCATTTTTGGCTACAATCCATCCTCCTCCCGGTGGCCACTATTCGGCGAGTGGAGCGTCTTTGTGCTGATTTCCTTTGGAGGGGGGGGGGTATGCATGCGATCTCGTGGGAGCAGCTTTGTCGTCCAAGGAAGGAGGGAGGTGTGGGGCTCAGGCCGTTGCTGGAGATCAGGGAGGCCTCTGCGCTCAAGCTGGCCTGGAGATTCATTAGCAGGGGGTCTCTTTGGGCGGACTAGATGCACAGCAGATACGTGAAGCAGGGCAATTTTTGGACGTGTTCTCCTGATAACAACCATTCTGTCACGTTCAAGACTGTCCTGAGACACAGGGGTGTGCTCAAGTCTGCTATCCGGAGGGTCATGAAGGATGGTTCGGGCACGGACCTCTGGCGGGACCCTTGGATAGATCGGCGTTCGCTACTTGACATTAGGGGTTCCCCGACACACACGGAGGACATGCGAGGTCTGACGTGTAGTCAGATCTTACGAGATGGAGAGTGGAGGCCGGATTCCTATCGGTACACTGAGGAGCTGGGAGAGTTCATTATGTCTACAGTCATTGACCCGGCTTTGCCTGCGGACAGGTGGATTTGGGAGCCGCCTGGAGCATCTTCGGGCTCGGGGGAGTTCCAATTCCGTAGTTATAATCTTATCCGGCACACTTTTCCTCTGAGTTCTGATTACGAGTTCGTCTGGTGTAAGGGTCTGGCCAGGAAGATGCAGTTGTGTGTTTACAAACTTCTCCTGGGCCGCCTCTTGACGAGAGATCGCCTGAGTTCTTTTGGAGTGCCAGTGCCGGACCCCAAATGTGTGCTTTGCTGTTTGGAGCCTGAGTCTATTAGACATATCTTTTTCGAGTGCACTCTGGCATGGCAGATATGGTCGGAGCAGAGTCGGGTATTAGGAGTGAGCGCCTCTGGGAAATACATTGGGGACATCATCCCGGTGATACGAGATAGTAGGGGTCGAGGTCAGGACTGGTTCCGTACAGCTAGAGTTCGTTTGGCGGCTGCGGTTTGGCATGTTTGGCGGGAGCGAAACCGTCGGATCTTTGAGGGACTGGTCACACCTTCGGTTGGCATTCTCCATAACATTGAGTTTGATGTGAACGCTATGGAGAATGGATGAGTGCTGAGTGGGAGTCCCACTCAGAATGTATGTTGTATGATTATGACTTTTCATTTGGAATAAAATTAACCTTTTTCCAAAATATATATATATATATATATATATATATATATATATATATATATATATATATCTTATACAAAAAATATATATCTTATACAAAACACAAAAGTTTTTGAATCCTAGGGTTGACTGTGCCAAGATAAAGAGTGGTTGTGATTTAATCATGGTGAATCAACGGTTGTGGGATTTTATAGGGAATCCAAAGAGTGGGGTTTGCACTCATAATGGTTGTGGATGAGCATTATTGAGAGTGGGGTTTTATGGGGAATCCAAAGAGTGGGGTTTGCACTCATAATGGTTGTGGATGAGCATTATTGAGAGTGGGGTTTTATGGAGAATCCAAAGAAAATTCACATCCAGCAGTGGTTGGGATTTAATATTTTGATGGGAGCCTCATAATTATTATTGTTCGTTTAAAATTGGGGGTCCAAGATTTTGAGGAGGAATACCTTAAATGAACCATGCCCTATGGGCACGGGTTATGACTAGTATATAGTGAGGCGAAAAAAGAGAGAGGTGTCTACTAGTAAAATCAATTCCTCGATTACTAATATCACAACAGAATAATACACTGCTCGAGAGGTGAAAGCATCCCTAGGCAAAATAAAATTGGCAGATAATTGATATATAGTGCTATTCAAACCAATGGCTCTTAGAATTACAAAGATGAAAGAGAATGCAAATCCATATTGTATTTGGACCTACTCTACTATATGCTATTGTGATCTCACCAACCAGATGTGGCCCGGATAGTTAACTTACTTGGCATATATATATATAATTGGTAATGGTGATATCCGACTCCATTCATGTGTCCACGACGCAACCTACTTACTAGTCACCCCCATTCATTATTATTGTTACAAACAACCCTCTTAAATGGATGGGGATCCTTCCATTCTGTCCATTCAAGTTTGAACCATTTATTTAACTACTTGTTCGAACCCAACACCTGACATGACTAGTAATGTCCCAGAGTTGCAAGTTTTAAAGTCCAGGTTGAGCTTCACTTGAGCTCTAACAAAACTTAAACGAAATTATAATATTAGTTGCATTAACATTAGCCCCAGTACAGATTTTCGTTTAATGCATGTCAGGATAATTTAGAGGGGACGGAGGGTTGCATTAGAGACAAAAAGAAGCTCAACATGAAGTGGGATTCCATCGTTTGTATTGGTTTCAGTTTGTAACTTTTGTGGGTTTCTCTACAGATTTTATTCCTAACATTAGCTCCAGTATGAAAACTGAACACTGCAAAAAAAAAAAAAAAAAATAGAGTTGCATGCAGAATGTAACCAAATATTTGTATTTACAAGGAAATATATCTTTCCAAGGAAAAATAAAAATCTCTACAGATTAGATACATCAATGTAGATGATCACTTATATTCTGTAACACTACCTTGAAATTGTGTACTTACTGCTTTAGTAACATACAAGCCAAGTGAGGATGTAACCGGCCATTTAACTGTAGACATTAGCAAACTTCATATATATGTGTGTGTGTGTGTGCGCCAACATATTAGAAGCCTAGATCACTAATTACTAATCCAATTTATTGCTTCCGATTGAAACAAGATGCATGAATTCATATATACTTGTGAAAAGAGTGACCTACCTGGGAGCAAATTAATACAGCCACTTCTGCTACTTATATACACATAATCTGCATTTATAAGTAAGAAAGCAGGCAGTATTCAGTATTAGTATGGAGGAAATTCGATCATAGGAAACAATAAATGGTAGTAGCAGCAGCAGCCAAAAAAGTACATACATACATTAATCAATATCTAGGGCTTCATGAACTTATCAAAATCTGTTCCGATTCCTCCTAAATTAACACATCCAGCAAGCTAAGCTGAAGAAAAATAAGAAACTTACATTCCTACTCCGATGTGATCTTTTCTCTACTGATCAGAATGAAGCCTTTCAATCCTCATGGAGATCTCAAAAAATCAGTACACTGAAGTATTGCATACAGTACAACATGCCTGTTCAACACAACCATTATCCAATACCACAATGAACGGACCTTCAACAACAACAACAATACATGGGCTTCCATGATAAACATCAGTGTACTGGCATGTTGTACTGTATGCCCATGTATTGTTGTTGTTGTTGTTGTTGTTGAAGGTCCTATTTCTTTTGAACCCAAAACCAAAACCAAAACCAAATAAGAAATTTTAGTATTTCCAAAACCAAAACCGAACCAATTTTTTTTTCCAAACCGAACCGAATCTCCTATTCGGTTCGGTTCTCGGTTCAAAACCAAATAATACTCACCCCTACTAGAAGCATCATGCGCAATTTGATCATCTGGACTTGAGCACAATTTCAACAAAGAAAGGTCGACACTGCAATAATATCATGGATATTTCCACAACGTCTATGGAGGGCTTTTTTGGATGAAGTTTTGTATTCCAAAGAATCCATTTTCTACTCCTTTCCCATGGGAAATGAATTCAACATTCTCGTACCCATGTTTGGCTAGGATGAGAATATATAGTCCAAAAAATTCATTTTTTTCTATTTCCATGTTTGGTTCACACAGATAAAGAAATCTTAATTTGTTTAGTTTTCCATAATATCCTTTCATTAATTTCATGATCTATTACCTAAATTCACATATTTGGGATAGAAGTCGAAATTTTGAAAGTAAAAAAGAGGGTATTACCATCCAAACGAAATACCCAGACAACATTTCTAGGAAAGCAAAACTATTCCCAAGGGAGAGCTTGAGAATAGTTTTTCCACATCAATGAGAATATAAAGCCCCTCGTATTTCCCCATAATTCTCAATCAAATATGGGTAAGGAATCAAAACTCATTCTCAAGCCTCCAAAACTTAAACCAAACGTCCCCTGAGTGTACAATAATATTAGCTTGTAACCCGTTTGGGGAAAAACAAACAGAAAAAATGGACTTGAGCTGAACATGTACACATGTTCCTGTGTGATCATTATGTCACGTGGACATGGAGTAATGTACTTCAAAGTATAATTTTTAGTTGATGCTTGTCACGGACTTAATATTTTTGTCTACACTTCCATCCATGTGGCGCACTATCTTCCTACTCGAAGACTCGTGCAAGTCCTCCCGAACACGCTTAGCTAGAATGCTAACTAATTAGATAAAAGTAGAGTAATACTAGGACTCGTGCAAACCTTCTTCTTCTGGAACAGCACCAGTGCACCGAACGAGACCTTGGACGGCCTGATGAATTCTGCATCGAGCAGCTCTTTTAGTTGTCTCTTCAACTCATCGAGCTCTGGCGGAGCCATGCGGTATGGGGCCATAGCGGGCAGCTTTGTGTCCGGTTCCAACTCGATGGCGTGGTCTTCGAAAGCTCTCGCGACATGACATCCCGAACTCCGCGAGGACATCGTCAATCTCGGGCAGAAGATCCTCCTGTACGAGCGCCTCCTCCGTCTTGAGTACTGCCAGGTACGTCATCTATCCGTGTCCCAAACCCTTCTTGAGTTGGATGGCGGAGAGAGCCTTCTCCTTCGTAGACTCGCCTCGTGCAGCATTCATCATGCACGGGGAGCCCTCCTTCATGATCCCGACGACTTCCAAATGTGGCATTGGAATCGCCTTTGCCGAAGTGAGGAAGTCCATCCCGAGGATCATTTTGAAGTCGTAGGGTGGTGCGGCCATGAGACTGGTGACACTCGTCGAGTGTCCTACTTCGATGTGGGGCGAGCCTCTAAGTTGACCACCTTCACCTATTCGAGTCTTTTTCTAGCACCAGACCCAAGTGCTGGACCTCTGCGTTCAAGATAAAGTTATGCGTCGTCCCCATGTCCACCATCGTCCTTGTGTCTTGTGTTGTGGCTGTTGATCTTCACGTTCACATATATGAGTTCCCGACTCGGGGCTTTGACCACGACGGTCTTACTCTTCAGAGCGTTGAGCAGCTGTAAGGCTCCCATGTAAGCCCCCACCATAGGCTCCTCGGCCTCGGTCTCCTCGCCGTGGACTATGTTCACCCGCTTGCCTTCGTTTTTGCAATTGCGTGTGAAGTGATTTCCTCCGCACATGAAGCATTCAAACTTGCGCTCCGTCTGGGACTTCGCAGGCTGCTTGTCCTTCGGTGGGGCTTCCTTTTCATTGTCTTTCTTCTCTCCCCCACCATTGAACTTGGTGGTGGCCTTTGCCTTGGGCTTGGACGTATCGCTCCGCCGATATTCCATCGGCTTCTCGGCCGTTGAGACGTCCGTGTTCAGATCTGTGACACGCTGCCTCTGCAACTATTGTGCCGTCCGAGACCGTCAAGGACGTGGAACAAGCGATCTTCTTCTCCCATATTGGAAATGACAAACATGAGACGGGTGAACTCTACCACATAATTTTTGATCGACTCGGTGTGCTTGAGTTGACACATGTTCCGCCTTGCCACAAACTCAACATTCTCCAGGTAGAATTGAGACTTAATATCCTTCTTGAGATCCTCCTAAGTCTCGATCAAGCACCATCCATTTTCCTTCTTGATGCACCTGTGGCGCCACCACGACATAGCATCATCAGTTAAATAAAGGGACACATTGTTTACCTTATCAGCCTCTTTCTCGATTCAAACCGCCTTAAGGTATCGCTCGATATTCCAGATGAAGTTATCCACTTTCTTCGCGTCTCGCACGCCGTTGAAAGATTTGGGTTCTGGATACTTTACTTTTGGTGTCGTCTCCCTTTTCGGAGATACACCACCAACAATAGCTTTCTTGAGGATTGACGCCTTGGTCTTTGAGTTTCTCGTTCAGTTCAGTAATCTCCGCCTTTGCAGCCTTGTGTTCCTCCTCGAACTCGGTTTCCATCTTGCGAAGTTGCTCTCGGAACTGCGTTGTGGCACGGCCAACATCGGTCTCCAACCCATGGACAAACTCCTCGCGAGCCGTCTGGTTTTGCTCCACTTGCAACTCGAGGTCTGTCACCCCTTTCTCCAGAAGATCCATAAGGGACGCCAACTCGCGAAGGACTCGCTCGAACGGCGGCTCCTTGCTCTTGCCCTTCCTGGAGAGCCTCGCCTTCTCCTTGGGCGATGCGGTTTGCTCCTCGTGGACGATCTCGGATGCCGACTTAGGAGCGATCGACCTTTGCTCTGATACCACTTGTCACGGGGGTCGAAGTGTAGGCAGAAACACTAAGGTCCGTGACATGCTGCTCGTATTCATACACTTAAATCGTACAATAGTTTGGGACACCGTTGATAATTTAAGGGTAGATTACAGGGACACCCCCACCCCGCCCGATGGTCCCTTCTCTCTTTCCCTAACGTACTTGTTATTTACATGATTCCCTCCTAACATTAAACTAAGTTTAGAGATGTCAAAAGATGAGTACCTTGGCATGGATGGGGGTGTGGTGATCCATCGCGCGAGCTGCCGCTGCGACCTGTCTCGAGCGAGCTCGATCGACCGACGTACGTGCCCCTTAATTCCTCTTTGTCCCCTCTCGAAAGCAAGCAAGCAAGCAAGCAGCCTCACCCTCCCCAACAACCCTAATAAGACTATGTCGGCAGCCATGGCACTTCCCTTCCCCTACTGTTCCTCTTCCGGCACTGGTTGGTGGTAATGGGATGGCGCCAACAAGATGATGGAGCTGGGGAGTAGTGATGTTGTTTCTTTTATTCTTTAAATATTTTTAGTTTCTTTTTAATCTTTTATATTTGAATTAGGGTAAAATTGACTTTTTACCACCAAAATTAACACATATGGCGCTTCACCTTTGGGCGCGTAAAAACTATTTCTTCTCAAGTCGTCGAACCTGCAGCTCATAGACCAAAATTTCATATCATATTGAAATGACATTTATATATTTCTTTCTTTCTTTCTTCCTTCCTAATATTATCAGTGCCATGTCATATGTCTATATATTGACCTTTTAAGTGCCTGCCATTCAAATAAAAAAAATTCATAAATTCAGTAAGCACATATACTACGAGAATCTCTTTTTTTAAGAGAAACGTCCATTCGGTCCTGTTTTAATGAAAGAAAATTGCAACTCACAAATGGCTTTATCTTCTTCAACCACGGAGGCCATTTTTTTTTTCTTTTTAGAGGAACACTTCATTTTCATTACGAAGGTGTATTACGAAGGTGTACCACATCAGGATCCCCGTTGCTCAAACCGAATCACGCCAATATTATGGAAATCCGTAGATCATGTAAAATAAGATTAGCACCGAAATAAAAGCAGTCTGTGATTTGAGAATCCAATTTTCCAAGATTTGGAACTATAGGCAATCACCACCTGAGAAAGAAAAACCTCCCACAAGCATGTTATTATATTGAGATATCCAACTGGAGTGTTTTCAATGTGAGACTATAAAATCTCCCACAAGCATAAGAAAAACTCCAAAATCCATTGTTCTTCCTCCAACTGTCTATGGGTCATACATTAATAATTCAACTCGCCAACAACATATAATTAACCTAGAGTTGCTTGGGCATGGCATTTGCGTGGGAGTCCCACTGCCAAATGTCACTGCCACAGCTTGTAACATCATTGGGAGGAAGTCTGTTCTGAAGGTTGTCCAAGCTTGCAATGCTTTCTATCGAAGAGCTCTGATTTAATCTCATCCCAATATTTCCATCTTTGGTTTCATCACCTTCCATCCCTAAAAGTTGGATTTGTCCGACCGCACTCAAGTAACAAGGTTCATTTTCTTGTAGCTCAATGATAGGTGGGATTTCAGAGGCCCGGCATAGGTTGCGGCTATTGAGCAAGTGGGGAGCACTCATTGGGCTTTGGAGAAGATGGTCTAGGCTACATGTCAACGACCCTCTCGTAACCAGATCTTCTGCCATCTTCACCTGAAAGAAATCAGTAGCACAACTGCTCTTAGGAAATGTGATATATCCTATTCTAAGAGACGCAGATATTTCTTGCTCTACTGCGAGCTTGAAAAAATCAAGTAAATTATATATAGCTGTATTGTCATAAAAAGAACAGGGAAAAATGGAAAACCAGAGAATAGTTAGAAGAATGCTACACTTAAAGTGTGTGAGCATTTACTGGAAGGCAGTGTAGTACACACTGGTGGTCACACAATAGGATATGCATCAGCTTTGGCTACTTTGTTGCATTTTTTAAGTCAGCCTTCATCAATTTGAAAATCAATTTAGTTTTCACAGCAGGATGGCATTGTACCTTAACCCTCAAGGCTTCCACATCTGACTTGAGCACCCGATTATCTGTGACAGCATCAGTGAATTCGTGATTGGCATCTGTGAGTTGCTTATAGAGTGATGAATTTTCTCCTCTCAGCTGATCAACCTGAGGATCAAACAGAACAATCATGTAGCTAAAACACTAGAATATCAAAAAGATAAGCAAGCTGTATTATCAACCTTGATAAGGTTGGCAGAGTTGAAGGGGAGAGAGGCTCTATTTCATCTGTATGCTGCTTTCTTTCCAACATCTCATACTATCTCAATGATCTCCTTACAGCATATAATAACGACTCTTAATATGCAAGGTAAGAAAATGGAGAATAATCTCTTCCTTGGCAGAGATCTTAAATTTGCTCGAGGATTTCACAGTACTTTCAAGAGAATGACATGCTTATAGTTCTAAGAAGAATGGGGGTACACTTGAATCTGGTTCAACAGTTACTTTGAAAGGGATGCAGTTTTGTGTGTTTCATAGAACATAAAATGTAACTACAAGGATTATAGATGGTCTTGTGTTTCCAAGAGGTTTACGTTCTTTTGCATTGTCTTAGTAAAGACTTCCTCTGGATCATTTTGTATATTTTCTACATGTACTACCTTGCGTTTGAAAGTTCATTCTTAGTTATCCAAAATAAAAATAGGCATCCTGGAAGGACATTTTTGTACTAAAGGCAAAGGAATATGAATCAACTCTAAAAATTCAAATCAGGGCTTAAATTTGAAACTGAGAGGAGTTTACAAAAGAAAATAACAGTGGAATCAGACACCTGCAATTCAAGTTCAGTCAGATGAGCTTGCTTCCTCTTTCTTGATCTTCTAGCAGATTCTCTATTGGACACCATCCTGTAACAGTGAAACGAGAAGAGAATCATTGGCACCCGGTCACATAACTCTAGATGAAAATGGAACAGGTTGCTGTCATTTCTAATGTTTAAACATATACTTTCCCAGATACTTCTTTATTCATATACCTCTGAATAAAAAAAGAGTTTATATTCTTCTCATATTCTTCCAGGAATCCTAATTGGAAAGCTTGTCAACTTAAAAATGTTCATTACGAGATGAAGAGTTAACATCTCCCCCTAAAAGCTGTTGCTTCTGAATCATAGGTATTGTCTTCAAATGTTGGCAGTTTAAGTAGAACTCGGAATGATGTACTTTGGCGCCTCAAAACTTGATTGGAAGAGTTGTGAGTGATTTGGATAACTAGCTTATTTACTCAGAATCTAGAAGCTGTTCAATGATTGACCGGTATCCATCTTGCAAAAACCATGAGTGATAATACATTTAAAGATAGGATAAGGAATGAGTGAATTTGTGGGAAGCTTGAGGTGGGGCTTACTGAAAAGATAAGATGAGATAACTTGAAGTGTAAATACTAACTAGGAGTGGTGAGCAGATAGAACTATAGGTAGGCCTAAATGAATTTGGATGATTGAGGCTATCAAAAGGATATGGCCGTTCCACACGTTAAAGAGGAAATGTACCTTTACAGAACAGAATGGGAATTCATGTACCCGACCCAACAGTTTGGGATAAACTTTGCTTATGTTGCTTTTATGTAACATCATATAAAGCACTATGAAAAAAGAACTAGTAGTAAAGGGTGGTATATAATTACAGATATAGGTGTGAGTTTCATATTTTGGTGATTGTAGTTCTGATGAAGTTATTCCATGTCACTTGATATCAGAGTGTAACAAGTGATGGATGCAATTTGCACTCACTTTCATTAATATTATTTCACTGCATACATTTGAAGTTTGAACCTTCGGGAACTCCCACCTGCTCTCCCTAGTCCCTCTATTGTGTGTGATAATATCAACTAGACTAGAACTTAAGGCTGTGGTTGCATTTGAATAGTTGAGCAGAAGCATGCTACCAAAAAGATCAGTTCAACAAAGCAGTGAGATCAATGTGAAACAAGGTTCATTATGTAGTCCTACTTTATTGTCACGTAGTTATGTTTTTTTTTTTTCCATTATGCTTCCAACCTTTGATCTACCAATGAGACTGGCTTGGCCAACCTTTCAACCAAAAGAAGAAGAAGAAAAAAGTGAAAAAGGTTTGTAGCAAAAGATACATCACCAAGAATATAGCAAGTTGTTTTTTTTCATCTTTACAAATATGTTGCACTTGAGAGAACAGAGATAAATTACGATTCTACAGTGCTTGCAACTTGGACGATGCTGAGGTGACCTAAGGCGATGGTTGCATTTTGAATGGTTGAGCATGCTACCAAAAAGATCAGTTGAACAAAGCAGTGAGATCAATGTGAAACAAGGTTCACTATGTAGTCCTACTTTATTGTCATGTAATTCTGTTTTTTTTCCCTTTATGCTTCCAACCTTTGATCTAGCAATGAGACTGGCTTTGGCCAACCTTTCAATGAAAAGGAGAAGAAGATAAAAGTGAAAAAGGTTTGTAGCAAAAGATATATCGCCAAGAATATAGCAAGTTGTTTTTTTTTTCATCTTTACAAATAGGGTTTTGTTAACATGTGCCCTAAGGGCACATGTTAATACATTGATAAATGTGTATTTTATATGGATATTTCCACCAACACATTTATCAATACAAATTTTACATTTATCAATACACATTTTAAGTAAAAGGTGCATTGGTAAATGTGTTGATGGGAGTACCCATGTAAATTACTCATTTATCAATGTATTAACATGTGCCCTTAGGGCACATGTTAACAAAACCCCAGAATAAATATGTTGTATTTTTAATTTCTTGCAGCACACTACACAAGGATTATAATGTGCTAAATCTTTAACTTAGGATGTAATGTTATGGTTCAAAATGCACATTTAGTATGGCACATGATGCCTACAGAGTTGCAATTATAGTTATTATGCATTCAAAATTTGTAACATAGAGTCATTGTTGTTCTTCCTGAAAACATTTTTGAAACAAAGATAACACAAACATTGTGTAATGCTTAAACTAACCAAAGTATTGCAGCCATGTAATCATTAATACGCTGAAAGGTCTACAAGGTTGACTTAGAATTTGATAATGCATTTGATTTACACTGTGGGTAATATATATATATATATATATATATATATATATATATATATATATATATATCCAGCACTATGGGTAAATTAAATTACATTAACCTCAATAAAGAGTTGCTTTATGATATAAGCATGTGCAGGCCTTAGTTTTGTTTTATGATCTTTCATTATAGTCCTCTCGACATTCTGCAAAATACTACAGATGATATATTCTCTTTGCTTCTTTGATTGCAAACAATGAGGAAAAAAAATCTATGGCATAATCTCTAACTTATGCCGCTCAATTCTTTTTGAAGCTGAGGAACAAGGTCAGTCATCACGTACTCAACAGAACAATATTCAACAAAGAAATTGAACTTAGTGCATGTTTACGTGGAAAAATCAGAAACATTCTGCATCACCTTCTCATGCGCTTTATATCAATAATATTTGTACCCTGCTCACATGATCCAGCATCCATCTCTAAGGATTCGTCATCTGACTGGTCGGAATCACTTGTCCCTCCTGGGGCTTGGTTGTCTATATTCTTAGGCTTGAGAGATGAAGTTGGACTCCCAGCTGGCACAACGATGCTAGAATTAGAAAGCACGGTAGCTTAAGTAAAATAACTGAGAACGTACAGGTTCAGCAACGTTATCGTATTTTCCATATCTATGTTCTAATTGTGGAAAGGTAGGTTTTTCAGAGGCTTAATCATTAGTACTCTGTACCATAGATCATTGTGGAAATTTTCTGAACTAATATTGAAAGCCATTAAAGGAGAAAGCATTAAATTGTTGGCTAATATACCTAGCTTGTTTGTACTGACAGACCCTGCCATGTGCTAACTTTGAAATTTCCTGACTTCATTGTGAAAAACTTGAAGCAAATTATAGTTAAGTGAGTTCTAACGCCTAGTGCAGTCGTAGGATTTTATGAGATGATACATAAAAGAAGAAATATGAGAGGAACTATTGATCAAGGTTGCATACCATACAGAGAAGATTCAGACTCAATGGTAACTGAAATGCTAGAGGGCCTTGTACCGAGATTCTGAGACCATATCTGGCTTCCTGTGAATGCACCTTCATTTGCATGGTTACTGAGGGCATCCTGATTATTTCCAAAGGAGAGAAGATGTTAAAATTCTTACAACTAGCAATTGTTTTAAAGGAAGATTTAGCCGATTCATGCTGTCTAGATTCTATGAAGGATGCTTATTCTTTGGTCGAAATTATGTTCAATTTTACTGATTACTTACATTTGATGGAAGGTTTTATGTATCGGCCAATTTGGGGGATTGTGTTACAATACCTCCCTGTGTGTAAATAAGATAGTTACACTAGCATATATCATCTACATAACACACAAATCCAATTTGCCTTTGGTGAATACCAAATTTAGTACTTGTTGTACTCGTTTCATCCAAGTATTCATTTGCCAAACATATCCCAAAAAAATAGTTTTGCACTTGTTATTTATGATTTTATTCTAAAAAGGAAAGAAAAAAGGTGTGTATATATACCACCATAATTTGAAGTACCGCTTTTCCTTGGGAATGAACTCACCCTGCCAAGATGCGCTATGTCTCCACCTGTTGACCGAAAAATTACCTTCTTTTATACATATATATATATATATATATATATATATATATATATATATATATATATATTGGAAGAAGGTAATTTTTCCATGATCTCTCCCACTAGGAATCGGACCATCGCCCACTCGGGTCTTATGCCTCCACACTAGCCACTGGAGCTAGAGGTCACTGGCGCGTGCGTGCGCCCGCACACACACACACACACACACACACACACACATATATATATATATATATATATATATATATATATATATATATATAAAGGCATACAACTCTGAATATTTCCACAATACAAACAATTTCCTTGAGATTGCCCAGAAAAAGAAGTGCTGCATACATAATATTGTTATTAATTTTTTGTATTATTTTGGTAGGTTCCGTTTGCCAAACACAGCCAAAAAAAAAAAAAAAAAAAGCTTTGCAGGCACTTCACTTGTTGATAGTGCTATTGTCCAATTTGTTATTTTTATTTTCTCATGTTTTTTCTTCCTTCCTTCCTTCATTAATTTATTTATTTGGCATACAGCTCTACAAATAAATAGCAGTACGACTACGAACCGAAGTTGGAGGGCGTCCATGTAAAATTGAAACAGTAGCAACAGCGCCAATAACAATAAAGAGTTTGGTACTGATAGACCAAGTACGCACACATGTACACATACAGAGACTAGTCTTTAACGGTGACTTACCGGGTGGTCGGCGAATCCGAATCCGCAGACGTCGGCGACGGAGAAGACCCCGGCGGAGAGTCTGGGCTTCTGAAGCGGAGGTGAGGATCGGAGCAGCAGATCCTCCGGTGGCGGCGGAGCCGCAGGGTTCCGGTCGTCGTTGAGGCCGTTGGCGACCACCGGACGCAAGAACTCTTCCAGATCCCACTCCGATCCACTCCTCTTCATCTCTCGCTCTCTCGCTCTCTCTCTCTCTCTCGCTCTTAGTGTGTGTGTGCGTGTGTGTGTTTGTGTGAAAGAATAAGAGAGGAAGAGTTTGATGGCGGACTGGGTCTGCTGCGTGGTGGTGGAGGGGAAAGGGACGGGTGGACCCCAGGCTAAGGCAAAGCAAAGCAAAGCAAAAAAGCAGTAGGTAATTAATTAGTTGCCCCTTCCTTTTCTTAATATTTACGGGTTGTTGGCGCTGTCTCTGGATGGGATTGGGAAGGGCAGTTTGGGGAAAGGAAGGTGGTGATAATGGAAGGGTGATTCGGATCCGCACCTGAGGGCGGACCGACACCACACACACACACACTGCTACAATTACAAACAAAACAGAAAAGGAAAAGAAAGGAGGGAGATGAGTCGGAAAGTCGGTTCTTTTGTTTGCGCGCGGCCACAACCAAACCTACCTTTGTTTACTCCGTCGCGGCCCCCACGTCTTTTTCTATTCGCGTTCACACTTTGTTTTATTTGGATCTGCACTGCACAATCAATATAAAGAGAGACGCAGCCTGCCTGCCTGCCTGGTGTATACAGGCCCGGCCCGGCCCGGCCCGAACCGATTCGGACTGACTTTGACCAGTTTTGGGCTGGACTATATATATATATACTCACTCTCCTGATGATATGAAACCTTACAAGCTAAAACTTTACCGTTAGCCCACAAATGTCATAGTGATGGCTGCCTAGCCTTAATCACAATTAATATTAACTAGTAAATGCACGTGCTTTACACGTATAATAAAAATATCATCCATTGTAGTCAAATATTTCTTCTAGCTCATGTGGTTAAGGTGAAAGATATTCTTCTTATTTGACTGAGTTCGATTTCCCGTTATAACAAATTTAATTTTTTTTCAACAATTTTTTATATAACTAAAAAAAATTAAAAATGAACCGTGATATACTGACGGTGAGCCGTTTTGAAGCCTCATTATATAATGGAAGATATGTCCAATACCGTCATCAACAAGAAAAGCCAAGATCTCCCATTCTTGCTTCGCAGGTGAATACAGGTGAACACAGGTGACATCTTCATACTGATGCAGAACTCATGTAAGTGCTAGGAATGTATCTTCTGTTTTCTTCTGCCAAAACCAAAATTAAAAAATAAAAAAAAAACACTAGGTATAAAATATAAATCATTCCCACAAAAGTCCAAGAATCATTATGTACATATTCTAAACGGAGAGTGACGATTCAAGCATATCAGCTTAATAATATTCGGTCAATAAAATGAAAATGAAGCATCACATACATATATGTTATGCCAAAAGCAAACTCACACTGACACTTGATTCTGGATCCTACTTGACGGATCCCACATGCCAAGCATATGTTTCTGTATTAGGTTATATTTTTTGACACTAATAAAGAAGGTTAATTAATTCTAGGAATTAGAATAATCTTCTTCTTCTTCTTCTCAGTTTTGGCTTTCAGTTGGAGCAAAAGCCAGATGGACAATGAATTGGCGGAATTGAGGAGGAAAAAAAGGGGCAATTCCATTAGAGATCTTACCAATGGCTTATGTATGAATCATGATGATTAACGAGTTTGTTTAGTTGTAGATTTGAAGAAATATGGTTCAAGGAAATAAATTGCGTAACTTCGATCCCAGCTCATCTCGAGTCACGATCAGTTGATTCATTGATCAGCAAGTGGTAAGCCAGAGCATGGGCACTTCATTTTGCCTGGAATAAGCTCATGCAAGTCAGTAACAACCTCCCAAAATACTAGTAGATAAGAGGCAAGTGCTAACGATTCACAGCAGGAACTGAATTTATCAAGACACCAACATGCAGTTCTCAAGGACCTAAACGAAACACATTACCAATAATGATGATGATAAAAGAAGGGTGTTGACATTTCAGTTAGTGCATCAGATAAACGGTTTAAGATAATGAGTGTCCTGTGATGTACCTGCTGATTCCAATAAAGGGGTCCATATAAAATTGTCAGCTCTCAACAAACCTCACATGACCTATTAAATTCTCCAATAAACAAATTAGTATTTTAACAAACCCTTCCTCGTGAAATACACAACACAAACTAAAACCATTTGTTTGTCCTAATGACTCATCTTGTTCTCGTTATGCATACCTCAAGATAAATATGTACAAGTTCATACTCCAAGATACAGCCAATAAACAATATAACATGACTTAAATCTTGCGTCATTAACAGTTAACAACTGGTTACTTTAAGCCCGGGTAGAAGCTATAATTACAGTAGATAGTGTAAGAGGCCTCGGTAATGAAAAATTAAACAACTTTTTCCATTATAATGGTTGAAGACCACCGACACCAGAGGTAATGACTTAGTCACCAACTGTAGAGTGGAAAACTGAGCCATGATACTGCTAATTATAACACAGTAAACAAAGCACCGGGACTGAATATAGTTACAACGGCAGGTTGCTGCCCACAGAACATGAATTCTATCATCTTATCTATAGGCAACGCCAATAATTTAACTTCAAACGACAGTGTAACTTCAGTTTCTACCAGTTAAACTTTTGGTCACTGAATTCACAACATATTTACAGCTCCATCTTTGATCACCATTTGAATCAGGAAATTCAATTCTCTTCCATATTGGTTTACCAACATTGTTTCTATTATGTATTTACATGACTATTTAGTAGGCTTCTCTTACTTCATTTTCTTCGTTCACTGACCCAATTTTTTTTTTTTTTTTGTAATTTGACATTTGCCTATACAAATACGACATAAATTACAATAGATTTTGTTGTTTTTATATAGATTTTTGCAACAATTTTTCAGTTCATTACTATGTACTTAAGAATCATGTCAGTAAATGTTTATAGATCATGATGGGAAACTAAATTCACATCAGGATGGCATGCAGTTAAGGAAGTACAACATAACTTGAAGATGCTGAATAGTCAAAGATCAATATGATTGTTTATCTTTGAAGTTCAAACTCGAAAAAAGGTAAGAAGTTGAAGATGCTCAACTGCCAAATGATTAGAATTAATAATTTCGATGAACAAGATGTAATACTTAATTTGGTACTATATAAAGCCAACCACATGCAATTATTCCTCCATCACCTGCCATGTTCTCCAAACACCCAAATTATATATAAAAAGTTGCTGGAAGACTAATATAGATTCACAAGATACAAGAGTACTATAGAATGCCCAAACTCTGGAAATAAATAGATACAATCAACTTAAAATTACTTAACAGGTCTAATATGCCATGCCCATTGCTTGTTACTCAGGTAGTTGCAGCAGTAAGGTAACATACAACCAACATAAGGTTAAGATAGGTTGAAAGGTGAAAGATGCAACTTGAAAAGA
Source organism: Iris pallida (assembly GCA_029216955.1). Lineage (NCBI taxonomy): Eukaryota > Viridiplantae > Streptophyta > Magnoliopsida > Asparagales > Iridaceae > Iris > Iris pallida. The sequence continues at coordinate 816,238 of JANAVB010036020.1, read as the reverse complement.
AGCAGATAGAGTGAGAGAGATGCAAGTCAAGTATGGTAGCACCATTAGCCAATTTCGTGTAAATTAAGAAGCGCTGGTTCGATATGGCAGGATAGACTGAAGAAGGATCAAGTCAAACTGTAATTAGTATATACCACTAGTATAGAAGCCACAAAAATATAGACAGTGTTCCTTAATCCTAGTCCATAAAGAGAACCCAAGTCCCACTCATCTAGCAACTTCTTAAAGAAGTAACCTCTGACCCATTTGTGAATCCATAGGCAGTTGTACAAGAATCCCAAGCAAATTGGTAGAAATTGCCTTGGGGTTAGTAACAACTATTATAAAAAATGCAACAAGCTCATAAAATAAAGCATTCCATCTCCTATAAAGTCTCACTCCATCACCCACCACCATCTCAACTCAAATCATCGTCACCACCTCTTGAAAGCATTCCCGACCAACCACGTACGTCCAATGGATTCAAACAAAGCCAGCAACAAGATCACAGAGATAGTTAGGCTCCAACAGATGCTAAAGAAGTGGAAGAAGCTTGCTCTTGCACCTAAGACAAATGGCAAGAAGAGCATTAAGTTCCTCAAAAGAACTCTCTCCTTTTCTGACACTTCTTCAGCCCTTTCAGGGGACATCCCGAAGGGATTCCTTGCTGTTTGTGTCGGAGAGGAGATGAAGAGGTTTGTGATCCCAACCGAGTATTTGGGTCACAAAGCCTTCTCCAGTCTGCTGAGAGAAGCAGAAGAAGAGTTTGGGTTCCAACAGGAGGGCGTGCTAAGGATCCCATGCGAGGTAGCAATGTTTAAAAGCATAATAAAGGTGGTGGAGAAGAATAAGGAAGGGCTTTGCTACTGTTCTTCAGAGGCTGACCTGTGCCAGATTTACTACCCTCAGAGTCCAGTGTGCGAGTGACTGTGGATCTAAGCTGTTGTAATTAAACGAAAATGTGCCATCATCTTTCTTCTTTATGTTTATGAAGAAGAAATATATAGGTGAATTGAGCTGTCGTTTTGTGAACAAGTTTTGAAATAAAAGCATGAAGAAAAGAGAGGATAATTGTCAAAATTATTTGGATCTCAACAGTAACCACTATCCCTAGACGTTTAATTCCCAGTGCGAACCATAGGTTACTTTTCTGATAAAATATTCATATGTTCTAATAAAAATTTCAGCTGATGCCTTCTGTATTGAGTCCATATGATATAAACAATAATTGTTGCTCTGTGTGTTACCTACAATAGGCAAAAGAAAATGGAGAGAAATAAAAAATATTTCATAAATATTGTACGGCTGAGTTCAAAGAGAACGGGGGAAATCCAAATTAAAGTGAGTCAATAATTACATTATTGAAAGTTCATAGGATATTGAAAGAGGAAAGGAGGAAAAACTAGAGTTCTTTCCCTCACATGAGGTGACATTGGATGAATATGCATTTCATCTTCTTGCTTGTCAATGCAGGTTTCATTATCTTTCCTATCACTTAACCAAATCCACCTTAGACTGTTGGTTACAAATGCTTGTTGATCAACTAGAGACTTCCACATCCAAGCTTTATTTAGATGATGATTATTGTTGTACTGACACAAATACAACACAACATGATATGGACACGAAGACACGGACAAGGCACCAATTTTGGTGTGTCCTAGTGTGTTTTGGAGTGTTTGTATTGTGCCCAACACGGGCCCGACTTAGAAATGGCATCAATTTTGGAGTCCCCGTGCTTCTTAAATGTCAAACTTTCTACTGCTAGAGCTGCTACTTTGACTTGTGGACTAGACAAACAGATTTTCACCATGGCTCTAGGTATGAGTCCAAAAGATATCCAAATTGCATCAAGCTACATAAACCTTACCAAACCTAGGCCGAAGAAAATGTGACATAATAGGCGGAGAATTGCCGACATTATTTTATTGTAAGGTATATAAGGATTTTAGTGAAGTGCCTGAACCAACTCTAGCATACTTATGGTTTAACATTAAGCGGAGAATTGCCGACATTATTTTATTGTCAGGTATGGATCTTAAAAAAGGGTCTGAAACGACCAGGCCCAACCTACAAATACATGGTTACGGTATGCGTCCAAAACCTAAATCCATGAGAGTCTATATCATGGTTATCCCGGCCCAACCCAATCCCAACCTTTATCCCGAATCATCACCATCACATGTGCCTTTCCTGTCAAATTGGGTTGCCAGTGGAGCACAAGTCTAAGTCAAGCAAGCCAACTTGAAAAATGATTATTATTTTACCAACTGTCAACCTTCTAGCCTTTCTATGCATACGAGCCAATCTCCTGGCATAAGTTAGGATGGTTAACATATAATCAAGGTTCGCAGTATCACTATCGGACCCTTCGTATGAGTATCGGGATCAGCAGTATCGGATGGGAGTATCAGATTTTTTTGATATCAGAAAGCAAGTAATTATCAGCTTTTACCTTACTGTCATTTACTATTTCTGTTTAGAGTCAGACTTAGAGACAGACTATCGAGGGACTCAATAAATAAATTAAGGCCTTAATATTTAAATATATTCAGAAATTAAACCTTGGATGAGAATGGATAACGTAAATTTATCTTCTATAAGAAAATAAATAAATAAAGGGATTGTTAGGAATTACCTTACAATGATGTGATACGGTGCACCTAGGTATTGAAAGCTTTTGCCATTCAGCAGTGTAAATTAATAGATCAGGAAACAAGGACGTTACATCATTAGATGGTCAAGCTCCTAAGCTGCTAGAAAATTAGGAAATTGTATTAACATTCATACGACCTCTTATATCCAAATCAAATAATGTTCAGAAATAAAACTTTACAAGAAAAAACACCTAAAACTAAAGGAAAATTAATAGATCATCTAAATAAAGGAAACACTAATGGATCATTTGGAATTGATGCAGATCATACTCCTATATGAAGCAAGGTCACTAGCACCTCCCATACAACTATTATAGAAATAGATAACAGAAAAGTTTAAAGTAAAAGTTAAGATAAAGAAGGTTAATAATGTCTATATGTAGTAAAACGAGAACAACATGCTTGTATTGAACTTTGTGTTTAATTACAAACAGAACAGAGTACAATGTAGGACTTTGACGTAGTCCTAGGAGTACACTTTTGTTTTTGTCTGGGAACTGTGTCGATGGAGCGAGTGGTAATACGTTGACTCTGTTGACGATCTGACGACGATCTCGAAATCTCTAAAGGTCTGGGTTGCTTGGGATGCCGGAGCGTTTGACGAATGCTCGACAAGTAGAAGCTTTGGGCCCTTTCTACTTGTAGGATTGGACCTTTTTTGTCTTCGTCTGTGTGTGTGTGGATGAAGGAATGATCCTTCTATTTATAGGCAGCAGAATGATATGCTTATGCGCGCATATGCGATATGCGCCTGGAGAGCTTGCACTAATATTTTATATTAGTGGAATTTGGCTGGGATCTCCTTGATCCATCCTTCGCCTCAAAAAGTTATTTTTGCTGCCTGAGCATTGGCGCGATATTATGTCTAGGAGTATATTTTTGCATCATATCAACTTTTATGTTATATGTCATATTTTCCACAATCATCTATTTCACACTGTTTGATACAATTTCTTTGAATCCTTCATGCTTTATTTTAGGTGATTTTCTTGTAACTTGAAAGTGTATTATTCTTATTCTTATTTATTTTATTTTTTTGGCGTACCAAATTTGGATGTTACTTTCTTTTTTATCACAAGTCCAGCCTGGGTACGAACCCAGGACCTCCACTCTCCTCCCCTCTCTTATACCGAAGGCCTCAACCACCTTCTTGCCCAACCTTTTTGGTAAAGTGGGTGTTACTTTAAGAACTAGTTTTCTGTCACTTGTTCCGTGGGGGCTCGCACATATCATTGTGCTATCTATGATATATACCCACATAAATAGAGGATGAAGTGAAACCACTACACAAGTTAGCTGAGACGCAACTTTATTAATCCATGTTATTTTGCTCTACATCTAAAGACAAATAAAGAATGAAGACGGCAGCGCAAGATGATTTCTATCACAACTTTGTACTTCCTCTGAACCTTCATTCAGATGAATAGAACATAATTGGTTATAGCCTTCTTTTCCCTAAAAGGAAAATGTGGATAATACTCACCCTATTTCATTAAGCCATTTCATTTTGAATAAGCATTTATAAACAATAAAATAATTGACATAGCATATTATTAAGAAGAAAAAAAAAAACCATGTATACACTGGTAAGCATGATTATCTTGAAAATCAAAGAAGAGCTATAATCTTACCGTGGCATTTCGATTAAGGTTGGAAGTCAGTCCAACAACTTACGTTGATTTCAATCTATTAGCTTTTTAGCTTATGCTGCGGCATAAATCACCTTGTTGAGAATGAGGATCTTTTGATCTTTCACAACCAACCTTTTGCATCCCGTTGCATGCATGTTACGGTACAACGATGTCGTTTTGCTCGTAGCAGGATACCACTTGCAAACCTGGCTCAATATTTCCTTCGACCTCATTGATTTGCAACATTTCACATAAGAAGAAACAAATTGTATCACTCGACTCTCCTCATTGTCATCCACTATTCATCAGTTGGAGAAACCCAGAGCATTACCTATGTGCTCCATATGCTTGGACAGCTGCAATAAAGTTTCATAGATCTCATAGCGCTCTCGATGTGATTTGTCCCTTACCATGAATTCATAAACCATGCCATTCAACTCAATGGAACTGCAACCAGGAGTCTTTTCCACTCCCATTTCCTTCATCAACTCCCTCACCATGCCAGCCTCTTCCCTCATGTTTGCCTCCATATACATGTTTGCTAATAGTACATATGTTGCACTGTCACTTGGGTCAAGCTCTAGTAGCTGCAAGGCTGCTCGTTCACCCATAACAACTTCACCATGCATTCGGCAAGCAAAGAACAGAACACCCCACACCACTACATCTGGCTTTACGGGCATGCTGTTTATAAACTCCTCAGCTTCTTGCAAGAGTCCAGCTCTGCCTAAAAGGTCCACCATGCAAGAGTAGTGCTTGCGATTAGGCATTATTCCGTACTTGGTGCTCATTTGAGAAAAGTACTTCCGGCCCTCATCGACCAAACCAGCATGGCAGCAAGCTGAAAGGACTCCTACAAAGGTAACCTCATCAGGTGTTAAACCACACTCTACCATCCTTTTGAAATGGTCTACGGCGTCTCTACCATGGCCATGAGTAGCCAAACCGCATACAATAGCTGTCCATGTTAGTGTGTTCCTTTCATGCATCGAATTGAAAGTCCGAAGCGACTTGTCAATATTCCCGCACTTTGCATACATGTCCACCAATGCTGTGCCTAGAGTGACGTCCAAGCGAAATCTCTCTTTGTCGATGTACCGATGAACCCACGTCCCCATGTCCAGCGCTCCTAGTTGTGCGGACAAAGAAAGAAGAGTGATCATGGTGATCTCATTGGGCTTTACTCGCGAGGCTTGCATCTCCTTGAACAGGGCGAGCGCCTCCTTCCCTCGTCCACACTGGACGTAGCCAGCGAGCAAGGCGTTCCACGGGACGAGATCCCTCTCGGGCATCTCATCGAAGACCCTCCGTGCTTCCTCCAGCATTCCAAACTTGGAATAGCCCATGATTATCGTGGTCCAAGAGACCACGGTCCTGTCACTCATCCCGTCAAACAGCGATAGGGCAGGCTCCAGACTCCCGCACTTGACGTACATATCCATGAGGGAGTTGGTGAGACGGACAGTGAAGTCTATCCTTTTGTGCTGTACAAGGCGATGAAATCTCCTTCCGAGGTCCAAGTCTTGCATCTGGGCGCAACAAGAGACCACGGCTATCATCGTGACTTGGTCGGGCCTAACAGCTTCCTCTTCTTCCTCCTCCTCCTCCTCCATTCTGTGGAATAGTTCCAGCGCCTCCCTTGGGTTGCCAGTGTGAACGTAAGCATTTATTATGGTATTCCAGGAGACGGTGTCCCTGACGCGACTCGTGTCGAACAGCTTGCGTGCGTCGTCCAGACGAGCAGAGACTGCAAAGAAGTGGATGGCGGCATTGACGACGAAGACGTCGGAGGCGGCGAAAGCGGAGCGCAGAGAGTGAGCGAAGATGGAGAGTCCGGTCGTGACGTCGAGGGTGGCGGCGCAGGACTTGAAGAGGAAGGTGTGAGTGTAGTTGTCGGGCCTGGCATGAGTTGTTGTAAGCATCTGTTTGTAGAGGGAGATGACGATGGGATGATGATTGGGGTGGTGGGGAGAATGGGCGTAGGCTCGGATGGGTATATTCCAAGAGAAGGCATTAAGGTTAATTGGTAAGGAGGAGGAGGAGGTGAGTATGGCGGTGCAGTAGGGAAGTAGAAGATGGGAGCTTGCATAGGCTGCTATCAGTTGGTTTGCGACGAAGGTGTCTGACAAAAGTCCTGAGAGAATAATCTGTGCTTGTACTTGCTTCAGCTGCTGTAGCAGCACCACCACTTTGCTGCTGCTGCTGCTGCATCTTTCTAAGAGAGAGAGGAGGAGATGACGGGTTGTGTGATAGGAGGAGGAGGAGGACTTACTCATCATCATCAACGAACCCTATCCTACCGCCAGATCGATCATACTTATGTTCTCTGCCTTCTGGTCTTGGCTAATTTGCGCACAAATAAATACCACCAACTTTTACCTCATGAATTATTCTATTTTTTTATTAGCACCAACTTTCAAATATTTGTACATAACCACCTAATAGATATTTATAACAGTCACATACCATGGGACCATTTTTGCCCTTTAAATAACTCCTTTTTTTTAAAAGATTAGAACAATTATATCTGAATATAACTAATCACAAAACTGAGCTTTAACTTCCTATATATACACACACACAAAAATCCAGATATTGATACAATATCTTTCATTCTACTTTAAAATATTTGAGAAGATTTAGCATTCCTTTGTTTATCATTTAGTTCAATCTTAATTTCAATTTATTTTCTATAAAATACAATTACAATAAAATAAAATAAAAAGTCTTTATGTCTCGTTATCGAGGACCTCGTTTCAAAAAAAAATACGCCAGTTTTACCAATATTAATTAATAAGTTTTTCCAATAATATCCTCTCTCTCTCTCTCTCTCTCTCTCTCTCTCTCTCTCTCTCTCTCTCTCATCATAAATTTGGCCAACAACCCTGTCGCCTAAGGGGGTTGTTTCCTCTCCTTGCCTCCCACTGCCATCAACACCATGAAGTACCTCCTACTTACGTGGTTGTTAAGAGTATGTTTAAAGTGTAATTACAATAAGAGAAAAAACATAAACATTTATTGTCATGAACCATTCCCACTTTTGAGTATGAACATATACATACAAAATCTCCTACTAAGAACCGTATCATAGTGTATAGATGAACGTGACACATCTATACAAAGATTAGGACACGATATGTGTTGGTTCCGGATATACGAAATGGAGTTCAAAGTACTCTGGTGCGTATAGAATCCTTGCGCATAGAACTCGCGTGCATTGGAATGCCGCACAAGGAATCACATGCGCAGAGGATGGCCATGCAGGGAATTCACACGTAGAATAATTATCTTCCAGAGAAAACTAGCGCATAAGTGGCCGCACAGATAACTCGCGCGTAGATGGACTGTCCCGCAGAGAAATCAAGCACATAGAGTGGTCGTGCAGATATCTTATGCGCATAAATGCCCCGCAGAGATCACCACCACATACTGTGGCTGTGTAGAAAACTCGCACGCATAAATTAATACCCCACAAAGATTTTTTTACACATAATGTGGTCGCGAATATAACTTGTGTGCATGAAATGTCCAATAGAGTTCATATGCGCATAGTCAGCAGATGACAGAGAATCCTCTTTGTACCTCCTTCGAGCAGGTTACAAACTGACACGAAAAAAGCTAAAATGTTATACTCTTTGCAATCGCAGTTGCTACAATGAGTTAGAACAAACACAAGAAAAGTAAAATATGTTCTTCTTTTCGCAATCGCAGTTGCTACAATGAGAAAGAACCTTTACAAGAACGAAGTTTCGAACTAGATCACACAAGGAAAAACTCCTTGCTAGGTGATAAAAATCATCGTTGCTCAAAGCAAGATTCATCATGTCCGACGATCTGCTTCCAGGAACCAGCAAGTTCAAGTAACAACTTCTGGAACGCTCTAAGTCACTTAGGATGAACTTGGACAGAGAAACCTCACTTTAGCTTGTTGTTGCGTATATGATTTCTCGTGCCTAGGATCTTATGCGCGTTGGGTGGTTGGCTGCTCTCTCTAATTTCACTTGGAGGAAGAACAATAACACAACAACCTTTTAAGAGAGAGAGAGAGAGAGAGAGAGAGAGAGAGAGGGCGCTCACATATTTATAGGGAAGGTTCTCACCTACCCCTATGCGGTGCACGCAATCTGCAACAGTCTGCTCTGACAGCAGCATGCCTATTGTCTGCTCACGCAACCACAAAGTCCACAGAAGACCTATATGCCGAGCGCTTATGCGCAGATGGCATCGTGCATAAAGCCATGCATACGATGCCTTGTATTGGCCGGCCGATTTTTGTGCTGTTTGGGTGCTGAGTCGGCTTATACGTCGGGGACATTGGCATGTAGCTACTTGCGGAAAAGATCATTTCTTATCGGATGACGTCGTACAAAGAATCCCAATTGACACATATGTTGGTTTCGATCACCGGCACTCTGGCAGTGGGATCAATGGCTCAAGTTCAGACAGAGGAGGATCAATTAAGGAGGAATATGAATATGAATCATCACCATCATCATCATATTAATTAATTAATCATTGATTGTTTGGATGATCGATCGATATTTGAGACATGAGTAGTAGTAGTACATGCAGGGTGAAGATCGAAGTCGCACTGTGGACAGGAGAAAACCCAGTACCTCCCCTGATGGCGGCAAGCATCACAGATATAAGCTTTTGCAGTATCCAATCTGAGTAGATGGGCGTGTCTCGGGTCGCTGACCTGGCAAGGCAACCCTTCTCCTTCCTTCCTCATCAATTCCTCCACCTCCTCCTCGGCACCGAAAGTGATGAAGGAGGCTGCTGATCGGCCGTAGTAGTAGATCATTAATACCAATGCTCGGCCGTCTGTGGTGAGAGTGTTCCCGTGAGGTCCAAGGAGAACCAGCTGTGGAATGCTCTTCACATTGTAGATCCTGCACAAGTCCTTGCGCGTCTGCTGCAGCTGCGAGTAAGGCACAGCTAGCCACGGCATCTCCTCCAGGCTCAGCTTGAATTCCTCTTCATCCCTGTCCATGGAGATGAAAATGATCTCCAAGCTGCTGCTGCTGCTTTGATCAACATTGTATGCCTCCAGTAGCATAGTGGTAAAAGTGCGGCTAGGGGGCACCAACGAGCCCCAAAGTAGAGACCAATATTGCCCTTGCCAGCGAGATCTGCCACAGGTATCTATATATATACAGCACAGCACAACACAACACATGAACACACACACATGATCAAAAGAAGTAGTAGTTTGTTATCTATCCAATGATCACCTGTTTGCCATGATCTCTAGAGATGACATAATTATTATTATTGTTGGGTGTTGTAGGTAGAAAAAGTAGTTGTTGGAGATGGACAGGTCCTCGACGTTTGGCGTCGTCCATGGCTTCCAATTGGTATCTTCTTTCGGCGCCAAAAGGAAACGCATCCGCCCCGTATTCCTCCACCAGCTGAACCGCGTCCTCTTCCACCCGCCTCCCGTCCGAAGCCAGAGGTATCAGTGACGGGATGCTCTCCACGCAGTACCGATCGCACAGCCGTCTGCTCGTCGTCGTCGTCGTCGTGCTGGCCTCGACGACGTCGAACTCATGATGTGGTGGTGGTGCTGCAGCAGCAATTAGCCAGGGCATGTCTTTGGTGTGCTCGGAGAAGCCAGCCTCGTCCTTGTCCAAGGAAACGAGGATGATTTCCAGTTTGCGACGGTCTACCGAGTTGTAGAGGTGGATTAGCTGAGGAATGAAGCTACGGCACGGCCGGCACGAGTTGGCCGAGAAGAAGAGGCATATCGTCTTTCCTTCCAATTCTGACAAGGGCACCTACATACACATGCATATAATACACGATCATATTATCATCAACAAAAACAAAAACAAAAACAAAAAAAAGAGAATTAAGAATTTATTAAATTTAATTGATAATTGGAGTCCCATTACTTACTGTTAACTTGAGCCCCTCTGAGTCTAAAATGGAAGTATGAGTCTCTCCATCAGCATAACTGATCATCACCTTCTTCTTTTGAGACATCTTCTTTCTCTCTACAAATTAATTAACAAATGCAAGGATATAGGATAGGATAGGGGATATTTATTTAAGGCCACGTACTGCCACTGACTGATTATATATTCCGTTCCGTTTGGAAGGAATATATAAAGTATATATTTATTTTAGCATCATATGTCTGTCGTGGTCAACTTGGCAACCAATTGCAGATTATTAATATGTTGCTTTGCTTCATGCTACAGTAGAGTAGAGGCATCAGCCAGTCGGTCGATCGGGAATATTGGTAGATAGAAAGGGACCGTGGCTTGAGAGAAATATATATCTCAATAATAAAATATATAATTTGTGCGTGTGTTATAGTTTATACTTTGTAATATTCCTCAGGGACAGTTGGTTCCGTTTATAAAAAGGAACGTTTATCGTTTATTTCCTTCTTTCTATGCACATCCAACCGAAGAAGAAAAGAAAAGTAGTGTAACTAAAATCCATCCGGACGCAGCAGTGGGACCGTTGAAACGTCATAACACTGATGTTTATGACTCATAATTTTCTTTCAACTCTACCTGATCTGAATTATTGTCTTAATTACTGCTGCATTTTTTTTTATTAGAACTCTGTTTTGTCTTGTCTTCTTTTTTTTCTCCTCTCTTTCATCCGATCCTTTCTGTTGTTTTGCAACAAAAAAATAAAAAATAAAAATTCATGGATTATTTTATTGTAACCAACATATTTTTTTTTATTTTTTTTTATAAAAAGCAGTACCACTTTAAGTAATTTATTTATCTAAACCTTGGTTTGGAAATGATAAACCATAACAAGCTTCGTTTATGTTTTTTTTTTTTCATTTGAAATTGACAATTCATGTTTGGCCTAATTTGCCCATTAGACGTTTCCCGTTTCAAATGGCAACCAAATCAATTTAATCGTATATAACTTCAAAAATGCTATTTGGCTAACAAATATTTGGGAGATATCATCTCCCATGACATGGCATGAAAATATGGCATGGTGACTAGAAATATTTCTCTAATAAATTATGCAATATATAAAAAAGATTCATAACACTTAGAATCTACCTAAATTACTTAATTGGAGATGAATATAATTATATGCATGCTTGTATAACCGACCCATCTCAATCCTCTCTTCTTTTATATAAGTAACCGACCGAGAGATCCATCTCTCTCCTCTTGTTTATATTCGAAGAAGACTTACTTGTCTCAAGATGCATCCAATATGGGATTGCTGATGGAATTGCTGCTACAGAGAAAAAAAAAAAGGGGTTTGCAGGTCGAAGAAGAATGACAAGTCGAAGTCGTGGTTCAATATACTTCCGGAGCTCCTGGAGTCCATCTTCGACCGTCTTCCTCTACAAGACTACGTCAGCTTTCGTAGCGTATGCAAGTCGTGGCGACACGCCCCCTCCGGCTGCAAGGAGATAACGAGCTTCTACAAGAAGTACCCCTGGCTGTTGCTGTAGTGCTCCGTCCCGCAAAGTCAATCGGAGGAATCGAAACGCCGACGGCGTTCAGTCTTAGCCTTGCAACGGCTGCTCAAAGGCTCGCTCGGTCGAGACGACTCCTCGCACAGGTGGGGTAGTTTCGGTGAACTTGCCTCATCTTAGCATGCACTCAATAACTCGCATGTTTTCAACTTGCACAAGTAGGCTAATATAAAAGCTAAGAACGTACATAGCTAAGGGAATAATCCCGACGGGTCGAAATATGCTAGAACTTGGAAAAGGTCCCACGGCCGTCTTAGAAGTTTGCTCAGCGTGTTTTGAAAATAACACTCGATCCTTCGTCCCATGGCTTAGGAGAAGGAAGCTTGCCTAAGTTGCTAAGTTGCCCCAATACTCGAATTGGCCTAAGTCATAGGCATCGCCCGCATGAATGCTTGATAAAGCATGCGCGGTCCCGTCGTTTTGCCCCAACGCTCGAATCAGCCTAAGTCATAGGTGTCGCCTGCATGAATGCTTAATAAAGCATGCACGATCCCGTTGTGCAAGGCTTGGCATAGCCTTCGCCTGTCCTGCACGGCTTGGCATAGCCTCCGCATGTCCCGTTGGTTAAGTCGTGTTGCACGACGTTGACTTAAGTCTAGGCACCCAAGAGTTGGTTGTTCAAGTCGACCCCGTGCATAGCACGTTCCCTCGATGCGGAGCTCGACGTAGCCTTTGCTCGTCGAGTCGCTGCCCAAATAAGTTAGACAAGAGTTATGTTGGGCTACTGTCTAAGTCAAGTCCGTCTGACTCGACCCCATAATAGGTCGGACAATCTGCCTCTAAATCATCTGTAAAATTGTCAACAGTATCCTGTTAGAAAAATGAGCAAGTACAAACACCAACAGCAGTTCCATGTGAATTGACAAAATCTATAAGAGACAGTATAATAAAATACAAGACAAAAATCAACTGAAAATACATATCATGATGTGAGTACTGAAAAGGACGATAATGCATATATATAGGATGACCTGGGAACCATTCGGAAGCCGAGTTACAATCCCTAAACCAAACAAGGACCGGGGCTGTAACCCTTCTTCCGAACAGAACTTAGCCTCCTACGAAAATAAATATAAAATGTGCCTTGAATTATTAGTGCGTCATGTGATCGGCTTGGGAAACATGTTCAGACTTTCCATCTGACCGGCTACAACCAAATAACAAGTGTGAAGCAACAAGTGTGAAGATAAGGCCGGTCACCATGGCAAGTTGTGAACAAGTGGGGTCAGGCTTTACCCATCGTGAGCGAGGGTATAGCTATGAACAAGTAACAAGTACAAGTATGAGGAACAAGTAGGGATTTTGATCACACAACCACTAATAACTCTCCATCCCCGAATAGTATACTGGATCCGGACATGACACGTCATGATACGAGACTCAAGAGCAGGTGATCAGCCCACTCCCAAGTTCATGTCTATACAAGTACAAGTAACAAGTCAAGTCATGTACCAATATACCAAGTAATCCAGGAACAACATCTCATGACAGGATCCGACGTAGACTAGTCCGTGAACCATCGTGTCTGGAAATCAAGTATACACTACAACTGAATCGGATATAGCAGATATCAAGACAATGAAAACTATCAGTGAATGTACTCGCCTGTGGTCCCGAGCTGATAAGGTGAACAGACGCTCAGAGTAATCACAGACCTAAAATAAGATACTATGAGTCAAACATGGCTCAATGCCGAAAAAGGAAACTAATACAAGCCATGAATGCAAGTCTAAGTCAATACTAGGTCAATCTAGGTCAAACTGGGTCATACTAGGTCATACTGGTTCATACTAGGTCACTGGAAGTCAATCCAAGTCAAACTAGGTCAATCGGGATCAAAGGTTGACTTACAGTTGACTTTTGGTCAAAAGTCAACTCTGGTCAACCCTGGTCAACTCTGGTCAACTCTAGGTCAACCCTAGGTCAAACTAGTCTAATGTTGACCAACTATTGACTTTCAGTCAACTGGTCAACTCTGGATTGGTTTCGGTCAAATCGGGTCGCTTAAAGGCTAAGTTTGACTCTCGGTTGACTTTTGTTGACTTTTGGTCAAAAAGGTCAACCGACGTCAAAACTAGTCTTTGAGTACCATATTTGATCATTACCAACCACGAAAATCAAGTTCTAACTCTATCTTAGGCTTCTAACACAAAAATCCTATTTCTAGGCAAAACTAGCATTTACCCTTCTAAGGTAAATCCCGATACCTTACCCAAACCCAAGGAAATCCCGTAAATACCCATGGTACTAGCCTAGACTCCTTAGGGTGGCTAGATATCAACCTATCTAAGGTTTACCTACCAAGAAATTTGGGTATCCTAAGCATCTAGATCATCTTATGACACATGCTAACCATTTACCCATTACCTTACCTATATCATGAATTTACCCTTTTTTTATACCACACTCATCAACACCACTCATACACAACACTCACATGACACACTCCTATATTTATCACTCTCATAGGCTTCTCCTATAGGTTTCCTATTTGTTTAGCTATAGGATATACTATAGGATACTAGTTACACTCACTAATGGCTCTCACACACACACACACAACTCACAACACTCACACACACACAAGGCAAAACACATGGACTGATTTGGAGGACTTGGGGGACTGATTTTAGTGGTTTGTGGACTGAAATTGATGGTGTTATAGGGCTGTGCATGTGGGGCAAGTTAGGGACTGATTTGGTGTCAAGTGGAGGCTAAATGTGGTGTTTAAATGGGACTAGGGGTTGCCATCCATGGGATAAATTTGGACAGCCATGGGGGCTACAAGGGCTGTGTTTGACAGTCCAAAAGGGCTGATTTGTGAGGGTTTAGGGGCTGGTAGTGTGGCAATGTGGGGGCTGAACTGTTGGGGGAGTTTGGGGCTGTTTTGAAGGGTTTTGGTGGTGGTGTTGAGGGCCAACAAGGGCAGCCAAGGGGGTGAAAATGGGGCTGTTTTGGGGACTTTTTGGACAGCAATACAAGGAGTTTAAGGGGCTGTTTTGTGCCTGTGGGGACTGCTGTATAGGGACAGCAGTAGGGTGGTTCCCCCCCCCCCCCCCCCCCCCCTCTAATTCACTCACTAACCACTCCACAACTCCCTCTCAATCTCTCCTCTATCTCACACTCCTCTTCACATGATTCCCCTCTCAAACAAATCACCAAACACCACCACTACTAACATACACACACACACCCCAAGCCATCTTGGCCGAACCTGTCAAGCTCTCCCCCACAACACAAGCCACACAAAACATCATATATAATCCTCCATATATATATATATTTATATATATATATATATATATATATATATATATATATATATATATATATATATATAAATTATAGGAATGATACATTAAGATACATGGAAAATACATTCTAATAACATGCAAAAATCTGGAATAAATGCAAGAACAACTCAAAAATCAATACACAACATTATCCATGTGTCCAAAAGGGGGTTTTTCCTATTGGGACACAATCCTACATGTTGGACACCTCTAATAATATCCAAAGGACACAAAATGGTCTCTAATAGAGACACAACCATGGAAAACATTCCTATTGGGTCCCTAACCATTCTACATGAGAGGGAAATTAATTTGGAGAAGAGAATTACCTAATTTTGGAGATGAAACAAATGGGAGAGCTCTCAAAATCAATTTAGGAAGAACAAGAGAGAGAAAGGAGAGTGGATAATGATGAATGAAGGGGGCTCCTATCCTCAAATGGCCGGCCACAACATGGTCTATTGGGAAGATTTATGAAATGCCCAAAAACTTAAAAAGTTTTATGTAAAATCCACCGCTAAAAAAAATTTCATCGCGTGCCCAGAATTAGAGAAACTTATCCAAAGCGGGTTCCAAATGACCCTTTTGCCCTTCCTTTTACACCCACAAAACTGCTCTTAAAAAAAACGTTTCAATACTCCATCTTCTTTCATACGCTGCTCACTTTCGAATCTAGGTTTTCTCCTCAAAATCTTTAAAAACTCGTCGGAAAATTTCGGAAAGACCGGGACGAACGGCAAAAGTGCTAAAACGGAGGTCCAAACATCATTTTTTTGCGATTCTAAAATTTCGGAAGGCCGTCTAACGATAAAACTGTTACTTTCAGTCTCTTCGACGATACGCTCATTTGCGACAAACGGGACCTCGTTTCGACCTCCAGTCAAAAGTTATGGCCCTCCAAAGTTTCAGCTGACCATAAAATGCAGGAGAATGGCCATTCTCCGTTTAGAACACGAAAATGTTAATTTTCGCATGAGGGTGGTCATTCTCCGTATTAGTAACACGGAGAATGGCATTCTCCGTCTTAATTTACACGGAGAATGACCATTCTCCGTGTTAGTAACACGGAGAATGACATTCTCCGTCTTAATTTACACAGAGAATGGTCATTCCAGTGTTAAAACGCAGGAGAATGACCATTCTCCGTGTTAGAAACACGGAGAATGCCATTCTCCGTGTTAAATAAAACGGAGAATGGCATTCTCCGTCCTAATTAAGACGGAGATGGCCATTCTTCGTGCTAAATTAAACGGAGAATGACCATCTCCGTCTTAATTTACACGGAGAATGCCATTCTCCGTGTAATTTATCACGGAGAATGCCATTCTCCGTGTAATTTATCACGGAGAATGGTCATACCAGTGTTAAAACGCAGGAGAATGACCATTCTCCGTGTTAGAAACACGGAGAATGCCATTCTCCGTGTTAAATAAAACGGAGAATGTCATTCTCCGTGTTAAATAAAACGGAGAATGGTCATTCTCCGTCCTAATTAAGACGGAGAATGGTCATTCCAGTGTTAAAACGCAGGAGAATGGTCATTCTCCGTGTTAGAAACACGGAGAACGGCATTCTCCGTTTTAAATAAAACGGAGAATGGTCATTTACAGTGTTAAAACGTTAATTTAGTTTTTTCATGAATAAGAGTTTCGTTCTTCTTTCAAAACGATGATAATTCTTATGGAAAAGAAGAAGAAAGATCTTCTCTCCACAATTGACCTAATCGTCGAAAAACTTCAAATGTCTCCACGATGAAGATGATGATGATGGTGATGATGATGACGAGCGATGATCTGAGTTCGACTGAAGAAAAAACACACCGAACTACGAACGATTTTGCGATCTCTGCTGAATATGAGAGCAATGGAATTCAGATTTCCCGTGAAGAAGAAGAAGACGAAAATCGCAATCCAGATCTGAGTTTTTTGAATTCAAATACATATAGATGACCAATTCGCGCGGAGGGGTAGTTTCGGTATTATAAAAATAGCATTTTCCAGCAGGTGGCATCTAAAAGGGAATCTTGGAATATTTAACGTGAAAATACTTAATTCTGGGTATTTCATAAAACTTATGCAGCGGGTGGGCATTTCAAAAGCCCACCCCGAAATTGGGTTTCTCAGCAATTTCCAGTGGTCTATTTTCCCCTTTTTGGTATTTACAAGTTTGCCCTCTAATGGTTTAATTAGCTCATTACAAGTTGCTTAGGGTTCGGGGGTAGTTTAGTCAAACCGAAATCACTAATCCCTAATTAATACTAACTAAAATAATTAGTCTAGTCTCTAACCAAAATATCTAACATGTGGGCCATGGCTAACTAGTGTGTGGGCCCGCTAAGGTCAAAACTACCCCGGGTCCCCGAAACAAGTCAAACAAGTCAGAATGAGTTGAAATTCGAACCCGATTCAAATATCCCCAAAATAATACAATAAATAAATAAATAATTCCAAATAATTTTTAAAGTGGAAAATTATCAAAATACCCTGTTCGTGAAAACTGGGGGTGACACCCAGCATGTGGGCCTGTTCTGCTCCTAGTGAGCCAGTTGCTTTAATAAATTTCCTTTCCAATATATATATATATATATATATATATATATATATATATATATATATATATATATATAAAAATATGTATTGCAAACGTATCCATATATGATATATCCTCTCTCTTTCAATTGTAGATGTTGCATATCATGTACGTATCACGTATTCTCTAGGCGCCTCCTATGAAGTAACATTAGTTTCATCATCCATTGGCTCCCAAAACCTCATTCTATCCTATTATTAACTATAATACACAATCAGACTTATTATGATGGGGATAATTGGATTTTTGAGGAAGCTTAAGAAGATTGGCTTGGATGATCCCAGGCAAAACACTCTTTCAAGGTGGGGCTAGGGCTCCTCCTACTGATGCTGGATACAATCAATTTATCATGAATTTTAATAAAAATAATAAGATTAATAGTAAATAAAAATACTCGATTTTAGATGACGTGTCCATGGCGTCATATCCCGATGATGGGCTTTTAGTTTTGAGACTTAACT
>JANAVB010036020.1:334446-716760 GCA_029216955.1 Iris pallida | reverse complement strand
CTCTGGGTGCTGGAGCTTGTGAGAGGAGAAGACGTTGAGTGTCTGTATCTACCTCTCTGGTGATTCTTTGTATGTTCTTTGTGGATTCTGTGCGTGTTGAGAAGGAAATGATCCCTCTATTTATAGTTTTGCAGGCTGGCTGCTCATGCGCATGTATGCGCTGGTGTTGGGAACGCCACGTGGAGGCTGGTGGAGGCGCGTGGATGTGCGCCTGATCGAGGGTTGAACTCTTCATACTGCTGTTGGAGCCGCACTAGCAGAGGAGAAGATCTTTCTGTTGCTGAAATCTTGGACGAGTTGAGTCAAAGGACACTGTCGTCGACTCATGGCTCGAAGATCTCAGATTTGGTGGAGAGAGTGATCTGGTGAGCTGCCCTTGAATTGGACGCAGGAGGAGTCGGCCGTAACCTTAAGGAGTTACAACACCATTCGGGGCATGGCTTTTGAGGCGCATCAGGCGACTTTCCTTTTTTTTTGGGATCAAGAGCAGTCTGGGGCATGGCTTTTGAGGCGCATGCAGTTGGGACATGGCTGCGGAGGCGCATGCGAGTAGTTGAGTGGCCACGTGGCAGTGGCCGTCGGAATAAAGTCGATGATGCTGATGTTGCCGACGCTTCATTTCTGAAAAAGCTGTCAACTGTTCGACTTGGGAAGCGTGCTGCCAACTCTGTCAGTTCAGCATTTAATGTTGGTGACATTCGATGGACATGATGGCGCATCGTTGGCGTTCCACTCGGTATGGGGAACGTGAGGGGCACATCCTCTGTGATGCGCCTGTACTGGAGGGCGCGTCTGTGTGATGCGCCTGATGCCGAAGGGCCATCCGTGTGATCGCTGTCTGGCTGGCGCATCCGACATGTCTTTTAATGATGCGGCTGTTCCGCTCCTTGAGTGCTATAAAGCCGTTTGGCTGAATTCGAGGCTCTGGTTCATCCTTTAATGCAAATTCATTGCACGAATTCGGAGAGCCATCCACTTGGCGCGTGGGTTTGATCTGCCCGGCCTATAAATATGGCATGGAGAAAGGTTTGCTCTCGTTCTCTCCTACTTCTGTCATGAAACTTGGGTATCGGGTGCATTCTGTTGACGAATGTTCCTGGGTGAAGTGAGACGCCATGTTGTCTTCGATGCACTTGAGGTGACTGTTACATCCAAAAACTGAGTCGAGGGCTTCTGAGCAGCGGAAGGTGCCTGTTGCATCCAAAGATAGGGATGCTCGGGCTCGTCTCCGTTATTCCGGAAGAGCCGCAGATCGAATTGCGGTGCTAGGCTCTTTCTTCCTTCAAAGTGGGTGTCGCCACTCTGGTTGTGTTGAAAGCTGTTCCTTTAGCCGCGGTTTCGATCACGGTCTTCCTTGGTCTTTGGAGGCTCTTTCGAAGCCTCCCCTGGCCACGACTTTGCGGTGCTCTTCTCTTCCTTGGTTCCAGCCAGAGGGTTAATGCTTTGCTTGGCGAAGCACTTATCAGGTGAGCCTGGCTGGAAGAGCGGCACATAACTGGGCTGCTGAAGGGATGCACATAACTGAGCTGGATGCACATAACTGAGCTACTGAAGAATGGTGGGATGCGCCTGGTTGGAGGCGTGGTATCTGTTGCGCCTAGCAGGAGGTGCATGTGACTGCTGCGCCTATCTGGAGGCGCATGGCTGCTGCGCCTGGAGGCGCATGGTGGCCGCTGGCTGTAGACTTAGGATCTTTCCTTTGTAGAAATTCTCCTTTGTACAACCTTTTCTAGACATGTAATAGACTTTTGTATATAAATAAAAAGTCCCCTTTCCAATGTCCATACTCATTGTCTTTGCTGTGAAGTATTTGTCTAGTTCTGGCGTATGTAGTTTCTGCGCATGGGCTTTCTGGTTGTGAATTCCATGCTTCTACAATGGCTTCCTGGTTTAAACCACCCCCGTTTAGCCACCCCCACCTTCTCCACCTCCTCCACCTGGTCCACCGTCGCCGTGGACGGCCCCGCAATCGGCAAACCTCGTTATTAACAGTTTCTCTGCTATTATCTTCTTGACGACGTGTAAATTGATCTACCTGTGGTGGACTGAACGGACTGCCGCCGCCGCCGCCGCTATAATCTCAATTAATAATTTATTAATTGATATCCAATTATAATCATAATTAATTTATTCGTGTTATTCTAATCTTAATTAATTACTATTTTATATATAATCTTAATTAACAATTTTTAATCACAATTACAATCATAGTTAATAATTTAAATTTAATTAATTAATTATAATAATTTTAATTAATAATTTATTAATCATCATTATATTCTTAATTAATAATTTATTAAACATAACTATTATCATAATTACGTATTTATTTATTAATTCTAACTATAAACAATTTTAATATTGAATTAATAAGTTATTTATTATAATAATAATTATTAATTTATTAAGTTAGTTATTTTTATAATTTTGTTGTTCTATTATTTTGTTAATACTAACTAATAATTAAATAATTAGTAATTTTATTATATTAGTTTTCTATAATTATTTTTTAAATATTTAATTTATAGTTAATTAAAATTGACAAATACTTAATTAAAAATTAGTCATTATTATTATTTTAAAATTACTTTTTTATGACTAATAGTTATTTATTATTTTATAGAAAAAACTAACTAATAGTTAGTTATCATAATTATATTCTAAATTATAATTTGTTAATTAACAATTTTATTATTTAATATTTTAAATAACCTTAATAAATAATTTATAACTTTATTATCATAATTATAATCATATGATAGTTTGTGAATCATATCTATCATCTTAATTAATAATTTATTAGCCTAATTATAATCTTATTAATAGTTATTAATTACTATTTTATTATCTTAATTAATAATATTTTAATCATAATTACAATATTTAATCATAATTATAATCATAATTATATTTATTAATTACTATTTTATAGTTAATACATTCAAACCTTAAATGCCAAAGAAGAGCAGAGTTATCGGTCTTCCTCCTCATGGTCTTCCTCTGATGGTCTTTCTCTCTAGCAAAATGACAAAGAGAGAGAGCAGAGAGTTATCGGTCTTCCTCCTGATGGTCTTCCTCTGATCTCGCGGCAGAGAGTTGCTTTTTCAGGCTTTTCAGATCGGCCAGAGAGAGAGCCTATCGCCTGAGAGAAGGTTAGGTCTCAAAACTCTATATACCACCAGTTTTTCCCCCTCTCACTTACCACCATTTCCCACCCCTCTCTCACTTAATGGCTTCCTGGTTTAAACCACCCCCTCTACCTCCTCCACCTCCTCCACCTGGTCCACCGTCGCCGTGGACGGGCCCCGCAGTTAGCAGCCTTAGTAGGGAGATGATGTTTCTATAGAGTTTAAGCCTACCTCTGTCTACTCCCCGCAGCGCAGCTCTCTCCTCCTCCGAGCAAGGCTCTCGTAATGACAAATTTTAATAGTTATTATTATTTTAAAAATTACTTTTTTATGACTAATAGTTATTATTATTTTATAGAAAAAACTACTAATAGTTAGTTATCATAATTATATTCTAAATTAATAATTTGTTAATTAACAATTTATTATTTAATATTTTAAATAACCTTAATAAATAATTTATAACTTTATTAATCATAATTATAATAATTACGATAGTTTATGAACCATATCATCATCTTAATTAATAACTTATTAGCCTAATTATAATCTTAATTATAATTTATTATTACTATTTTATTATAATCTTAATTAATAATATTTTAATCTAATTACAATTTTTAATCATAATATAATTTCTTAATTACTATTTAATAGTTATATTTAATAGTTAATAATTATAATTTTTTAATAAATATATAATTTTAATAATGAATAATAAATGATAAGAAATTATAATAAATTATAATAAATTATAATAATAATTATAATAAATTATAATAATTATAATTATTTATTATAATTTATTATAATTTCTTATCATTTCTTATCATTTATTATAATTTATTAAAATAATTATAATTTGTTAATTTATTTAAAATAATTATAATTTATTAAAATATTATAAGTTATTAATCTAATTTATTAAATAATATAATTTATTATAATTTATTTATTATAATTTCTTTATTTATAATTTATTATAATTTTATAATTTATTATATTATTTAATATTATAATTTATTAATTTTTGTAATTTATTAGTAATTTATTAATTTATTAATTTATTATAATTAACATAATTTATTATAATTTTTATATAATTATAATTTATTAATTAATTTTAAATAATAAATTTATTAAGTTATTAAATAATTAAAATTTATTATAATTAAATATTTTAAATTTATTATTTTTTAGTTTATTAGAATAAATTATAATTTATTATAACAAATTAATTTTATTATATTTATTAATTTTATTATATTTATAAATTTACTATAATTTATTATAATTTTTAATTAAAATAATTTATTATATTTATTATATTTATTTTATTATATTTAAATAATTTTTATTAATTTATTATTATTAATATATTTATTATAATTATAATTTTATTAATGATAATTTTTTAATTATATTTATGATAATAAATTATAATTATAATTTATTATATATAATTTTATTATAATATATTTTATAATTATAATTTATAATTTTAATTTTAATTTTAATTTTTATAAATTAATCTCATTTCGTAGCAACTGACCCAACAGACACTCCAAAATATACAAAATCTTCTATCATGTCTCCTGTGTATCGTGTCGTGTCACATGCACATGTTTTTTTAATTTTTATTTTGAATAATGAGATAGATAGAGGTAGATAGGGATAACTGTTCAAATTCTAATTCCTGAGTGGCCGACTGCTTGTAGTGATCGAATCCTATGGGATATGTGGTCGTGATATCTCTTCCGTTCCTCCTGCTGCTTGTAATCCTGGCCATTGGTTGCTACCTTCTTGGTAGGGCAAGGGGCCGACGCGCGTCTCTGCCGGCCCCACAATCCTATGGGCTCCCAGCCCCACCTCCCATGGCCCCAGTTGGGCCAAAATAAAGAGTTTTGCGCGAAATCATATGTAAATTCCCATTTATGTGACAAACATAAAATATAAATGTATGAAATATGTTGTTTCTGTGGAAAGAACAAATTTGTTGATAATAAAGTTATTTATCATAATATGAAATATATGGACTTTGGAATATCCATCAACTTTAGGAGTAAAGGCAATGTTGCCACATCTGTTGTTTGAATTGGTTAATTTCACAATGTTGGTTAACATAAATTTGAAGATAGCCGCACATTGAACTCGAGTTCATATGTTTTTATAAAAAAAATTGTTCTTTCAATTTTTCCTGGTAGCCGAACCTATTGGAAAGTAATTGATCTCTTATGATTTCAAAAATGAAGAGGGGGTGTATTACAATTCATGATGGTCGAAATACACTTTTTTATTTTACTTCAAATTAATGGAATTGTACTATGCCAATTAGATGCGTTGAATTTATTCCAGGTTCTATGTTCAACCAATCCAATAAATTCACTAAGGCTGTGTTTGATTTAGCATTTTTTCCATTGAAAATATTTCCATCACAAATTTTTCACCCAATTGTAGTGTTTGATAACCTATATTTTTATGGAATTATTATTCAGAAATCTATCATTTTCAATTTTAATCAGAATGGTGGAAAATAAAACTTGTCCAACTCATAGAAAATATCATTTCTATGGAAATAACGACAATCAAACACCCAAACTAATTTCGTGGAATTTTTTCCATGAAATTTTTTTCCTAGTAAAATAATTCTATGAAATTAATTTATTTTTCATGTATTTTCCACCTTGTAATCAAACACACCCTAAATTCAAATTTAGAAAGATTTTGGGTAATGCCTATTGTGATTAAATGGATTGGTCAAAATACACATAAGTTCAGTGTATAGCATTTCTTTTATCCATGGTTCCTTCCAAATTAAGATTATTCGCAAGTTAAAGTTAACATACTCATTAATATTTATAAGATAATTTACCTAAAAATTTAAAGTAATAAGGTACATAATCCCTGTTCATGTTTTCATGTTCATGATTCTAAATTCAATGGATCTCATTGAACTCAATTTCACAACAATCACAACATCTATGTAGAACCCCTTCATACAAGAAGGAACTGATATGAAAATAGTTCATGATTCTAAAGTCCAATAAATCATATCAATTCATTGAATTCATATTCATGATAATTACCGCGTCCTCAGTTGGATCACCTTTTTTTTTCTTTTGTTTTTCATTTACTTTGGCACATGGCAAGTTCATCGGACACAGATGGTACTTCCTGTCCGACCCAGTTGTTGGCTCAATGGTACATTAGAGTCTTTTTGGTAACCGTATTTGGATAGGGGTACAACTCGGACGGGTTGGGCCGGACTTGAGGTCAACCCGAGCCCAACCCGAGGAATCATAAGCCTAGCCTGTGCCCAAGTCCGACCCCATCGGGTTCAACATATGAAGCCCAAGACCAAGCCCAGAGGATCGGGTTGGGCTCGGATTTGGTCGAGTTCATCGGACTCTAATATAGTATTTGAAATAATTTTAAACAAAATTAATATTAAACAATAATCCAATAGCAATCAATGCTTTGATCATTACAAAATACAAACTAAAATAAGATTTATGACAAGGAGTTGAAAAGTTTGGGTGAAGAAATTTAGGATTTAAATTTTTTATTTAAGAAGTGTGAATACTATAATATATATATATATATATATAATATATATATATATATTGAAGCAATGGGTAATTGTGGCAAACTCGCCTCCACTGGGGCTCGAACTCCCGACCACTTGGGCCGCATGCATCTCTCTTAACCACTAGGCTAGAGGTCATTTGCATATATATATAAGTCGGGTTCGGGTTCTTCGGGTAACCCAACACATGAACCCGAGCGCAACCCGATTTTGATCGGGTTCAAATTTAACCCAAGCCCGAGCCCGAACTCGAGAATCTTCAACCATAACCTAATTTATTAACGGGTTTACCCGATCGGGCTCGGGCTTAGCCCACCCAAGTTGCACCCCTATATTTGGAGCTAGTTTTTAGGATTTTATGGGTTTGAAGTCAAATCCATGGAATCATATGTTTGGTTGGAGATGGATTGGATATAGAAATTATGAGCAAATCCAAAATTTGGATTCGGAAGGAAAATTTGTTATTTTTTATAGTTTCGTTGTTCTATTATTTAGTTAATACTAATTAATAATTAACTAATAATTAGTTATTTTTATATAATAATTTTCTAAAATTATTATTTTTAAAAATATTTAATTTATAGTTGATTTATAGTTAATTAAAAACTAACAATAGTTAAATAAAAATTAGTCATTATTATTCTTTTAAAAATTACTTTTTTATGACTAATAGTTATTTATTATTTATAAAACAATAACTAATAGTTAATTTATCATAATTATATTTTAAATTAATAATTTATAAATTAATAACTTTATTATTTAAATATTTCAAATAATCTTACTAAATAATTTATAACTTTATTAATCATAATTATAATAGTTTATTAATCATAACTATAATCTTAATTAAAATTTATTAATTGATATCCAATTATAATCATAATTAATATTTATTCGTGTTATTCTAATCTTAATTAATTACAATTTTATTATAATCTTAATTAACAAATTTTTAATCACAATTACAATCATAGTTAATAATTTATAATTTAATAATTAATTAATTATAATAATTTTAATTAATAATTTATTAATCATCATTATATTCTTAATTAATAATTTATTAATCATAACTATTATCATAATTACAATAAGTATTTATTTATTAATTCTAACTATAATTACAATTTTAATATTTAATTAATAAAGTTATTTATTATAATCATAATTATTAATTTATTAAAGTTAGTTATTTTTATAATTTTGTTGTTCTATTATTTTGTTAATACTAACTAATAATTAAATAATTAGTAATTTTATATATATTAGTTTTCTATAATTATTTTTTTAAATATTAATTTATAGCTAATTAAAATTGACAAATACTTAATTAAAAATTAGTCATTATTATTATTTTAAAAATTACTTTTCTTATGACTAATAGTTATTTATTATTTTATAGAAAAAACTAACTAATAGTTAGTTATCATAATTATATTCTAAATTAATAATTTGTTAATTAACAATTTTATTATTTAATATTTTAAATAACCTTAATAATAATTTATAACTTTATTAATCATAATTATAATCATAATTACGATATTTATGAATCATATCTATCATCTTAATTAATAATTTATTAGCCTAATATAATCTTAATTAATAATTTATTAATTACTATTTTTTATAATCTTAATTTAATATTTTAATCATAATTACAATATTTTAATCATAATTATAATTTGTTAATTACTATTTTAATAGTTAATACTTTTATTATTAAAATTTTCCCTCTAGCAAAATGCCAAAGCCTTATAAATGCCAAAGCCTTATCGGTCTTCCTGATCGGCCTGATCGGTCTTCCTCTGATCGCGGGATCGCGGGGCGGAGGAGAGAGGATTCTTAGCGTGCTCTACTTTTTCAAAGAGCTGCTTTTTCAAAGAGTGCTTTTTTAGAGAGCCTATCGGCCGGAGAGAGATTTTCAGAGAGCCTATCGACCGGAGAGAAGGTTGGTCTCAAAACTCTATATAACCACCAGTCACTCTCTCTCACTTACATACCATTCCCTCTATCTCTCACTTAATGGCTTCCTGGTTTAAACCACCCCCGTTTAGCTACCCCCACCTTCTCCACCTCCTCCACCTGGTCCACCGTCGCCGTGGACGGGCCCCGCAATCGGCAACCTCGTCATTAACAGTTTCGGTCTGCTATTATCTATCTTGACGACGTGTAAATTGATCTACATGTGGTGGACTGAACGGACTGCCGCCGCCACCCCGCCGCTATAATCTCAATTAATAATTTATTAATTGATATCCAATTATAATCATAATTAATATTTATTCGTGTTATTCTAATCTTAATTAATTACTATTTTATTATAATCTTAATTAACAAATTTTTAATCACAATTACAATCATAGTTAATAATTTATAATTTAATAATTAATTAATTATAATAATTTTAATTAATAATTTATTAATCATCATTATATTCTTAATTAATAATTTATTAATCATAACTTTATCATAATTACAATAAGTATTTATTATTAATTCTAACTATAAATACAATTTTAATATTGAATTAATAAAGTTATTTATTATAATAATAATTATTAATTATTAAAGTTAGTTATTTTTTATAATTTTGTTGTTCTATTATTTTGTTAATACTACTAATAATTAATAATTAGTAATTTTATATATATTAGTTTTCTATAATTATTTTTTAAAATATTAATTTATAGTTAATTAAAAATTGACAAATACTTAATTAAAAATTAGTCATTATTATTATTTTAAAAATTACTTTTTTATGACTAATAGTTATTTATTATTTTATAGAAAAACTAACTAATAGTTAGTTATCATAATTATATTCTAAATTAATAATTTGTTAATTAACAATTTTATTATTTAATATTTTAAATAACCTTAATAAATAATTTATAACTTTATTAATCATAATTACGATAGTTTGTGAATCATATCTATCTCTTAATTAATAATTTATTAGCCTAATTATAATCTTAATTAATAAGTTATTAATTACTATTTTATTATAATCTTAATTAATAATATTTTAATCATAATTACAATATTTTAATCATAATTATAATTTGTTAATTACTATTTTAATAGTTAATACTTTTTTATTAAAATTTTCCTCTCTAGCAAAATGCCAAAGCCTTATAAATGCCAAAGCCTTATCGGTCTTCCTCTGATCGGCCTGATCGGTCTTCCTCTGATCGCGGGATCGCGGGGCGGAGGAGAGAGGATTCTTGGCGTGCTCTACCTTTTCAAAGAGCTGCTTTTTCAGAGAGCTGCTTTTTTAGAGAGCCTATCGGCCGGAGAGAGATTTTCAAGAGCCTATCGACCGGAGAGAAGGTTGGTCTCAAAACTCTATATAACCACCAGTCACTCTCTCTCACTTACACATACCATTCCCTCTATCTCTCACTTAATGGCTGTTTGCCATTAAAATTGTTTGATTGAAAACTTTAACACAAACAGAACAGTGTTACAATATAGGACTTAGATGTAGTCCTAGGAGTACACTTTTGTTTAAGCTGGGTCCTTAGTGCCAATGGAGCGAGTGGTAATGCGTTGACTCCGTTGACGGGCTGACGACGGTTATCGGTTCTCTGAAGGTGTAGATTGCTCTGGGTGCTGGAGCTTGCTGAGAGGAGGAAGACGTTGATCCAGGATATGATCCAGGATGAGGGAGAAGGCTCCCATATCGTTGCTTGTGCCGTCCCAGGATATGATCCAGGTTGAGTTCTTTCGTCTTAGCAGGTTCGCTCCCGATATGATCCAGGATGAGGGGCAGAAGGCTCGTAAGTTCCGCAAGGGACTTATTCATGCAGTGCGCACCCGCACCTCGGAACGCCGTGACGCGACGTTCGATCAGATATTGATGGATGCACAGATTGCAGAGGAGGACTTAGGCCTCAAGCCGAAGAGGGGCAGTGATACCTTAGGGCTAGTTCTAGTGCAGGGCCAGCCAAGCCCCTCACATACAGCAGAGGCCAGTTCAGCAGCCGTTTCAGGGCCAGGGACATGTACTTCACCAGCAGGCACCCAGGCAGCAACAGCACCCTATGTGTAACTTCTGCAAGAAGCAAGGTCACGGATGGGACGACTGCAGGAAGAGGCAGGGCCTGTGTTTGCTTTGTGGTTCAGCAGAGCATCAGTTGAAGGAGTGTCCCAAGAGCTTGGCACGATTGGCTCAGGCAGCAGCAGGAGCTAGGGCTCCGACAGGGCAGCAGACGGGACTACCGTTGCAGACTCAGCAGCAGAGGTTTGTTCAGCATCAGCAGCAGGCCAAGGGAGGCCAGCCGGGGCGAGCTTTCGCCATGGCAGTCGATGATACACAGACAGAGGGAGAGCTGATTGCAGGTTCCAACCTTTTCGATTCTATTTCCGCATTTGCCTCCTTATAACTGTCTTGGAATTTCGATTCTATCTGTTCCTTATAGTTGATAAATTCTGTTCGGATATTTCATTATGAATTATTTTCTTCTGAGATAAATCGTATGGGCTAGGTCGTCTCGATCATGGGATCTAGAGTTTTCTATAGTCATGTTAGCTGGCATAGTGAGGACATATAGTCGGATTTTGGACGTATTTCTCGGATGTGGGAATTTAAGGTTTTCGCGCCAGGCATGCGGCAATGCGAAAATTTTAAATACATGATTCTAGAGGTATGTACCTTAGTCGAGGACTCTGTGAATACGTAGCCTTGCTCACTAGCATGACGAAGATTCCGAATATCATGATTTTGGACAGACGCATATGATTATCGGACTGTGTGTTTGAGACTGTATTGTTGGGGTGTTTGACCTAGAAGGAGTATGACCATTCTAATTTCGAGGATGAAATTTTCTAAGGAGGGTAGACTTGTAGCACCCAGTTTTCTAAATTGGGGTATTTTTGAAAAATTATTATTTATTATTAATTAATATTTTAGTATGATATGATCTTTTGTGATTTTTAGTTAAGTTAAACCATTTTCTAAGTCATGACTTATGACTTTGTGACTTTGTTAGTATGACTTAGTATAAACCCTAGTTTTTTATAACCTAGAGACTAACCATGATCATGTGAGCCTAGCCATAGGCTTAGAACACCAAATTAGGGCTTTTTAGCCTAAAGGGTATTTTGGTAATTTTCTAGAAATTATTTAGAATTATTTGGATTTATGTATTTTTATTATTATTATATTGATTAGTGTCATGTTAGTCCCTAACCTAGTTTAGCACTAATCTAGAGGTTAGCAACTAACCTAGAAGACTAATGTTAGATATTAGCTTTATGTATAAATATCTAGTTAGATAAATATCTAGATATTCCTTTTTTTAGATATTTAGAACCTAAATATCTAACCCCTTAGTCAAAGACTTAGGGGCTAAGTTTGCAAGGTGGTAGGACACCCTCCCCTACCCCCATGGCAGCCAAGGGCACCCCCACACTACCCCTTCCTATATAATCCCATTAATTTCATTCATGATAAATTTACATGAAATTTATACCTAGAAATTCTATTTCCTACACAAGACCACAACTTGATCAATTTTGATCCAAATCACCTCTACTTTCTTGCATTGGACTCCCCTACACTAGAGGGTACTAGTTAGGGCCTGCTATTAAGGATTTGAGGGCTTTGGGCATCACCAAGTGGAAGGACACCCCCCCCCCCCCCTCTTTCATTGATTTCCATTGGAAATACACAAATAGGTAAATGCCCTCAACCATGTTAATTTTGTGTTTTCTCTTCATATTTGCATGCATCTAGGTACTAGGGAACTGTAGGTCAAGTTTGGTGAAAAATAGGATTGGTTTGGTGTCCGTATCGGACACGTATCCTAAGCTAGAAATCATTGTTTGGTGAAATGCCACAAAGAACTTGTTTTTATTAAATGTAGAACAAAGTATATTTTCTGGTAGCCCTAGACTAGTAGAACACAACCCTAACCTACTGGACACAAAACCGTGTCGTGTCCGTGTCCAAACGGACACGAACCCACTGCACGAGACTCTCGTGCATGCCCTGCTACCCCACCCCTCGTACTCACTGCACAGTGCACTAGGACACGAGATTTTTGACATGGACACGGGGGCAATGTCTGCGAACATGCCCCCAAAGTTTGGTGTCGCGTCGTGTCGTATCGAGTGAGAAATCTCACTCGTACTGGACACGCGCTGTCAGCGCACACGCACGCGGGGGCAACTTCGCGCGTATCGTGTCGCGCGACACGACACGTTGGTACCTACTGACACGAGAGTGTAGCCCTATGTGTGGCGTACACGAGGACACGAGCACGAGATGCGTCGTGTCCTGTGTCGCGAACACGAGGCGTGTGCATCTCTGCACGACGCAGTGAAAATCGCGCGTATCAGTCGAGTTTCCTCGACTGATACGGCTCTCGTGTCGACGCTGTAGGACACGTGGACACGTAATAGAGTGTCCATCGTGTAGCCCTATATGTGGGCTACACGTGTGTGACCACGAGACGTGTCGTGTCTCGTGGTGTTCCACGAGACACGTGAACACGTGCACGACGCTGTGCACTGTTGTGTATCCTAGTTTACCCGTGTGGTGTTTTCGTGTGTTTTGACACATGAAACCGTATCGTGGTGTCGTGTCAGGCACCTAGGACACTAGGGTATGTATGGGGTGTCAATTACCAACCTAGAGTTTCGAGCCATAGCTTGGTTTCGTGTGAAAATTGGGATTACCTAGTTATCGAGTAAACAGTGCAATATTTCCTATTTTGGGATTATTTCCCAGTTTTTCAAATCGAGTTTCAAATCGATTTTGAGTATGATTTATACATATACATGTGTATTTTCAGTGTATATATATGTAGTATATATGTATGTGAGTGTGTGGGTGAGTTTTTAGGTTGTGTACATGTATATACTTAGGTATATACATGTATGTGTATATTAGGTGTGTGTGTGTATTGTGTGTGTGTGTGTTGGGGTTGTTTTCTGTTCTCAGAAAACTGAGAACAGCCCCCCATTCCTGTTATCTCTGTCCCTCTCTCTATTCAGTCTCTCTCTCTCTCTCTCTTCACATCTCTCTCTCTCCCTCTCTCTATATATATAAATGTTATATGTAAATATATATGTATATATATATATGTTATATAGTGAGTATATATAGTATTTTATATTTGGTTATATATATATATAGTAGGTATATATTTGAGGGTATTGGGTCTATATATATATATATATATGAAATGTATATATATATATATGTATGTAGGTTAGCTATCTATGTATATATATATAATATGTGGGTTTTTGTATTAAATATAGCATTCACATATTGATATATATATATCTAGGGTATGTAAGTATTACATAGGCCATAGGCCTATGTGATTGTTGTGTATGTATATATATAAGGTTATATATATGTGAGTATATATATATATATTATTATATATATATATATATATTATATATATATATATATATATATAATATATATATTATATATTAGTTGAAAACCTATAAGTCACTAGCCTATAGAAACCTATAACCATTAGCCTATGGCCAAGGTGACTAGCCTATGGCTTTGGGGCTAACCCAATTAACCTAATGGACCTAAACCTACTAGTTAACCCTTGTTGACTAAGGGTTGACCAAAGTCAACCTTAGATCAAACCTTGACCTAATTGACCTAGATTGACTAGAACTAACCTAAAATGACTAGTTTAACTAGTCTGACCAAGATTGACCTAATTACCTTGTTGACTAGTCTTTTTTGACCAAAACCTTAGTTGGTCTAAGTTTGACCTAGACTTGACCCAGATTGATCATGTTGACTAGTATTTGACTAGTTTGATTAGAATGTTGACCAAGAGTTGACTTTTGACCAGATTGACCTAGAATCATGTAGTATGCATTGTATACTCTATTTTTACCATTGTGGATATGTTGTGACCTGTTTTACTCTAAATAGGACTCTGTGACACCAGTTCGGACATCTATTCATATCAGTCATACAGGGTGACAGGCGAGTACATTCTCTGATCTTTTCATGCTTGTTAGGATTTATATTCTTGCTCTAGAATACCTTACATGATGCTGTCACGTCATTGTCACGGATTGGTACTATATGGATCTTGTCATGCGATGTTATCTCCCTCGGGGTGCATCAGATACAGTTGTCATGTGCTTTTCACGAACATCTTGTATTTCATGTACACCGCTTTTATATATACTCTTGTGCAATCTTGTACTCTCATGATCACGTGAGCAAACATGATAAAACCTCTTGTGCAAGGTAACGTAACTTGACTGGATCCTTGTGTATTGATTGGGGAGGGTGAGTAGGAAATGGTTATGTGATCAAAATCCCATCTTGTACAAATTCTTGTGAAATCTTGTGAAATCTTGTATATGTCCTAAGCCCGTTTATATAACCATCTCATGCTCTAAATCACAGGTTACCTACAGTTCTTACTTATCGTATATATATAGATATTTCCAGTTATCAAATCTCTCTCGTTTTATATATATTTCTTTACAGTCCATGTATCTTACTCTATGCATGCTTTACATTTCCCAACATGATATGAACTGCGTGAGATGTATTGTGCTCGTTCCTGTCCTGACTGGGCCTGTTGAAAATATTACAGATGATGATGGTGACTGTCCTACCTTCTATGGGACACATGAGGGTGACCTTCAGGAGCCTGAGGAGCATCTAGCTCAGTAGAGGGTGCCTAGTCTAGTCTAGTGTTTACAGTTTTCATTTTGTATCGGACTGTTCTAATTGTTAGTTGTGACTTAGTTATATTTCAGGTCTTGTACTTATTTGTGTTGGACATCTACTTTGTGTGGTGTGGTAACTCTATATATATATTCAGTTTCTTCCTTTCGTCTGATTCCATATCATGCTCTATCTTTCCTAGACTTGTGTTTGAGATATAGAGTTGAGTTGTTATGTTATACCTCCGTACGGAGATGACAGGTTTGTATATCTTGTTGTTAGATGTTAGATGTTATAGATGACCTATACAGCGTTCTACCGCCGACACTGCGGCGTAGGCTGGACGTACCCACGTTCTCGTGCCCCTAATCAGGGTGCGGGTCGTGACAACAGTCGATGGCTCTCGTGGTGCCGAATCGGTCGTTGCTCCATGCTAATCCTCTGCACCTCCCACCCGAGGTCGTTTCCTGCCGTCCCCCGGCACAAGCTGATCTCCAGGCTCGATTCCCCCGGCCGGCTGACGATAAATGCGAGAAAATCTCGAGGAGGTGTTGCCGCCGTCGAGGGAACCACGAACGAGCCGACCTGTTCGGAGTATATATGTCTTGTGCTTCGGGAGGCCCACCTTCTCTAGGGTGAAGAGGCTGTAGAGGAAGAAGACCCGGTCGTCGTTGCGGTCGTGCGAGCAGCCATCCGGCCTTGCTCTCGAGAACGACTGTATTTCTGAGGTGGGGGAAATAGAAGGTACAAAGGCTCAGTTTGATGAAGTCGTACATGTAGCACTTGTCCGGTGCGTTGTCATCGAAGCCATAGAGCAACAGCCAGGGGTACTTCTTGTAGAAGCTCGTTATCTCCTTGCGGCCGGAAGGGGCGTGTCGCCATGACTTGCATACGCCCCGAAAGCTGACGTAGTCATGTAGAGGAAGACGGCCGGAGATGGACTCCAGGAGCTCCGAAAGCATATTGGACCACGACTTCAGCAATCCCATATTGGATAATATAAACAAGAGGAGAGAGAGGATTGAGATGGATCTCTCGTTACTTATATAAAAGTAGAGAGGATTGAGATGGGTAGGTTACTTATATTGGATCTCCAATTAAGTAATTTAGGTAGATTCTAATTGCTATGAATCTTTTTATATATTGCATCATTTATTAGAGAGAATTATTTTAGGTGATTGAATCAATGCATAATTTATTAGAGAGAATTATTTTTGGAGTGGAATAATAAAAATCTACCTAAATTAATTAGCTACATCCGGATGAATGAAGGTTGGTAATAATATTGGATCTCCAATTAAGCAATTTAGGTAGATTCTAATTGCTATGAATCTTTTTTATATATTGCATAATTTATTAGAGAGAATTATTTTAGGAGATTGAATTAAGACTAATTAAGGCTAGTGAAATAATGAAAATCTACCTAAATAAATTAGCTACATCCGGATTAATGAATATTGGTAATAATATTGGATCTCCAATTAACTAATTTAGGTAGATTCTAATTGCTATGAATCTTTTTTATATATTGCATAATTTACTAGAGAGAATTATTTTAGAAGATTGAATCAAGACTAATTAAGGCTAGTGGAATAATGAAAATCTACCTAAATAAATTAGCTACATCCGGATTAATGAAGGTTGGTAATAAATATACCTAGTCACCATGCCATATCACCATGTCGGAGATGATATCTCCGAAGATATTTGGGAGCCAAATAGCATTTTTGATATAACTTTCCAAATTGTTCAATTAAGGAGATCAGTTGCTAATATATATACTTAATATATATACTAAGTATCTTCTTCTTCTTCTTTGCTTTCCAAAAGAGAATATATTAAACAAGCACCTTATGTTTGATGGTATCGGGGGTGATCTCTAGGTTGGGGCTGATGTAGAATAAAGTGGAGGTTCTGGTCGAGCGAATGCCTGGAAAACAAAAACAAAAACAAAAACAAAAACCTTGTAATTGGTTTGGTGTTAGCGATGAATAGGGGTGAAAATTAAACAGTTTGGAACTGAATACCGAACCGGAGGACCAAACCGAATTAATAGTAGTTAGTCCTAATTAAGAGCTCCATTTCAACGCCAAGAATATAGAATCTGATTTATTATTTTTGTCCAGTACAAATGCTAGCTAGTGAAAGAAAATAAAAAGAAATTTAAGATTTATATACACTGATTTATATATATATATATATATATATATATATATATAGTCCTAAGCTGAGAAATCAGATATCGATGGATGGATCAATTGCTTGCTGCAATCTCCCTGTTAGCTCTTATAAAGGATTCAAGTGTCACAATTCCTTGATCTTCTCCAGTGCTTCCTTCAGTTCCAACCTCCTGTCCACATCCACCTCGCAACACCCTAACCCAATCTGCAACAATTTCGACATCTCTCCGAAATATTCCCCTCCGCTCTCATCTGCCACCTTCATCTCGCTGTCGAACAACACCTCCTGATCATCACCTGTCGTCCCAATTACGTCCGACTTCACCCACCCTGCCAACTCCGCTCCCCCCTTCCCCCCTTGTGCAGGTAAGTGGTCGGAAACTTACCTGTCAGTATCTCGAGTATCAAGATCCCGAGGCTCCATACGTCGCTCTTTCTAGACGGTGTCTCCTCCGGGGTCTTGTATGCCACCATCACTTGCGAGACGTGACACCGGTTCATAACTGGTACCAATGCGTAGTCGGCCAAAAGGGGCTCGTAGTTGTCGTCAACGAGCACATTGGAGGACTTGAGGTGACCATGGGGTAGACTTAGCACCGGAAGCTCTTCGTATAGGTAAGCGAGACCTCTGGCCACTCCTTTGATGATCCTTTGGCGTGCCGGCCATTCCAGGGGAGGAAGGTTCGACCCATGCTTGCCTGTGCATGCATGCATGCAGCTGGATTAGGTACGTACTCAGTAAATTAATCGACGACTTCACTTTTATAACTAATTAAACATGAAGGTGTAGTTGGAATAGTCTAAATTGTATTGGACAATTGATCATCAAAACAAACTTACATGCATGCAGTATATGCATGAAGTTGTATATTAGCACACAACTCAAATGTAGACATCAAAACACACAATCCTAACTTATATACACTACTTAACATAAAGGTGTTAGTAACTTAGTACTGAATAGGCTTGAAAATCTTTGTTAGAAAAAGATACCTAATTACGCGATTTCATTAGTAACGAGCCAAGCTTTGTTTGGGTTGCTCATAGATGATCCCTTCCCACTATTACACTTTTTGGCAAGCCGTAAACCACGTTTATCCTAAAGCATTACTATGGGGAATGCTCATTTTCATATTGAAATATGTAGGAGATTGTTGGAGTTGGTCCAAAGATAACCCGGCCCCAATTACACTTTGGACAAACCTCGTGTAGGGGCGGAGGCACAGCATAGCTGCACTGTGCTGTAGCCCAGTGCAAGTCCAAAAGAAAAAGGTAAATTTTTTTTTTCAATGATAAGGATGTAGCACAACCCACTATTCACATTCCTTACACCCAAGTCAACACAACACTTTCTTCCTTGGCTAAATTGCTAATCCCTTAATCTCGACCGACGACCGCCAAATCCAGCAGGCAATAGCGGCTGCTCTTCCTCTCCAGTCCGAACATCGGTGTCGGCCAGTACGTCACACGTTGCAGCGACACAACCATCAACGACTGCTCTCCTGTTTTTAATAAGTAAATATTACCAAATTTTAGGCTTAAATTTACAAAGAAAACTCGGTTGAATCCTCGAATTTACAAAAAAAAAAAAACTCTAACAAATTTTTTGCAAAATTTTTTAGAGCCTTATAGTAACTATTAGCTAGCCCGCCTGTGACCTCGTGTGTATGTATTTCAAATTTCCAATATTTTAGCATTCATTTATTGATTTGTATATGTATGACGAGTTAGCTCAAGTGTTTAGTGCAATGGAGGGTTTCTAGTAGGTTAGGTTCAAATCCCACAATAAACAAATATTTTCGTCACCATTTTTGGAGAAATCCCTTCGGATCTAGGCCTCGAAGGGATCTTGCTCAGACAAAGCAAAAAGTAAATTTTTTGGTGGCGCACTTTGTACTTCGCAGTGAGCTGGTTGCAGGTTGTAGCGAGGCTAGATGGTGTTGCGGGGCTACAAGGCTGTGGTACAGCGAGGCTGCGCGTAGTTGCAGCGTTGCAACGCTGAAGCCGAGATTCTTTCTTTCTGGATGTTCAGTTCGTAAGTGCCTAATCCGGAAGTTACTCTTGAATGTTAGCTCACGTTGTTAGTGGGCTGGCGGTTCTGACAGTTCAGATTTGTAACTGAACAGAACAGAGGGGATGCTCCTTATATATTTGTTGTGCTTCTCATACTTATAAGAAGACACATCCTCTTGTTATCCTTTGTTTCCTTGAATGAAATTTATGTTTTCCTTAAAAAAAAAAAGAAAAAAAAAAACTTATAAGAAGACAACATAAGAAACAAGATCGGAGTATAAAACTCTTAGCTAGAGAGAAAAGAAAGGAAGAGAGGTTACTCTCTAGCAACAATCCAAGTTTTTGCCTAGTCCTAGTGGGTCCATCGACATATCAACGATAGATCCGACAAAGGGAAAGAGCGTTCCAAAATTTCTTTAGAACTTGTTGGTTCCTGAGAGCGAAAAAACGAAAACGGACGAATCTCACTTTTGAGCAACGATGGTTCTGACCACCTAATTTGACTAGTGAACTTTACAATAGTTTTATTCTTTCAGCAGATCTTACTTCTTCTTTTAGTTGTTTACTATTAGCAATTAGTTAAACTTGTTGTATAAACTATTTGAGGTCAAGCCTTCCTAAGGAAATCAACAACAATCAAATATAAGAAAGAGGAGTGCATAAATCAAATAATGTAGAAATGTGAAAGAAACAAAATAGCTAATTACCATGGAGCATGTGAGCCAAGCTCCCGTTAGGGATGTAGTCGGTTATGAGCAGCTTTTCCTCCTTCCTGTAGTAGTTGGCGGAGGTCGGGTATCGCCCCGTCAAACCGATTCCCGTCCAGCCTCAGCTCCAGAAGCTTGTGCAGTGCCGTCAGCGAGGAAGGGATCTTCCCCGAGAAGTTGTTGCCGGAGAGATGGACCTTCTTGAGCGACCTCATCCCGTAGAATATGTCGTCGGGTATCTCCCCCGAGAACTGGTTATTGTCGGACAGGTACACGTTCTTGAGAGCCCCGAGCTTGCCGATCTCCGGCATGGGCCCCCCGAACCAGTTGTCCATGAAGCTGAGGGTTCGAAGGTCGGAGAGGGAGACGAGTGGGTCGAGGCTGAGTGCCGGAGAAGCCCATGCCCTCCAGCTGGAGGCCCCAGACGTAGCCGTTGTAGCAGAGGACACCGGCGCCCCAGTTGGAGGTGTTGCCTTTGCAGGGTAAGGAACCGGGCGTCCAGCTACACAGGGCTTCTTCCCCGCCGGTGGAGGAGGAGGACAAGGTGGACTTGAACTGGAGGAAGGTGTCGGACTCCAACAAGGAGGAGACGGCGACATTGGGGAAGAGGAAGGCCGCCGTAACAACGTAGGAGACGACTAGGAGGAGCCTCCTGCCTTTTCGGACCATGTAAAATCGTCTCTCGTGTGTTAAAAGCTGCACCCCCCACACACTCTCTCCCCCTCCCCTTATGGGAAGTTGGAAGAGTAGAGGAGGAGGAGGAGGTGGAGAACTGGAGAATGCTGGCATTTGTTATCCAACTAAGATATCACAGTTATAGGGGATTTCCTTACGCAGAGAGTGGAGTCCACCATAGCCAACCACCCCCCTCAATACAAGAACCAGTAAAATGTTAAAACACTTTGCCAACTTCATCTGATAGATAATAAAATACAAGTTACAAATCTCTAGGATACAAACAAAATCAAACCATAATATACGTATTATATACTTCCCAATCACATCCGAACATGATCTAAATCAACACACAAATGCACATACCCATGTTTTAAGAATCCAATAGACACAGGCAAAAATTCCAGGTAGCTGTTATGAGGCTTTTTTTAAAGTATTGATTATTAGCCGTTATCAGGGGTTTGATTTTAGGTAGTTGTAAGCAGCGGCTTTAAATCAATCTAACCCATATTGGCAATTCAGAAAAAAAAAATAACAAAATTACCTATATGTTCATACATGAATAAAAATCCTCCCAAAACAAGATTATATCATTGTCTATTACCAGGTCATAGCAATAAAATATTGTCACTCTTAATTTGATATTATTTGATTAGTAATTAATAACCAACCCAAACTATATTGTCAAGTCACAACAAAGACGAAAAAATAACAAAAAGAAAATAGAGTATTAAACTAGTTTAGATAGTAGTTATAATTATTATTTTCTATTAGTATATAAATGGAAAAAAAAATCATCAAAATCTACCGACTTTTTGTGTTTATAAAGACAATCAAAATTACACTACACTTGTTTTGGAAAGGCTCTGGAAAGGTTCTTGAGCCGATTAAAACCAGTTAAAAACATTACCAAGTATATTTTTTTTTTACATATTTCATAAACGACCGGTTCAAAAAAAAACCTCCAAAATCGATGAAACGTTACTGCCAAGCAGACCCTAGTGTGGTTGTTCTTCTCTCAAAGACCTGTCTCATCCAGATCCCAAACTATAGTGCATACAAAGATGAAACTGTTGCACGGCGTCCATCTAGGTATCTTTTCCAACCCCATGATTCCGCAACCAAACGAGGCATTAAAGCAACCAGTTAGACAGCGTCCATCTAGGTATCTCCCAATTTAACATCCGTCAACAAAACTGAGTAAAATATAATACACAATCCTTGCCAAAAAACACCGACAAATATTTCTACATAATCTGACATACGGATCTAACCATCGAAACCTCATCGGACTCTTAATTTTCAGCTACAGCTACCCAAATCTGAAATTGACCACTTTAGTCTAGAAATTACTTCCAACAAATTTTAATATCTATCATCGATCATGTCCATGCCATGGAATACTGTACCATCCACTTATGTTCTCTGCCAAAATAGTATCATCTAGCCATCTTCCAAATCTGGACAAATATTATCACATAATCTGCAACCGAGATAATGTTCTTACAAATGCTTCCCCTTATCCATTATTGTCATACGTTGTCCAAATTATAACACTGATACCTATTAGAAAAAAAGAAAAAAAAATGGTGAGTCTCATGATGATTGGAGAAGTTTCAAGAGGAAAGTGATCAAGTGAGAATGTAAACCCTATTGCTATTTTTCTTAAAGCGTCCTACTTCATGATCCTTCAGCATTATGTCTTAAGCAAGACTGAAAAAAGTGAATTGTGCAAATATTGGGTAAGAGAAATGTTTTTATTTACCTTGATTACACAATCAGACAGTTGTCAGGATCAAATTCACCGTATCCGACGTCAACAAGGCAAAGCCCTTCTGGAGGGGCAGGAGGAGCTGTGGCACGCCTGCACGTAGCATCCATTAGCTTTAACAAAGCATCATCTTCAGCACCAGCTGCCGCCTCTCTTATAGCTGTTGCAACAAGCACTCGAACCATCTGTTCAGAAAACCCTATAATAGGTGAGTGAGCTGAAAAGAAACTACTTCCTATAAGAACATTTGTCAGTGTCATTTGGCTTCATGAATTCTATCTCACTTTAAGATTGGAAAGAGAAAAAAACATCTCCAAGAACGTGGGGAAAATAGGTCGTTATTATAAACCTTTTGAGCGTCCTTAGGACTACAGTTTCATCATCTCATAGTTAGACAGGAGTGGAGTAGGAAGACAAGTCAGAGGATACCCTATGACT
The DNA here is from genome assembly GCA_029216955.1 of Iris pallida. NCBI lineage: Eukaryota > Viridiplantae > Streptophyta > Magnoliopsida > Asparagales > Iridaceae > Iris > Iris pallida. The sequence continues at coordinate 693,585 of JANAVB010036020.1, read as the reverse complement.
TTGATAATAAGAATACAAGATCCTCAGGAATCATTTGAGCAAGTGAATTTTAATCCATAGTTACAATTCAAGGTTATTTCAAGAGCTGCACCATGTGACCCTTTTTGAAAATGCAAGTAAAAAACGGATAGTACATCTGGTTAAGCATCTCAAGAAACAGCATTCGATACTACATGATCTACAACCAAGGCCTGCCCCACCGAGACAGAATTGAGAACATATGTTAAATAGTTTTGAGTGTATTCTTGAACAATATTGAAGTCAAACTCCATTGGATTGTTGTGGTATCCCAACATAAACGTATATTACCTTACGCAAGAAGCGATTTGCAACAAGTTCCACACACATCACTCTCAGGCTATGAACCTACAAATAACAGAAGATGCAGTTAGAATGAGTATGCAAGTTCAGTTTCATAATTATGCTATGAGTGAGTTATTACCATGAACTAGATGCAACATTTCAACATTGATTCATTACATGCTCCCATGTAAGTTTTGACTGTGTAATGCAACCATAATAGCTAGATATAAGCCAGTGTCTGAACTAACAAAACTAAGTTAAAACCTATGCCATGTAGAGCTTACAAATTTTACATATTGAACGAGGACCATAAAGGTTACAAGGTACTAAATTTATATCTATCAAAAGGAGGTAATTCAGGTTATCTTGTATGTATAAGAAAGAGCTACTTTCAGAATAAAGAATTGGTGCACGTAATTAAAAATATAAATCCTTATATTTCATTTATACTCTTTTTTTATCTTTCGTAAACTAAGCATGCAACACAGTGCATCTATGAAAAAGAGGCAACTCAGGTTAACTTGTCTATCTACCAAGAGGTACTTCAGAATAAATAAGTGCCCAAATGGCAAATGTACTGATTCTCAATGGATTGTATTTATTTTTACATATAAGCAAGATATAGGAAACAAAACCTGGTTAGCACAGGGAAGATTGGTTTCCACAGCACGAGCATGAAACATGAAACATTCCGTTGCCGGTCCACTGAAAGAAAAGCACAACCCAGTAAGTGAAGATAATAATACTTTTTGTCAAAGGCTCTAACTAGACTCCAATTCGACCTAAAAAGAGGACAAAGTAATGCAAGTGCATCAGGTCTTGCTCTTCCACATAATTAGCAACTTAGTGATACAAGAAGTTCAAAAATTAAACTAACAAACCAACACCCATTTCATTTTTCTACTTTAATCTTAACCACAAAGGTGTAACCTGATTATGTCACAAAAGAATAAAAAGAATAGTCTTCCGTTAAAAAGTTAAAATTCCCAAGATCTTACGTGCTTCTTGATGCTTTTGTATCCCGTGCAAACATTCTGTAGGACAAATATTTGCCTTCAAGCTGGCAAAGAAGCTTGTTCACCTTTCGTATGCTGAAGTTTCTTGGCTTCGTTCCAGTATCAAGATCTTTGCCTCCATTATTGCCAGCTAACAAACTTTCATCCTCATCATGTTTGGTCTGTATTTCCATCATGTTGTCATTATCATCATAAGTAACTGAGTAATCCCTTTGACCAGCACTGATTTTGCCCTGATCTCCGTCGTCAAGAGGAAAAATGTAAAAATAACGCCTCCATTTAGCTGCAAAATTTGGATGGAATACACGAGGGACCTGAGGAATTTTCCATCTCTATTAGGATCAATATAATTGGCATTGCCCAAAAAAGATGAAACAAAATCCAAACTAAGGGTGTGTTTGGTACGGTGGAATTTTCTTCTATTACCGGATAAATTTAGGGTTGGAAACATATTACCATGTTTTGGCTTGAGCTATAAAATTTATTCTCAGAAATTTTGAATGTCCGGAAAAATAATATTCCCATGAATCATGGGAAATCTATTCCCCAAAAAAAGGTGGGTATATTAATTTCTCATGGGAACAAATCTGGTCTAGCTCACGTTCGAGTCCGAGTTCAAGCCATGGGTATTAAAAAAAATTATTTTTTTTGCTTTTTTTCGTTTTTTTCCTTTTTGTTTTTCACAAAAATGTTTTTTTTTTCTATTTTTTGGTTTTTTTCTTTTTTAATTTGTTTTTAGAAATTGTTTTTCTTTCATTTTTTTTGGTGTTTCCCCTTTTTTTCTTTTACTCGATTTTTTCCTTTTGTTTTTTGTTTATCCTTTTTTCCCAAAAAAACCGATTAAAATTTTCCATCTTTTTGTTTTTTTTCCTTTTTTCCCCGTTAAAAAATGTTTTTCCCCTCCTTTTTTCTTTTTTTTTTTCCGTTTTCACGTCATGTTCAGTTTGGGTTTAGGTTCAGTACGTATCAGGTTGTAAAAATTAATTTGTACGTAAAAAAATATGATGTCAATAGGATTTGAACCACAACCATGTTCTCTTTAATACTAATATATTACCTCTACAAAGAGTAACAACTATAAAATATATTTAATCATCAATAAAAATGTTACATTTTTTAAATATGAACTATATATTCCTGGAAATATTCATATATTCACCAAACACGGGAATATAATTTTTCCATAAATTTAATTTCAGGAAACTTGATTCTCGTGAATATAGAATTACCGGCTATATAATATTCCGCATACCAAACGCACACTAAAAAGCAACAAAATCGCAGTTATATAATGGTAATCCAAATTATTTTACACTTAAAACTTTATAACTCAATAATAAAGCTTTCTAAAACACTGAATTGTTCTATGATATCTAAAAAGTGTAAACACAGGAATTCAAGAGGTTTAACTGAAACTTAAAGGTAAATGACAAAAAATAAACTTGTCCGCCATCATCCTAATCAAGTGAGGTCCATCTATAATATATAACTCAGCTTTGAGTATAAATCCTACCTCAGCGACAAACAATGCTGTGAGAATTCCTGTTGCTGCATCGTTTATGGCATCCTTTATATCTACACTTGTAACATCTTTCCTCCAAGTATCTAGTATGAAATGCGGAGTTTCATGAGAAAGAAAAGAAAGAAAAATCATAATACAGAATAATGTAATTTAGTAGAGAAAGTTTATTTCCATAATCATACATGAAAGAGAAAGAGATTGATAAAATTTGGATCACACATAGGTGAACAAATGCAAATTAGATTTCAACCTACAGAAATCTAGTCACTACAACAAAGAAGACTGGTGGTTTATGCCTTTGGTTGCATAAGGGGAAGGCCTTAGTTCGAGAGTAGAGGGGAAGGGGTGCAGTTTGAGTGACTTTCCCTTAAATCTCAACAATAAATCAAATCAGGAGTCCTTCACTCATGTCATATTGCTGTCAATATAGGAACAGCAAAATATACTTGGAAAGCAAACTTTCATGAAGAAAAGTGGAAGCATCCCTCCTCCATCCCCAACTCCATCCTTATTATACTTTTTTACACCCCATCATTTGTCAGGGCTGTCACAAAGAAGAAATGGACCAGATAAACTTCCCTTTCCAATATCCCCAGCAATCAGATGCCGGCAAGGACTCCCTCTCCCATCCCATTCCCATTTTGCAGGCACTAGTTACTGTCCAGGAGTTAATACAATGGAGACTGGAAAATACAAGAATTTATGATATTTATGATTTTTTTTTTCCTTGTGAAGGGTATTTAATCTTCTCAACTAATTGTAAGTAGGTGTTTTCTGAAAAAAAAAGTAGCATCAATGGGGCCTTCAAGGGGGTATAATGAAACTATATTCTGAAGATTGAACAATACATCATCGTACACACAGAAATATTAAAGGCTTTAAAGCACGAGTTTTTTAAATGGTCGAACAGTGCAGATCAACATAAATGCCTGACCAATTTCAGCCAACTGTTCCAAGATACATGCCGGCCCAGCTTGATGTAGAATAACTAGTAATATTACTAATCGAAGACAACATTATACTATATACGGGTTCCATTGCCACAAGGCTCCCACATATGCAGGGTCTGAGAGGTCAAGAAATATGCAGCCCTAGCCAACAATATATCATATCCTGATCAATAATAAAAGTGACAAACATATGCTACTTATTGTACTTAAGAAGAAATATACAATTTACTATATATTTGCTGTTAATTGAATGGATTACCACAATAATTGGGACAAAGTTTCACGGTCATGACTCATGAGTTAACAGATTACTGGATGATATGCAATGTTAATTCGCCATTGCTTGGGCTACAACAATATCAAATTCTTAAAGCAGATTACTCTGCAAAACTTGATACTCTGCTATGTTGCACGGACACGCCAAAATGGTGACCACGCCCATGTCCAGTACATACTGGACATGGATACAGACTGATTCGACCAGATTCCGGGTCGAAACAGGATTCAGCTAGAAAAACAATGAGAGAGAGTAGAAGTCAATGACAGAAGAAGAGAAGCAAACTGAAAAAGTTAGAGAAAAGCTTACCTCTACCAATTCAAGAGTGTGTTCTTTCTTTTTGCAGTGCCAAGGGATTCCGGGTTCAGGTTTTGTTCTTTTTTTTATTCTCTATTGGGAATAATAGCCTTTGAAAAATGGTAAGGCCAGGAGACTTTATTGCCATTGGGACGTGGAGAGTTGTATGGGAAGTGGAGACTTTATAGTATGCAAACTATTGTTTGGACTCTTCTAAACATAAATGACATGCAATTTGACATAACATGATGTTTCCTCTCAACACTCGACATACATACATACATATATATATATATATATATATATATATATATATATATATATATATATATATATAGCGGATCAAAAGACCCGCCCGCGGAGCCCCGCCCCTCCTGAATGAATATATATATATATATATATATATATATATATATATATATATATATATATATATATGTTGTTGTATCCTTGTCGTATTCGTATCCTAAATGTTTTGAAAATGGTCGTATTCCATACCCATATAGTGTCTGTACATGTATCCATACTCTATGACATCGCAATAGAACTTCCTGAGATATGGAACAATAATGACATTAAAACTAGATGGAAACAGTAATGACATTAAAACTAGAACGGAAACAGTAATGACATAAAAACTAGAATAGAAACTATGTGGCTGCAACCAAATATTGGGACTGGTAAATGAAACATGAGACGGAAGGATAAATATAAAAATGCAACAAGCTGTTAAAATAGATTCTTCAACTGACAAAATGAACAAACTTGTTGAAGGGCAGTCACCCCTTTATCAGTGCGTCCAGCAACAAGAGCACAGCCTTCCACTGGTAAATTGTTATCCCTGAGCTGCTGAGCTTTCCTATCATCAACAAATCTTCCGAGAGCCTTCTCTACTAATCTGCAAAACCATAACTATAAAAAGGTAAAGAACAAAAGAATCAAAGCTGAAGAAGAATATAACCTTTTCTTACATGAAAGTCTTGTGTGAAAACATAAGACTTCAGGTTGTATGGAACCGCTGCTAGCATTCTACTCAAGAGAAATATAACCTACCCCTGTACTGTGTTCAGACCAGGCTGCTTTTGCCACCCATCAAAAGATCCACCATGGTATGAAAGAATTATCTTAAATGTCATCCTTTCCCATCTTCCTGCCCTACCTTCACGGGGTAAAACCCTTAACTTTGGATCCTCCAATTCATGCATATTTTCAATAATGTTGGGTGGCTTGTGCTTCTACGTAAAAGTTACCAAAACAAAATTTCAAAAGATATATAAAAGTTAGGAAAACTGAAATATATATATCTTCAAATATATTGCAAGACACATATGTACGTACATATACACGCACTCACACAAGAAAAGAAACACGTACTTCTGTAAGTATAACAGGAGGCCTAACATAGAAGCTAGTTTACTTACTAAGAAGACTAATGGAAGATTTTATAAAGAAGAGAGTTGTACATATTCTTTGATCTACTTAGAAAAGGCTATCACAGGATCCATTAATCCAAGAAATATTATATGAACTCAGTGGAAAAAAAGTTAAGTATGATAGAGTTGTAACTACTACTGTCAGGGAAATTTGAGGAAATGTTATGTCACCATTCCTCACTGTAGGTTTACACCAAGGATGAGTTTTGAGTTCTCACGTATTTGCGCTAAAACGGATAGACTAAGTCATTATATATCCGCTTTAGTTATGATAAAACTAATAGGAACGCTCAACATGAGGTACATGGTGTATGTTGTCTGCTAATAATATTGTGTCAGTTGATTAGACTAGAAAAGGTTGGCTTCTAAATAGAAACATGTAAAGAATCTTCAGAATCTAAAAGATTTAAAATTAGTAGGAAAACAATGAAGTACATGAATGTAACTTTACCAAAAATTCAAAAATCAATGTATCCATGTTGATAGCCAAAGGATACATAAGAGTAACATATTTTTTTTTCTATTTAAAATCAATAATCCATCATGACGGAGATCTTAAGGAAGATATTCTGAATAAATCTTCAGAAATAGCAGGTAGGTAGGTCACTCTACTTAGTTACTTTACCAACCAGCAGAGCAGAAGGAAATAAGGCATCGGAGAGAGATGTGCAGCCGCCACGGCCTCCACTCCGCATCAAACCTGAATAGAAACGGGAGACCGTCTCCCAGGGTCTCCCGTACATATACTCAAAGCTCTCCCTGCCCCATTCCATTGCATTTATCAATCAACTATTTATTTATTTGAAGAAGGAGAAGGAGAAGAAGTATGCAGCATGCAGAGACAACGAATACCTGGAGTTCCATCTGGAACTGCTGCAAGAATCAGTGTGCTTATAGTGTACGTAATTGATTCTCTTCACCTCTTCCTCCTCCATTCCACCCGCCGTCGTTGTCGCCATCCGCCGCCGCCGGATCTTTCCAAAGGTCCCCCCCTTTAAGAAGCATTCTCTCATTTCCATGTAGTTAGGTTTTCAGAAAGGGTCCGACTATTGGCACCCCACCCATTTCTAAGGACACCCCAAAAAAATTAAAAAACATGTTAAAAGACCAATATACCCCCAAACGTTTTCTTAGTACACCCAAAAAAAAAATCGCGATGCGCTCGACAAATACTGGTCGAACAGACAAGGTCTGTTCGACAAGTATTGGTCGAACATGTCTTGACATGTTCGACCAATACAGGTCGAACAGACCTTGTCCGTTCGACCAGTACAGGTCGAACCTACTGCGCCCAAATTTTTTTTCAATTTTTTTTTTCGGTCGCGGTCGTCGGAAATCGGAGAGGGGGAGGAGGAGGAGGAGGCGGGTCGGGATGAGGGGGGGTCGGAGGAGGAGGAGGTGGGTCCGGGGGAGGGGGGGGTCGGAGGAGGAGTCGGGGAGGAGGAGGAGGAGGAGGAGGAGAGGGGTTCGGAGGAGGAGGAGGATGGGGGGGTTCGGAGGAGGAGTCAGGGAGGAGGAGGAGGAGGGGGGGTCGGAGGAGCCAGGGGGGAGGAGGAGGAGGAGGAGGAGGAGGAAGAGGGAGGGATGGGGTGTGCTTAGTAGGGGAGGGTAGAATAGGAATAAGGAATTTTTTTTTTTTTTTTTTTTTTTAATGGGGTGTCCTTAGAAATGGGTGGGGTGTCAATAGTCGGACCCGGGTGTAAAGAAACCTAGGTCCAGCCACCCCACCGACAGTGGAAAGTTGCTTCACTCATCCGGCCCGGCCCGGCATGGCGCGACACAATCTCTCTTCCAACTCTAAGGTGTGAATGGGTCAGGCGGCCCGGTTCCGGTCAACATCAGTCTGGGCAGGCCCAAGCCTGATCATCGACCCAGATAAGACCGGCCCTCATTTCTATTGGGTCCGGATTGGGTTCCAGCTCCTGCAGGCTGGTCAAACCTGCTGAACACGACTGGATCGATTCAACATTTTTTTTTTTTACCGTTAGGAGTGCCAAAATACTATTTTACCCTCATTTTATAGCTGTGTTTATGTCTGTTTTAAGGGTAATTTCAATAATGTTGGGTGGCCTGTGCTTCTATGTAAAAGTTTCCAAAACAAAATTTCAAAAGATATATAAAAGTTAGGAAAATATATATCTTCAAATATATTGCAAGATACGTATATGTACGTACATATACATGCACCCACACAAGAAAAGAAACACTTAAGTATAACAGGCGGCCTACCGTAGAAGCTAGTTTACTAATGGAAGATTTTATAAAGAAGAGAGTTGTACATATTCTTTGCTCTACTTAGAAAAGGCTATCACAGTATCCATCAATCCAAGAAATATTATCTATTCTACTATATAATAGGAAAACTTAGATGGTGAAACTTTTAAATTCCAAAATTATCCTTACATACTTATACTAATTAAAAATAGTTCATTAATTTTAATAAGGACAACTTAGTAATTATGAAGACTATCCTTTTGGTCTTCCTAAAGAGTCTTCCTAAACTAATTAAAAAATATTAAAATACGTGCAAGGTACGTGCATATATGCTAGTATGAACTTAGTGAAAAAAGGTTAAGTATGATAGAGTTGTAACTACTACTGTCAGGGCAATTTGAGGAAATGTCACCATTCCCCATTGTAGGTTTACACCAAGGATGAGTTTTGAGTTCTCACGTATTTGCACTAAAACATGAGGCACATGGTGTATGACGTTGTCTGCTAATAATATTGTGAGATTAGAAAAGGTTGGCTTCTAAATAGAAACATGAAAAGAATCTTCAGAATTTTAATCCAGGGTGCAATATTTACTATTATAATAATAATAAATTATAATAACATATTTATAATCCAAAAAATATTATATATTAATTTCAAATGTCATAAACTACTACAATTATTAAATAATAGTTTTTTTACAATAAATTTTTTCGAGACTACATATTCCGGAAATATTGAATGATATCTTCATCATCGGTATCAAATATGTCTATTTCAATATATACCACCAAACAATCACTCCTCTTATCTCCCAATTGATTACGTATAATAAAGTTTTAAAACCTCTCTTTATAGTTGTTGTTACAACGGATAATAACAAATACCAACTTCAAGAACAAATACACCAACGGATATGCACGATTAACTTAACAATAATTGGCTTTCTGTTCGTTAGGCATTTATTTTCCTAATCAAGTGTGCGTTGGAATGGGCCCAACCATGTCTAAAAGCGATGGCTTATTTCATAACAAAATGAATCAAAAAAGAAACAGAAAAGAAAAGAAAATCATATGATCCATAGCACGAGTCAACGTGGCAGTGGCAGTGGCTATCGGTTGCGAAAATAAAAGTGTTCACTGGGCAAAAAATTCAGTCACCTTCACGATTTAGGACAAAAATGGGCTGCTAATTATTGAAAATTGGGAGGATACAAAATAAATAAAGCCACCAGCAGCATAAGATTTTCGGTTACACAGATAAGTGTCAAGCTCCAAGCAAATTAAAATGGCTACACTGAAATTGGACAAACACCTCTGTAAGCACCTTATATTTTTTTGATGGACCCTAAATTTGTAAAACTCCTTTAGAACTGATGCAATTATGCTCTTCACATTTTCTTCCAGAAACTAATGATACCATCTGCCAGAGATTTTAGATTGCCCCAAATACTTGATCTTTGTTGCAAAGATGAACCTTCTTCTAAAGGTTCTGGCTTTTCACTACACAGAATACAAGAAAAACTATGTTACACAAAATCAATAATAAGTTCAACAGATCACAAAGGCCGAAAATTATACACATAGAAAGAGGTACAAATAAAGTGTGTAATTGAGAAATAGAAATGGTATTAGGGTCGTAATTACTCGAGCTTAATATGAATTCAGGGAAGGCAATGCATACACTAACTCCCCAGACTAGTATATAGGGAAATGGGCAACAGGGTTCATAATTTCAATTTTAAGGCCGATAGCAAAGTTTTCTTGTTAGCTACTAAAGTGAAGCTGAAACGACAAGAATACAGACTAACTTGCATAAACTAGGACCAATATGGTAGCTAGCAGCCAAGAATACATGGTTGTGATAACAGCACAAATGATGGAATGCTAAAAAGATGATGGGAATAATGCATACACTAAAACCATTCCACCAACATTTACTTCTGATTTTAAGTCAAACTTTACCTAGCAATTTTCTCGGTCATGGAGAATTCTTCAGTGCGTCTCTGCTCATCGCGTTTCTTAGAACCAATTGGTTCCTGTTCCATTACAGTAGATACCACATCCTGTCTGCCACCTTGTGTATCCAGTGGTGGGACGTGTAAAATGTCTAGTTTGCTTTGGACATCCACAGAAACCGAGGGAGCAGCCTGAAATATAGTGCAAAGCCATCATCAAACATAAGTGAAAAAAAAAATATGGATACAGGAAGCTTACATGAAAGCGTCTGAAGGTGTCAATTATTTTATCAAGAGTCTTGCACAAAATAAGTCCACATATTATTTTGATGCTTAATTTATTTATTTTTTCTTGCTCATCTTAGTATGGAAGACTTCATATCAAAAACTCTCAGGTAAATGAGATGTACAAACAATTATAAAAAAAATAGTTCAATTTTATATTAATAGCCTAAACCCGAAACTCCGACTAAAAAGTAACAAACGTACAAAACCAAAACTCATAAACAATGACGAAACTCTGACCTTGTTTCAAACCTTTGACTGACTTTCATATATCACGGAAAAGGAAGTGGATTGCTAGAAATTGAATTCCTCGAACACAAATTTCTCGACTTCCCGGTCTAATTTATTCTGTTAGGTAACATGCTAATAATATTCATTTTCAATTCTCAAATTTGGTTGGACAGAACTGGAATTCAATGGATCAGAATTTTGTGCATAGCTTGGCTCAAATAGATGATATGGTCACCTTTTTTCTAGGAGTTGGAAGTTACCTCCCATGTTCACATAACATCAAGACTAAATAAATTTGTTGCAGACGACGGACAAAATAATTTTATTGTTATGTAGGCAACCATAAACAATGTGCAAGTGCAAGCAATATAAAAAAAACTGTGGAACAACCATTCTTATATTTAACAGCATTTTTCTGATAGTCCTGCTTATGCCATTTGAAAGGAGAAATAAGCAGAAAGATGTATATTACAAATGGATCTCATACACATTATGGTAAGAGGATTTTGAAGACACCAATACTAGTTGCAATATATAGTTTTGGTAGTGGAAACACGCATTACCTGAGACTTAGTAGGAGCATGATCAGTAACTTCCCTTTCCTCAGTTGAAAGCCCAAGAATATCATGAACTGTCTGACCAGTTACACCTTCAATTTGCTTGCTTGAATGAATAATTTCTTCAGTCAAATGGCGTGTAGGCTCTTCTGCAAAGCCTGTTCCACCATTAATGACGTTCTCTTTGGATCTTGTCCCAAGTTCCACGGACTTTGAAATGTCTACTTTGGTCTCAACATCCACAGAAATTGATGGATCAGCCTGAATATTGTGCACAATTATAATCAAACAGAAATGCAAAAATATGTAGGGCATTAGAAGCATATATGTATAGGCTTCTTACGTTACTAATTCAGTCTAGTGTCTCTCACACAAATGAGCCCATATATTTTTATGATGTACAACTTATTTCACCTTTTTTTCTTATCTTAATATGGAAGACTGTGTATCGAAACCTTAATAAATACTAGATAAACAAAACTATATAAATAATGACTAAATACATTAGTAATGCAATCTTACATAAATAGCTGAAACCCAAATATCTGACCCAAAACTAAAAGCAACACACACAAAACGAAATCTTGCAAAAGAAGACGGGAAGCATTGTTTCAAACCTTTGTCTCTCATATATCATCAAAGAGGAACTGTAATTAATCCAGATCGATCAAATTACGGTTTATAATTTTCCTAACTTGAAGAATTTGGAACCGTAGAGAGGGATTACTTGTGGAAGGACAAAGAAGATATGATAATGGTGATAACACCCCAAATATAGCTTTTAATATAGCTTTACTAACTATTAACCAATTTGAGTTAGAGAGCAAGAAATAAAGAACTGAGAAAAAGGGCAATAAAATAAATTCTAACAGTTGACTACAAGGAGGCTCAATTATCCCTTTTAGACTCATTGGCAACTTACAATATCTAGTAGGGATTAGGAATATTTAATCCCCCAAGGACTAAGTTAGAAATCCAAACCTATGCCTAATTACTTGTCATAAAGAACAAATAAAAAATGGAATGGTATCATAATCATAAAAATATATGAATACAAAAAAGATTCCCTCAAAGAACAATAATCCTAATTCTAAAAAGAAGGAAAGAATTATTAATAGAGATCCTCCTATATCTGTACTCCCACGAGCTTATAACATAGGTTGAGAAAAGAGCTTCAATTCTAGACAAAGCATGTGACATCACTAAACCTATCTGGAAATGAAAAATACATAAGGCAGTAAAATTACAGAAAATAAGATATCTAATATATTTTTCAACAGTTCTGAATTGATAAAATTAGGATTTAGGGTTTTCCCAACAATAACTTCCCAGCATTAATCCACTCACTAACGAAACTAGACCAAACGAGAGAGAGAGAGAGAGAGAGAGAGAGAGAGAGAGAGAGAGAGAGAGAGAGAGCATACAAAGCATGTGATGTCAATAATCTTCAACAGATCTGAATTAATAAAATTAGGATTTATGATCTTCCCAATAATCACCTCTGAGCATTAGGCCTCACAATCTTTGGCCTGCAGAGGTGAGTTTAGGTGGCTTGATAAAGGAAAGGGGCGAACGGGGAAATGCTTTAGGGAACGACCAAGTACCATCAGATAGTCTGTAAGAGTGAAAAGAAAGAAAGCATGTATGCATAAGCAAGAGGTACAGAACTCGATGAAAAAGGGCACAGAAAATTACTTATGATGTTGACTGAAGAAAGCTCAGGTTGACAACCTCCAATATCTTACTAGCAGGATTTAGAATAAGTAAAACACTAAGGATTAAATTAGATTTCCTATAAGTATCCCTAATTACTTTCATAAAAGAAGAAACTATATAAAAGAAAGAATAGTGTTCTAGACCTAAAAATTAGGAATACCAAAAAAAGAGTCTCTCAAAGTAATCCAAATCCTAACAACTAGAAAATGATACTTAGCATAGATCCTCCTGGATCTGTAATATTCTTAAATAAGGGCTTAAATGGATGCAAGGAAATGGGTTGCTAGAATGAATTCCTGAAAATAAAATTCCTGGAATATCCAGCTAATTTATGTTGCTTTGCATACATGCTAATATGCATTTATTTTCAATTATCACATTCCTTGGACGGACCTGGAATTTGTTTGATCAGAATTCCTGTGTTTAGTGGCTAAAACTGATCATATAATCACCCTTTCCAGGAGTCGAAATTTTCCTTCCATTTTAGTAAAATGTCATATTTATAAATTTGTTTGCAAATAACAACCAACATATGAATAAGGGGCATTAAGATATCTTACAAACGGTTCCCACACATAATGGTATGAGGATTTTGAACTGGCCATTATTCGATGGTAATATATATTGAAAATCGAAACATGCATTACCTGTGATTTGGAAGAATCATGATCAGCAACTTCCCTTCCCTGAGTAGAAAGCCTAAGAGGATCATTTTCCAGTATTTCTACATCAATCTGAGTATCAGGAACCGTCTGACCACCCAGAGGCACATTTTCCACGATACTATTTCCAGCTTTGGACAATAATTTCACATCCAAATTTGGATAGATGACCTTTTCCACTTCTCCTAACCGAGTTCCCTTAATTGTTTTCAGAGCCACTTTATGGTTGTACTCCAGTTCTTGGATGATCTGCCGTATAAAGTAATAAGACCCTCCTACCTCTTGTTGAGCATGAGTAATATTTGGGAATTTTCCACCATTTGAGGCCCTGTACCTGTTTACCATAACAACATTAGATTCACAACAACTAGAAATAGTAAGGTTTTAACAATAATGCATTAGAGAGATGAATCTTTGCATGCACAACGACCATAGATTTAATATTTATTGTAGTTGTCAAAGGTGAAAAGCGCACCCAGGAGGCGCAAAAGCACAAAAAGGAGGCACACGCCAAAGCAGACAAAAGCGGACATGTATTAAGAAGATAAATATAGGCCATCAACCTTCGAACATCACTGTTCTGCTTCATTCCAGGTTGCAAAATAGGGAAATTTCAAAGGAGGTAGAACCCTAGATAGGGAGGGTCAAAATGTTGTCGGGTCAATGTATAAGTTGCACTTGTTACCAACAAAAGCAAGGCGCGCCTAGGTGCACTTTTAATCAGTATTGTTTTATTTATCCAACACGCTTGAAAGGTTCTATTGATCTACAACCTGCAAATCTGCAATATTGAACTTGTACTTTCATATATTCGAGTAGCTTGAGTTGAAAGTTTGGGTTAATTATATGAATCTAACACAAATGTTGTGCCGTTAACTACTTCTTAACAATAAGCTAATTATACTTTAGAATTAAACCTGCAAATACTGGTATCTCATTCTACTTTGTATATACGCAACTAATTCTAACCATTTGGTGCATGGAAACGAGTATTTGGAATGTGTGTGCGCACATATATACAGGGTTGTGGTCTGGTGAGATGCCACAAGTTATATGAACAGGTGAGAAAAGAATCTAAACCTTTGAATTAAAAAAATGATTCGAGACTTCTGCAATTATAATTTATTGACAAAATTTTCTCTATCCCACGAATCTGGCACATGCTACATCTTGACATTCCTACGACATCTCAAGCGAGATGGACCCTTCAGGAAACCTTCCCGCCCACCTCTCCTCTCCTTCCACAATGACAATGAAATATTTTCCATTGTCCTTGTCAGCCTTCTACGACCACTATAGTACATTTCGTAATCACCTCTCCATCCCAAACTAGCCTAACATTGTTGTTGCAAGCAAATAGCACGCCGCCGACAACCTATCCACATCATTGTTCGTCATTATTGTCCGACATTGCATCCAGAAGTTCATACCGATGCCTTCTTGCATATGCACTGTAAACAAGCTTGAACAATAAAGCAGATGTTTGCCAACTTCGTGCCAGCAAGATCCAGTGCCCTCACTCTACAGTAGGGCGCGGAGGGTTGGGGGAATAGGTGTTTGTGATTTGAGAAAGTTGGCTATAAATATCCCCCCTCTGGGATGAGGTTTGCAAAACAATCGAGCCTCATCTCTTGGGCTAAGATTCGTCCCCCCTGCTCTCTCTCTCTCTCTCTCTCTCTCTCTCTCTCTCTCTCTCTCTCTCTCTCTTGTTGCTAGGAACAAGAAAAATGTCTCCATCCCATCTGCTGAGATGTAGGAGGCATCATCAACATGGGATAACCACCATCATAGCATGTGATGGAGAGAATGCCTTATTATATTCATATGAAGGCCTAAATAACAAGAGACTGGAAGCTTTCATGCTCTACTACTGTAGTGGCCTTGGGTAGGCCAAGCATGGTAGCTGAGCCTGAGGTTGTACAAAGCCCAGGGGTGCAACTAGATGCTCAGTTGCAACAGGATCCAGCCTCAAAGCTACCTTTGAGGTAGGAGACTCAATTGCATAACAAAGAGCCTTCTTCAACTGGAACAGAAGAGAACATCACCTCAGAAGACAATGATGACTCTCCCCATCATAACAATCAAGGTGAGTACACTAATTGGTTTATTGCAGACGAACAGGAGATGACTACTCATACAGAAGAAGATGCTGGCAAGCCCAAGGTAACAGGAATAGGAGAACAGCTCTCTTCAGGAGCTCCCTTCAACAGTGCAAAATCAATTGCATAACAAGGAACCTCCTTCAACTGGAACAGAAGAGAACATCACCTCAGAAGACAACGATGACTCTCCCCATCATAACAATCAAGGTGAGTACACTAATTGGTTTACTGCAGACGAACAGGAGATGACTACTCATACAGAAGATCTGGCAATCCCAAGGTAACAGGAATAGGAGAACAGCTTTCTTCAGGAGCTCCCTTCAACAGTGCATAACCAACGCTTAGATGCCAAGGTGAATCAGGATGTTAGATAACGGAAAGCTTATGACATGGCTAATCGGTAATTTGTGTGTCAGAACATACTGTCATGGGTTTCGATACCAAATGGGTGGATATGATACATGAATGTGGATATGATACATGAATGTATCACTATGCCTACTTTCTCGATACTTATTGAGGGACAGTCATACGGTTTATTTCCCAGCAACCAGGGATTACATCAGGGGGATCCTTTATCCCAATATATGATCACACTAGTTGTAGTGCCCGCTCCTAGCGGTTCACTACGTAATACTCGCAGCTTGTTGACTCGGTCTTAACTGAGAATTGGAAAAATTTTGCCAATATCGATTGATCACGGACGGAATGCAATAAACCTTTCCAACTCATGGATCAGCTTCTGATGAAATGAGTCCAAGAGTTTTCGTTGGATATTTTTCGCTGCCTGATTGTGATGAATATGTTTTCGTGTTGGTTTTCGATGATTGGTTTCATTGTTCGTTTTCATCGTATTTCGCATTCATTCCGAATCTTGAGAGAAAGAAATCAAAGCATGCAAATCAAAAGTTGGTACAAATGCAGGACGCTTAGACGAGACGTGATCGTTGCGTGAAGTTCCTCCTCTCAAATAGATTCATTTTGGTGAGTTGCTTTGACCAGACGATCCTTTATCTTCAGGCCTTAACAAAAAGATCTCTAGTCCACTCCTTTGTTGCGTCCCTATGATCAATGATACGTAACAACAAAAGATATGCTAATAAAAATGAATTACATGTTGGGATCATAAAACGATTCTTGTACTTATTTCCAGTCAAATGAATACATATTTCCTTATTAGTATGCTCTAGATGTTAGACATGTATAGAAGAACTTGTACATGTTGCAATAATTGAGAAGTAAACGATAAGAAAGGAGCTATGGCTGTGACAACTAAAAGAAAAAGGCACAAATGAACGTGTCGTTTAACTGTTGCACTGTTAAGATTTATCTGATAGAAATATAGATCATGGTCACAATGTAATGGTCTCTCGGGTAGTTCCTGGGACACAGGAAATCACTCAGCCTAGGAGAGATTGTAATGGCACCATGTGGTAAAGAAACTTCGCGATCGGAGGGGTGTTGTGTCTGTTGGTGAAGAACTGAACCATAAGTCACATCTGCTAATCCTGAAAATTGACCACCATATAGTTAGGTGTCATGCATATGATAAAGATTATTGCTAGCCTCACAATGAATGCAACAACGGAACTTAAATTTTATACATATATGCAAATTGTGCTAATCTTTACCTTGTGCGGGGATGAATTGTCGACCGTGGATAAGAGTCAGTATATAAGTTATGAATTTTATTATTTATATTGTTAAAAAGAACCTAAATAAGTAGAAAGATCACTTAATAAATAGATGCTAGCTTCACATGTTTACTTAGTGTTGATCTAGGTGAGTTCGGTCACGGTCGCTCACCAGTACGTGTTATTTACCGACCCACGTTGTAGGTATCATTTCATATAGCAAGAGACAGGAAGATATTGAGAGACGCTAGAAGGTTGTCCAATCAGTGGAGCCTTGCTCGACCGCCTTGAAGTTTTCAGTTCAAGTTTAGTTGTTTCTTTTGAAGGTGCTTTTATGTTCCATTTTAGTAAATGGATATGATATATGGACATTGTGGCTATTTTTTAAAGTTTCAAAAGTACGATGTAAGCCAACTATGACATTTTGAATCGCAAGCAAAAGTACTATGTGATCTCGTTCATGTTATCAATAAAAAGTTACTTATGTTCCTATCTCTGTGTTACAATTTGGTTTTCTGCATTTAAAGTTCTGCTTGTGTTGTTATTGTTTTAGTCTAGTTTGTTGTTGTGCAAGTTCTGGCTTTGTGCAAGAGCAAACTTAGGCTTGCACGGCATCACGTCCAAGCGATGACGAACGGTTCCACAAAGATCAATGCGAGGGCGAATGACTTTACGGAACCGGGACGTGACACTAGTAAAATATTTTACATGTTTGGTGGATGTTGCAGCTTACCGAAAGCAAATAACTCCTCTGTACAAAAGGATAAATACAATAGTGTCTCATCTTATATATGTTGATGATTTATTAGTATTTTTGTCACATCCAATAGGAGCTTAGTTGCTACTACACGGAAAATGGACGAGTTCGACAATATCTCGGGGATCCATTAAATCGAGATAAAAGAAGGTATATTTCAATTCCCAATGTCCAAATCAAGAGGAGCTCAAAAAGATACTTCAGATAGAAAAGGGAAGCTTACCAGTAAAAAATCTAAAGTTGCTACTATCGATCAATTATGCGCGAGCTCATGATTGCCAGAGTATAGTCTAATATGTTCAGCAAAGAATAGAAGGTTGGCAGGCAAGAGAATATATCATTTAGAGGATGAATCGAACTCGTTCGATCGGTCGTCTCTACTATAACATTATTCTAGCTACAAGCTATTATGCTTCCATCGGCGGAAATTTGTAAAGTAGACAAATTATGTGTTGATTTCGAATGGCAGAGGAAATTCACGCTATTGCTTGGGAGATTTATGTCAACCAAAAAATGAAGGGGGAGCTGGGCTACGATCTTTATACGTACTCCACGATATAGCTGGCTTAAAATTGGTATGGGCCGATCTTTATGGGCTAATTGGATGTGCAACATATATTTAAAGGGTGCGAACTTCTGGTTTCAACAACCCACCAATAACTACTCGATTATTTATAAGACTGTTTTGCAATTCAGAGAGAAAAATCGAACAGTAATCACATGATAACAAGCAGTGGATCAAACACGCACTTGTGGTTTGTTGGATTAGCCATCAAAGTTTAGTATGCAAATTAGGGTCGCAAACTTATGCAGTGATGTGGCGAAGTGAGAAGGTGAGTTGCTTAATTCGGAATGGAGAATGGAATCCAAATGATCACCAGGTGAGGAGGTTATTAGTTGTTGACATTAACGGAGGCTAGTATAGACCAGAACAGAGCAACAAATATATGGATTTGGGATGACACAGTCTCAGGAAAATTTGAATTTCACAAAGCTTATAAGTACGGCCGTTGAACCAACATATATCTCATGCTGAATTCATATGGATGAAGGGTATTTCGAGCAAAATGCAGTTTAATAGTATAAAGCGTTGGGAGGGACACTCTTAACTTTGGACAGACTTGCCAAGTTTGGGATACATATATAAAGACAGGGGTGGGTGTATGTTGTGTCAACAAGGTAGTGAATCATTCAATCATTTATTACTTCTATGTTCATTTACATAGGATATTTGGACTGTACAGAGGAATAAGTTGAATCTAGCATCTTCCACATCTAGAGGTATCGTAGCACAGATAGAGTACATCTCCAATCAGCGAGGAAAGGAGGCCCGGTGGTTTAAGGGGGCACATATCATTATGTCGACAACCGATTGACAAATCTGGAGAGAAAGGAATCAGCCTATATAATAAGGGCTGAGCACCCCTCAAGTGGGCATCCTGCATAATTTAAACAGTGAAGAGGGGATGTAATATGTTTTAATTATCAATAAAATTATTTTTTCCTATATATATATATATATATATATATATATATATATATATATATATATATATATATATACAAACATGACTTGAAGACATAAAGGACCAGGGAAACCAGGTCGTAGGATCGAATCCCCCTGGACGCGCTATGCGCTTAAATGTTAAAATGGGGGTGAATAAGGATATTCAAATAGTGGCTAATTGAGACAGCTTCAGTAATCTTCTTGTTTATCAATCAACTTCCCTTCATGTAACACAAATATTAAGCTACTATTTTAAGAGAACCTGAGGTTATGCAATCAACCTTTAATCCATCATAATTTCTTGGAATTTTCCGTTAAGGATCACGGTAATAACATAAATTGACTAGTTTCCACATTTTACTGCTATCATTACAGTCACCAATAAAGATATTGGCATATTGCCCTACATCAATCAGAAGTAGACACAGATATAACAAATGATATATCCTATTACTCAAAGCACTTACACATGTTTCATCATATATACAGCCTCTTTATAGTTAACTATAGAAGTGTTATATAATAACATAAATTATGTGCTAATAAAACAATGTGATCTAACCTGTCAACAAATGCCTCCACCTTTGCACGTCGTTCTGCTTTTGATACTTTTTGGTGCACTATTTGTTGTTTGGATGGATTAGGTGAAACGGAAGCAGCAAACGACCTTCGACACCAATGGCCGGTTGATCTGTTTACTACATCAGATGACTCTATATACACTGAAGAAATCCAAAAAATAAGCCCACAATGGAGGTGCAAAGGACTGAACAAATTCGTAAATACTCCAAGAAGATACAACAAAGCTAATATTTCTTTACTATTGTATACTAACTGCGCAAAGAAAATATGATGTGTTTATCCTGCTTAAGTTAATGCCCAGCTTAATAAAATCAGGGTTAGATAAATTTTGAGCCATTATATTAGGAAAATATTTTCATTGAAACGTTGTAGAAATTTTGACACCTCATTTTCACATATTTAGTTAAAAAGTACTTCACGTGTATAAATATTTGTGCTCAACCTTCTCCACAAAACCGGAGCTTTGGTATATTGGCAAGGTCTTTAACATAGTATCAGAGGAACCCAGCTTCAAATCACTCAAGCGCGCATTTTAAACAGAATTTAAAAAATAAAAAAAAATACCGCTATGTGAAACCAGCATCAGGCCATAAAATGGGCATTCGAATTCGACCTGCTATGGCCTGTTAGATATATTAGTCTCACTCTCTAACAATGTGCCTATATAAGAACGAATAAATTACACAAACCTCCCTATTGTACCCTACCAAAAGCAAGTCTAATCCAATATTTATAATGGAATAATTTAATAAAATAGCGATGGTTAGAAATGTTTCTTAAAGGTGCCATGTTCAATGCTCTTCTTACTTCCTCCTGCCTTTTAGATATTTTCCTCACTTAATAGTCACTGGTTGGCAAAAGATTAGGGCAAGGTTCACATAATCAAAAAAAAAAAAAAACTAGAAAAATATATTTAATACACTTAAGCATAATCTCAAGTATAATTTCTTGTTTCTTGTTAGTTTTGAGTGGAATAATAGTCAAGATTGCTAAATCGAAACGGAAATTTTCAGCAATGTAAACTAAGAAAATAAAATTAAACATAGCTAAAATCAAACATCCTTCCTAATAACATTAAAGAAGATTTCAGCAATGAAGGCTTCTTGTGTTACAAAATATACAGCAGCATAATGGGACCAAATCGAGCAATCAAAACTCAGTTCAATTAAAACACACTTCTCAACAGTTCTATATATATATATATATATATATATATATATATATATATATATATATATATATATATATATATATATATCTCAGCAATCAAAATCCAGAAAGAAAAAAACCTAATATCCACAAGCAAACTGATAATACAGAAGAAAAATATGTACAAAAAAAATTATTTACCAACAGGAAAGGCACGAATAGGTGCAACGACGACGGCCGCCAGTTGCCGCAGCATTTTGAATGTCGGAGGAGCCGAAGAAGGAAGAAGCTTACATGCGTATTGCTCGGGACTTAGGGTTCGATCTCCCAGTTCGGAATGGGTACAGACTAGAGTGAGAGAGACGGCAGAAACCCATAATTTTTTTGGATTATAGGAGGAGTGGGGAGAGAATTTGAGAGAGAGAGAGAGAGAGAGAGAGAGAGAAGCAAAATAGGGTTAGGAGTTTGGGACATGTGAGAAGTGGGAAAATTATAGGCAAATGTTAAAGACCAACCCATTTTTACTAAGGGCCACCAACTTAAAATTTTAAAAAATTACAAGTTTGCCATTTTGAAAACACTAAGGGCCACCATGTTTCTGTCAATCTAGGACTGCAGGGCTTGCCTGCAGTCCTCGATTGACAATCATTTCTCTTTCTTCTTTTTTTTACCTACAGTGACTGCAGGACTTGCATGCAGTCCAAAGTGAAGATAGGACTGCAGACAAGGCCTGCAGTCCGCCTTCCCCGCGAACGATCCACGGTTGCTCTTCTTTCTTCTTTTTGTTTAACGAACGAAAGGGGGTCTCACCGGCAAGAGAGGGGAGCTAGGGGGCTGCGGCGGTGGGAAGGAGGTGGAGCTGGGGCTGTGGCGGGGGAGGGGGGCTACGGCGGTGGGAGGGAGTCGGAGGTGGGGGGCTACGGCGGGGGGAGGGGAGGCTGCGACGGTGGGAGGGAGTCGGAGGTGGGGCTGTGGCGGGGGGAGGGAGGCGGAGGGGGGGGCTGCGGCGGGGGGAGGGAGCACGAGCCCATCGGCCGTCGAGCTCCTCCCTGAAGCAGTCCTCCTCCAAAGTCCTCTTGGTGGCCCTTAGTAAACTTGTGAACTTTAGGTTGCTCTTAGTAAAAAAAAAAAAAAAAACAAAGGCATGGTTGCCCTTAGTAGATATGTTGCCTTTAGTAAAAAGGGGTGACCTTTAACATTTGCCAAATTATATGGAGTATTTTTTTTAGTCGGTTTTCGGTTCGGGACGTGACCCGATACCTAAATCCGAACCCGAATCGAACCGAACAAAAAAGCTGACTTTAACTCATTATGTCTTCGAGTTATCTACTACAAATCAGTAACGTGTTCTATTCAATAAAAAAAGAATGTCCTCTCTGATAGGGACGAAAAGGAAAGGTCCTGTCTTCTCCGGTAAAAAAATTATGTGATCAAAAATTAATGTAGAAAAATAATAATATAAAATCTAAAAGAAAAGATATTGTCTTCTTGGGTCAAAACATTATGTCATCAAAAATTGATGTAGAAAAATAATAATATAAAGTCAAAAATATAAAAAAAAAATAGACTCCAAATTAAAATATTTTTTCTAAGGGCACCACATCTTTTGCTAGGAGCTAACCCTTACTTGGGGGCAGCCCAAGAAGGTGGAACTTTTGCTAGGGCCTGCCCACAAGCTGCTAGGGGGCAGCCCAACTCCCCAAACCCACATTTTCATCTCATTTCTTCATTTCCTCTCTCTCTCTTCCAAAAGCTCTCCAAACCCTAAAACTATTCTCCACCACTCCTCCACCACTTCATTCCAAATTCTTCCACCACTCTCTCCTCCACCACTTTATTGCAAGAGATGACACGCAAGTCGAAACAATCATCGGAGTCTATGTATGTTCTTCCATAATTTTTTCTACATATTTCTAAAAAAAAAAATTCAAATCAAAGAATCATTGTTAAATCACCAAAAAAAATTGATAAATTAGGTTTAGAATTACTTTAGGGTTCATGAATGAATTTTTCGAACACGATAATTCGCACACATTACTTGAAATCCAAACCCTAGAACACGACACGACGTTCGGCTGCTACAGTCGAGCAGCATTAGGACTGCCAGGGATGTGTCACCCTCACTTTTTCAAGATAGGGGTAAAATGGTAATTTTCCACTTTTGAATATTTTGGGAATTTTTTATTTCATGAATATTAATATTTAATGATTATAGGAGTCGGGTTCGAATTTCATCGCATTCCGATTTAATTCGGGACTCCAGAGAATTTCGACTTGAGTTGTGATTAGCACTTTAATTAGCCAAGGCCCACCATACTTAACAATTAGGCCTAGGAGTTTGGACTAGTCCCCCATGAGTGTTTAGGCTTAATTAGGATTTTTATTTAGCCTAAACTAACTCCCAAAACCAAATTAGGAGTTTAACTTAGCATAGAAGTAATAGGGAGGGGCAAACTTGTAAATAACAAGTGCCCCAACCCTCTTAATAGGGCCGGCCACCTCCTCCCCATTTTCTTCTTCTTCCCACTTCAAAATTTCTTCTTCTTCTTCTTCTCCAAGTCTTTTCCAAGGAAAGAAAATGATTTCCTTAGAAATCATCTCCAAATAAACTTCCTCTTCCCAATATTCTTCCATACAACTCTTCCTCTATCCCAAGTAGTGATTCTCCAAGCTTTTGGGAGCAAGAAGTGTAAGGGTGTGTCCTAAACAATTTGTTTTGTGTCGGAGCCGTGTCGGAGGATTTTGCTTTAGATCCATCTCCCGATAGGTACAACCTATCCTCTAATCTATTCTTTTCATCATGTAAATTAGTTTAGACCCCGTAGGATTGATCCCCGTGTTCGTGTCCCTATTCGTGTCAAGTTTGAGTCCGTTTGGAGTGTCCTAGGAGAAGTTAGTGTTTGTGATTGTGTCCTTGAGTTTTTCCCAAATTTGGACACTTGTAGAATATTTAGATTTGGCCTCTAAGTGGTTAGGCACTCTTAATTTCATATTTATTTAGTGTGTGTGTGAGTGTGTTCATATATATATATATGTGTGTGTTCATATGTATATGTGTGTGTGTGTGTGTCCATGTGTGGGAGTGTGTGTGGCCATATATATATATATATATATTTTTTCCATATATATATATATATAATATATATATATATATATATATATATATATATATATATATGTGTGTGTGTGTGTGTGTGTATATATATATATATGTATATATGTATGTGTGTATGTAGATATGTATGTGTGAGTGTGTGTATTTGTATATAGAGAGGGGATGGAATGAGAATTTGTATGAGAGTTTAGAGAAGAGAATATATATATTTAGAGAGAGTTAGAAAGGAAGAGATAGAAGAGATATAGAGAGGATTAGAGAGGGATTAGAGAAGGAAAATGAGGGAGAAAGAGTGTGAGAAGTGAAGGGGGATGTAATGACCCGCTCCGCCCTAGCGGAACGCCGATTCAAACGGCAAGTGCAACGACTCAAACGAGCCGTCGACCCGAAGAGTTGGCATCGACCTAATGAAGAATCGATGCAAGGCTTACATTGGCCTGTCAAGATGAATCCAGACTTAGACTTTCAAAGGCGCGCTCGGAGTATCGCTCGGCCGATTGCGAACATCGCCAAGGTGGGTGGCTCCGATGAATCCGTCTTTGCTTAGCCTAGACACATAACAATACGAACACTATTGCTAGAATCGCTAGGCGATAACGCTGCGCATGCTAATAAACGACTCAACGCACCTAGCTAAGGGAATAATCCCATCTTGTATGCTCGTATAGAATATGGAAAAGAACATAGAAAAATATGAGAACCCTCGCACCGCGCTCCACGTTCGTGCTAAGGCACAAGCTTGCGTTCAACAACGAAACAATGAATGGATTACAACAATGAAACGGGAAGACTATCAACATAGTCGTTCCGAGTAGAGTATAGCAACATTGAAAGATTATGGGACCGATGGGTCGCCAAGACGACTCCCGCACTGGGAGTTACGTAATGTATGAATGAATGAATCAATGAATGAATGAATGAATATGTGAATGAATCAACGAATGAACGAACAAGTGAAAGAAAGAAAGAAAGAATGAATGAATGAATGAAAGATAAGATGGAAAGAATGGTTAGCGACAGGTGTGACGGGCACGTGCAACGGGGCTCGCTACCCGCGCTGCACGGACGCCAACCTGGTCGATAACGCATTAAGGCTAAGGGTTAGCCTACGGCGCAGAGACAGCCGTTAAATTAAAATGACAAATAAAACGAAATGGTCGTGGACACCTCCATCGTATACGGGGGAGAGGCGAAATAAGGGTATTTTCAGCGGCAATGTCAAAGTGTGAAGGACGTGCCGGTCCGGACGGAAATCAAAAATATGGCTTACGGGCTGCCTGAGTGCGGGCTTGGCCACCAGGGGACGTAAGGCCGGGTATTTCAAAAGACTATCAGGGTGTACGAAGCCGCACGCCATGATAGGTGAGAAAATTACCAAGGGAAAGACATGTCCAAATTGGCTTGTGATGCTAGCGACCGATGCATATAGATTAAGTGGGCTTTGCTGGTGGCAATCCACGTGCAAGTCCTTGCATTGAAATCAAAGTAGTCTAAGTTAATATGAACAAAGCACCTTCTGAATAGGCTTGAATATAACACACAAAATGATCAAGAGTACTTCGAGCAAACGAGTTAGAAAATGTGCCTACGACATGCTAGAACCCGAGGCAGGGACACGCCCTTGATATTGAAAGTTCACATGAATCACGTTAAGTTATTTCCTATGAATTGTTGACTAACTTAGTTTACTTTGGACAGGGAAGGCCGGACGGTAAGTATGGGTAAGTCATGCATGTATTTACCATGCAACACATTGAATTTGGCAACACGAGATAGGTTATGAAATATGCATGAAACTGATCCTAAGGCAAGATTAGAAAGACACTGAATGATAAACGGTGCACAAAAGTAAATAGAACGTATTTGGTAATGATAGCATTGTGGGCGAGCTAGTCTCCCCACCAGTGCATAACAATGTACTGATAACCCCACAGTCTGCTTGCAGGATACAGGAGACGTCGTCGGGTACGGAGCTTCCCTCGAACGTGCTAAGGCGCGGAGCTATCTCTGGAGCCTTGGAGCGTTGCAAGGAGCTGGAGCACCATATACATGACATAATGTATCGAAACATCGCCATGAATCATTCCATCATGTAAGCCACTTGGCACGCCTTTTATGTTTCAGAGAGAGAGAGCTTGAGCGATTTGTAATATCGGCCTAGCGCCGTTTGTAAACTTTTTGAATATCAATAAAGAGTTGAATTCGCTTCAATTTGTGTTCATTTACTTTCCGCTACAAATGGGGACACTCTGTGCAACTCTGTGGCCTAGCTCAAATCGACCGTTTCTGGACTTAGCCTTGTATGGGCGCAACCTAGGCCCGTGCGGCATCACGCCTTAGCGAGGACGTTCGCTCCTACAGGAGCGGGGCGTGACAGATTGGTATCAGAGCACGGCTTCACGTCATTGGACTTCATTTCGATTCTCTCAGTTTTGAAAGCTCGTTGAAACAAAAGAAGTGTACGCTCTCTCTCGTTGTGCCTTGGGATGTTCCATACAATAAGTCTAATATTTTCAAAAGCTCGTACAAGTACTCGGTTGAACGGGATCGATAGGCGAAGGCCTTTGTGCCAAACCGCGACGGACTCGAGTTAGAAGGAACGCATGCTAAAAAGTTAGCAAACGCAGGCGTGCTTGAATAACCTTACGCTGACAATGGCGAACGAGTACACGAGACCAAAGTATAGTTCGAACGGGATGGTTATGCACATAGCCTTTTGGCTAAGTTGTACGGAGTATCGCGCACCTAGACTTTATGGTGCAAACGAATTGCGAGCGAGATTGACTATCGCTCGGACGAGAATAAGGGAGACTTAGAACGTATGTTGATAGAGACGCTACTTGACCGGCGCTAAAGCGAACACGGAGAAATGGTTCTCAGATTTTGAAGAATGAGCGAACGCGCAATTGGACATGTCGATCGCGAGTCGAATAACCTTTCGAGGATTTATAGAATGACTTGACTCCGAGTGGTGTATGTGATAGCTTCGAAGTAGAATAAGAGTGAGTGTCAACGACCAATCGAGTGGCTCGAACCCTGAGTGGTGTATGGACGTTATAGAAATTGTTCGAGCGAAACTAAAAGATTTACGGATAGAACGAGTATGTCGGCAAGCGATAATATCGCGCAAAGCCTTAGAATGAGTAACGCTTAGTTGGTTTCGACTTCGAGAGTCTCAAACGAGATATCGTTCGGACGAATTAAGAATGCGTAGTGCGAATTATGAAATGAATGGAGGTCTTGGTCGAGGAAACATAGAAGATCGTGCATGCGATTTTGAAATTTAGTTGAATGGATTGAAACTTGAGTTAAGGTGAATTACTCATGGACGAGATCGGGAATAGCATGGTCGGAAGATAGCGTGTATAGGAAACGTTGATTTGAAGATACGAGAATGACTAAGGAATTGAAATTGATGTTGCTCGATGAAGAGTTAGCACGCTACAATATGAATTGAGGAAATTAAGTTGCACGACTGGGAATTCATTGCAAAAGGAAGATCGTCAGGTTATTTACATCATCGATGGTATTGAGGCGTATCAAAGATCGATGTACGATAACTTGGGGGTACTCTGATTCGATGAATTATGATCGTGTTAGAAGTTATTGTTTTGAAGGATGCTATATTGGAAATAAATGTTTGGAATGAGGAAGGAAAGTGACTTGATTGTTCAGTGATAACCACAACGACAACGATCTTGTCTTGCGCGAGCGCAACTCCAGCCTCGCACATGCGTCACGTCGGATTTGGGACGATCATTCTGCGTGAGCGTTGGCATGGTGATTCATGTCCAGCGGGAATGATCGAACTCGAAATACCTTGACATGGCAATTTTGATTGCTCCGACTTGTGGTTTGAAGCGAAGGTAAATTCGAGGATTGTTAGGACTTACGATTTAAGAATAAGAAAAACTTGAGGATTGAGTAGACCCAATCCGCGTATCGAAAACGAGTAAGTCTAGATTCAACGCAAGAGTTACGTCCCGATGAGGACGATTATTCCGCGGGAACGTTGACGTGGTGATTCATGTCCGTCGTGGGTAATCAGACTTGCGTGAGATCGGGGCGCGACATATTGCAAGGCTAGACGACCTTGTGATCGACTACGTGAATTGGATAGGATGGATAGGTGGATTGTATTAAACACACTTGAAGAGATAGACTATGAAAATTGTTAGTGTGGACAAACGATATTAACACGTCGAGGATTTGGTTGAGGATAACCTACGAGCTCGAACTTGGAGCGGAGAATGTGTTGATGCGAATAGGGTGAATGCTGCTTGATGTTTAGAAATTTGAGTGAAACGAACTTTGGTAGAAACTCCCGTACAAGCGAACAAATGGTTTGACCATAGGAATTGGGGCGAGCGTCGTGCAACGGCCTTGCACGATGAGCAACGGACTTGACGTGTAACTATGACCTTGTGAGCTGACCTAGCGGATAGGCGGACGATCCTATGCCGGGTGATTGAACCTGTGCGATGGCATTTACAGTATCGTCTGGACAGACGATAGACTTGGGGCAACAAGACTTAGAGTAGGACGGGGAACTGGGAGTGTGCGTAAACGACGACGAGATTGGCCCCAAACGACGGAAAAGATAAGAATGGATGATGCGCAAGTAAAGTTGGGATAACGAATTGAATCATTGATTGGAAGACGTACTCGATGATAGTATGATACTTAGTCTCGAATCGGACAAAAATTACTTAGACTTGGTCGACCCCGCTAAGAAGAAATCGTATTGATTTCATTGATAAGAGCGCTTGAGAAGCGAATCGAATCATCTCGAGGACCGAGATAAATGATATGTGATACACACATGAGTTCGGTTTTAAATCGAAGTTAGCAAAACGATCGGCAAATCGAAACTATCACGAGTAGCTTCTCCGACTTCGCTAGTCGCTAAGCTTGGTTGAAATGTACGTATTCGGGGGACGCCTTGAATGCGTGCACGATCCAAACTCAGCAATATGATGAACTCGAATGCAGCTGCAAGTGGGTGTTGCGATGCGCATAAACGGAAGTGAGTTTGCCTCAGCCTACGACCCTCGCATTTGACAAATTACAACGTGCCTTGTACGACGATTACAGTCCCATGATGCGAAGAAAAAAAAGCAACCAAGTCAAAAAAACACTTGAATTGAATAAGTACCGTCAACTCTAAAATGAATGAAAAGTTATTCAATAGAAAATTGACCAAACGTATGCAGACACGGAACTTGGAAAGGTATCGAGTATAGTTCGATGCCATCAACGGTAAAGCTATTCGATAAGGATTGTCTAAGATACGCACACGACATGAGTTAGGGAACGGTAGGATGACCTGCACTCAGGAAGTCTCGAGGACGAGACTTGTTTTAAGTAGTGTATTACGTAATGACCCACTCCGTCCTAGCGGAACGCCGATTCAAACGGCAAGTGCAACGACTCAAACGAGCCGTCGACCCGAAGAGTTGGCATCGACCTAATGAAGAATCGATGCAAGGCTTACATTGGCCCGTCAAGATGAATCCAGACTTAGACTTTCAAAGGAGCGCTCGGAGTATCGCTCGGCCGATTGCGAACATCGCTAAGGTGGGTGGCTCCGATGAACCCGTCTTTGCTTAGCCTGGACACATAACAATACGGACACTATTGCTAGAATCGCTAGGCGATAACGCTGCGCATGCTAATAAAAGACACAACGCACCTAGATAAGGGAATAATCCCATCTTGTATGCCCGTATAGAATATGGAAAAGAATATGGAAAAATATGAGAACCCTCGTACCGCGCTCCACGCTCGTGCTAAGGCACAAGCTTGCGTTCAACAACGAAACAATGAATGGATTACAACAATAAAACGGGAAGACTATCAACATAGTCGTTCCGAGTAGAGTATAACAACATTGAAAGATTATGGGACCGATGGGTCGCCAAGGCGACTCCCGCACTGAGAGTTGCGTAATGTATGAATGAATGAATCAATGAATGAATGAATGAATATGTGAATGAATCAACGAATGAACGAACAAGTGAAAGAAAG
Source organism: Iris pallida (assembly GCA_029216955.1). NCBI lineage: Eukaryota > Viridiplantae > Streptophyta > Magnoliopsida > Asparagales > Iridaceae > Iris > Iris pallida. Next base: position 663,292 of record JANAVB010036020.1, on the reverse strand, counting down.
AAAGAATGAAAGAATGAAAGATAAGATGGAAAGAATGGTTAGCGACAGGTGTGACGGGCACGTGCAACGGGGCTCGCTACCCGCGCTGCACGGACGCCAACCTGGTCGATAACGCATTAAGGCTAAGGGTTAGCCTACGGCGCAGAGACAGCCGTTAAATTAAAATGACAAATAAAACGAAATGGTCGTGGACACCTCCATCGTATACGGGGGAGAGGCGAAATAAGGGTATTTTCAGCGGCAATGTCAAAGTGTGAAGGACGTGCCGGTCCGGATGAAAATCAAAAATATGGCTTACGGGCTGTCTGAGTGTGGGCTTGGCCAATAGGGGACGTACGGCCGGGTATTTCAAAAGACTATCAGGGTGTACCAAGCCGTACGCCATGATAGGTAAGAAAATTACCAAGGGGAAGACATGTCCAAATTGGCTTGTGATGCCAGCGATCGATGCATATAGATTAAGTGGGCTTTGCTGGTGGCAATCCACGTGCAAGTCCTTGCATTAAAATCAAAGTAGTCTAAGTTAATATGAACAAAGCACCTTCTGAATAGGCTTGAATATAACACACAAAATAATCAAGAGTACTTCGAGCAAACGAGTTAGAAAATGTGCCTACGACGTGCTAGAACCCGAGGCAGGGACACGCCCTTGATATTGAAAGTTCACATGAATCACGTTAAGTTATTTTCTATGAATTGTTGACTAACTTGGTTTACTTTGGACAGGGAAGGCCGGACGGTAAGTATGGATAAGTCATGCATATATTTACCATGCAACACATTGAATTTGGCAACACGAGATAGATTATAAAATATGCATGAAACTGATCCTAAGGCAAGATTAGAAAAACAATGAATGATAGACGGTGCACAAAAGTAAATAGAACATGTTTGGTAATGATAGCATTGTGGGCGAGCTAGCCTCCCCACCAGTGCATAACAATGTACTGATAACCCCACAGTCTGCTTGCAGGATACAGGAGACGTCGTCGGGTGCGGAGCTTCCCTCGAACGTGCTAAGGCACGGAGCTATTTCTGGAGCCTTGGAGCGTTGCAAGGAGCTGTAGCACCATATACAGGACATAATGTATCGGAACATCGCCATGAATCATTCCATCATGTAAGCCACTTGGCACGCCTTTTATGTTTCAGAGAGAGAGAGCTTGAGCGATTTATAATATCGGCCTAGCGCCGCTTGTAAACTTTTTGAATATCAATAAAGAGTTGAATTCGCTTCAATTTGTGTTCATTTACTTTTTGCTGCAAATGGGGACACTCTGTGCAACTCTGTGGCCTAGCTCAAATCGGCCGTTTCTGGACTTAGCCTTGTATGGGCGCAACCTAGGCCCGTGCGGCATCACGCCTTAGCGAGGACGATCGCTCCTGCGGGAGCGGAGCGTGACAGGGGAAAGGGAGAGCAAACAGCAGCAGCAAGGGGGGGCCAAGGGACTGCTGCCCCCCCAATATAGCAGCAACAGTAGCTGTAACTGCAGCAGCAGTAACAGTAGGATCAGCAGCAATAGCTGCAGCAAAAGCATCAATATAGCCCCCCATTTGACCCCCGTAAACCTCCATATATACACCTATATGTATACCTATATATATATACATATATACCCTATATATTAGCTATATATACACCTATTTAGCCCACAAAACTAACCCCTAAAACTAGTCCTAAGTATAGGTTGAAAAATGAGATTAAATGAGTGAGTGAATAGTTGAGTTAGTTTTGGTGAGAGGGTGATTTTGAGTTCCGTGATTCAGAACGCGTCTAAACTTGGAGGGGACCTAGCTAATATAAAATATAGTTTGCTGGTAGGCTCCAAGGTGAAAATCGGAACCTTGTGTGGGATTTGGAGAGTGGTATCACGCGATACCATTGAGTATCTTGAGATATTCAAGATAACGGGTAAACGTCCAATATGGACCGTAAGATGGACTGGATGTCCACTTACCCTAGGGAACTTGGTAGGTAATGTTTGTATAGGCTAGTACCCTACTACCCTAGGAAGTCCGGAGTGAAATTCCTAAGGGAAGGCCACTTGGCGTCAAGTTAGAATGGTTTAAGGGTAAGTGTATTTAAGGGGTAATTGTCACGCCCCGACCCGGAATCACCCGAATCATCGTCCTCGCAGGGGGCGTGATGCCGCACGAGCCAGGAGTTGCGCTCGTGCAAGGCAAGATGACAAGTTCTCAAATGGTTATCTTTTGATTCGATATTTACAACGATAGGAAAACAGAGTAATACAAAACAATTCTCTTTATTGATATTCGAAATTGAGATTACAAAGGCTTTCGATAGCCTAACAATATATGCCAGATTGGCTACAACACTCAGGTTCTCTCTTGCCCACAAAGGATTTCATCGTTCCATACATCATGCCTTCTATATCTCGGCCGCATCAATCCAGCTGCGTAGTCCGAGCGTCAATGCGATAGCACGCTTCAATGCGCTTCGACATTCCAAGCCTTAACACGTTCAAGCAACGCTTCGCTGCGAGCAATCCATTTCCTGTACCCTGCATGAAGCTGGTGGGGGATCAGTACGTTCGTCCTTGCATATACTGATAACAAAGATCATCTTTCCAAACCAACATCTTTAATATTTACGTTGAATCATGCAACTTAGCTTATGATCTTGCTATGTTCTCCTTAGGGTCAATTTCATGGCATCTTTGAAAGCGTAAAGCATGTTATCATAGCAAACATGTTATCGAATTTAATGTACAAGCAAGCAAGCAATCTCGTATTTGATTCGTGGCACGACTTACCAAATCGACGCACTCGCCCTTGCGTCCCTTGCACTGACGCAAGGTGAATACCCCGCATTCCTTCCCTGTTATGTTATATGTGCATCTCTAAGCAGGATCTCTATGCAGGACGCATCTGCGCCTACATTTTCAATCTATCGTTCCTTAACTATATGAAGGTCGTAGGCGTATCCGCGCCGGAATGGACTAAAGGAGTTTCTCTTTTATCTTTTCTTACTTTCTTTTCTCTCCTTCTTTTCTCTCTCGAATTTGGGTAATTTGGCGTTTCACGGGTTGGGTTGCTATTCCAAACAACCGAAACTTACCGCGTGCCTACCATCATTTTGCGGCTTCTCACATTTACGATCGAGTGCTAATCGGACTTCGCAGATGTGCGCCTATCAAAGATTAACATCCCTCCTAGGCCGAACGGTCCCGGTGCCCCGGTACGCCCGTTCGGAGGGAAACACCCGTGCACGGGCTATTATCACGATTAATCTCAAGCCCATCCCATTCGACCATGCAACGCACTATCATTCAAACAACCAAGCATAGCCTTGAGTCCAAGACTCAGACTTTATCATCTCGCGTCTCTTCCGTTAACTTTCTGTGTTCTTACGTTTCATACTTCGTTTCAATGGTTCAATGGCATCGTGCCTCAACTCAATGCTCCTCAACTGAACGACCCGAAGGTCTCGAACACCTTTCGAGGCACCATGTCATATCCGACAGTTCCGTCACATTCATGCCACAACTGTATTCTCTCGCAACGAAGCCATCTTTTATTATCCCGCGCACGTAGGCACGTTTCGACCGTATCCTCCTGTTTTATAACTTAGCATTCAATGTTCGGGGCTTGCGTGCTAGGGCACTCACCTATTGTCTTTCAATGTTCTAGCCGTCTAACTCGTGCAGCAAAGGCACGATATGGTTCGTGCACTAAGGCACTCGCCGAGTACAGTTATCCCATGTCCTTGTGGCTTGCGCACCGAGGCGCTCGCCTTAGCGATATCTAATATTCCATAGCGACTCGTGCATATGAAGCACGTTTCATTTCAATTGTTCTAACTTAGTGTTCGACACACACTATGATTTATCCCGATCGGACCACGCCCGTGGCGTCGATAGGCTAACTTAGCATACAATAATATATTTGACTTATCGAATGAAGGAGTAAAAAGAAGTCAATCCTCCCACCTTGAGTCGATATGCCTTCATCGTTTCGCCGAGCCGATGCGGCTCGATTCCCTAACTTTGTTGCACGACCACTCTCCTGACTTAGCCATTCAAGCACTTCGTGCTTCATTGATTCATACGTCCGATTTGCCTTAGCGTGCCCAAGTCTCGGCCCGTCGCAAGGCGACGATTTAATTTTGCGGACCCCTTACTAAATATGTCAAAAGATCGACCTCTAATATTTTCTCATCAAAGTATAACCTGCACACGAAACCAACTAAAATCAATACTTGCATCGATTCAGACTTGCGCCTTGGTCGATTCGATTTCTTAGAATCTTCGAGCCGATTCAACGCACTCATCCTTCGGGGCAACGCGGCGCTTCGCATCGATTCACTCGATGCATTCTTCGGGACAAGGCAACTCTTCGCATCGACTTCGTTCAATGCATTACTCGGGTCGACGTAACTCTTCGCATCAACTTAGTTTTTGATGCGTTGCTCGGGACAACTTAACTCTCGTATCGTTTTGCATCGATACATTCCTTTGGGTCAACGTGACTCGCTGAGTCAACGTTTCAGCGTAATGCACCGTGCGGAGCGGGACATTACAGAATATACCACTCAAAATAATGTTCGTCCTCGAACCAAAACCAACACTCCGACTAAGTGTTTTATAGATCGTTTCACGATCTCGCCCCACAAATGATGTTCGATTTCATAATATCTCGCAAGCTTTTCACTAGCATTTCAAAGTCATCCCTGCAGCTCGATTTGAATTTGGATACAACTCGATTTAGATTCGTACCTATATTCAAGGCGTCCCGAAGATATGTGTATTTCGACCAAGTCCAGTCGTAGCAAATTGGAACAAAGCTGACAGGTAAATTTCAATCCTATGCTTGCCATTTCGTACTCTCGATCGGACTTATCCTTAGCAACCGTTCTCGAACTTTCATCGCATACGTATATTCGATACATACTTGATTTCATTCAATAAAGTCACTACATGCGACGCGATTCAAAATCGTATATCTCATTTCATATGTTTCATCGGGACTACCAACTCTTAGCGTCGCGTCAAGCCGATGCGCATCCGATCGCAACGATCCTTCGCAACGCCTTGCGTTCGCGTTCGAATTCGTTAACCAACTATTCCGAAGTCTTGCTATGCAACTTATCTTGATACGATTTCCTTATCAACAATTAGGACTACGCCCGCTCGGTGACTTACCTAACACCGTGCTTAACTTCTCCCGACGCAACTTTAAATTGATATTGCACAAAGGCCACAATCTATCCGACATGAACGTTTACATCAAGGCGACGGTGCTCAAGGCAACGATCGCCTTAGCACGAAGGTCTTTACGACGTATCTTACATCAAATTTCCTAACGAGTAGGAATTCACTAGCCAAATTCCCAACTTATCCGTCTCGTAACATCGAACATAATTTCGATTCACGCAAGCTCAATTGCAAGGTAAATCTGAATCTAACGACAAGACTCGTAAGCTATTCCCTTATCGTTCCTTCTCGTGCATAGCACGTTTCTCGCAATCGCCTAGACTTATCGTCAACATGCACCGTGTTATATTTGTTATCGGTGCAATCTCGTATGCGATATCGCATGGGTCATCTTACGGTCTGCAGCATTCAATTTGATTTGGCGGTCAAGTCTTCTAGGGTCAGCTGCCCCGAAGCAACGCTCGATAACTGTGGATCATCACCGAAGGACAGTTTTACTACGAACCATGCTATATATTATTTCGGAGCCAAATCACATTTCGACGATTCTATGCGACTACCCAATTTCGGACATAACCATTTCTATCGGCGCAACTGATACGCAACTATCCTCCAGTCAAGTCATGCACTGCCGTCGATGATTCCGCAATTTACGAAACATCTACTCCCATCGAGTTCGAGTCTATCTTATTCGCGGGTCGACGCACGAGATGCTATACGTATCGAGCAATCGTTGATGACTTATAGTCTCGTCTTGATCAATCACGAAGTTCATGATCAACCAGTTCGTTCCTTTCTCGTATTGTTATTTACAAAACTTTGATAGCACAAAGCGCACTCCATTTTGTATTCTCACATTGTGTTTACGTTTCCTTACGTATCGATCTCGATACGCCGTATCAATTTCGATAACGTAAGGGTCAACTTTGAATCCGTTTCAACGTCAACTTAGCTCGCATCGCATACATCCAAGTTCACAACAAACTTTTCCATACGCATCGACTCATTTTCTGATTTGCCGCATCCCGCTATACTTCGATCGCGTAACTGAGTTACCGATTATCCAACATCGAACCCTCAAGTCATACGATCTCGCCCTCTAAGTTTTGCGTGTTTTCAGTCGTACTCAAACGAGTTTCGCCATAACGTAACCAACTATTTCTTAGGCACGATTACTCGCGTCAACCAACTTTCTTATCGAAGTCGCACATCGTGCGATTCGATTAAAATTCGCATCGCCTAACATTTCTATCGAAATCGCAAGTCGTGCGATTCGATTCGCCTCGCCCAATATTTCAATCAGGATTGCAAGTCGTGCGATTCGATTATGATTCGTATCGTCGAATATTTTCATCGAGCTCACAAGTCGTGCGGTTCGATTTCAATGTTTCGAGTTTCCTATCCCGTCGATCCGATTGTTACCTCAAGGCATAATCGTTTTGCTAGTTCCCGTCATTCGACCGACACATAAATTTTCAATCGATATATCATTCAATGATATAAGTCCCGCCTTACCGTTCTAACCGATCATCGAAGAACACTTGCATCAACATGCCGTCGTACAAATTCTCAATCGAGTCTCGGTGCTATCCCGTCCGTTGCGGACAAACCTTATGCAATTCTCACAAAACGTCGATGCAATTTATCGCACAAGTGGTATTGCATATACCACTCGAAATCGAGCCATTCATTGCATCGGTGGTATGCCATATACCACCCGGAAATCAAGTTACTTCCGTCGCAACATACTCTTTACAAACCAACGATCTCTTCCGACTCACGATTTCTGCAGTGATCGTGCTTGATCACAACCGTAACTCTGATTAGTCAGAATCTGACGCAACTCAGCCAATGCATTCATTTGCCAACACAAGCTCGGTGCGCAACCGAACCGATTTCGTTTCTTGACTTATAACGTTTGTTTTCTTTCGTTGCATCTCATGCAAAATTCATTTTCGATATCCGTTGCACCATGTACATTGATTATTTTGATACGCGTTGCACCACGTGCAATAATTTTTACTTTTTGACATGCGTTGCACCACGTACAACATTTTACTTTCAATACGCATTGCACATCATGCATCGATTTACTTCCGATATTTACCGCACCTCGTGCTTCAATTTATTCTCGATACGCATTGCACATCGTGCAATATTTCATTTCCGACATTCAAAGTCAATGCTCAAATCCGTTTCAACACATTCGATATTGACTTATCGCTTTTCATCGCAACGCACATTCGAAATCGATATGTGAATCCGTTCGACACATTCAATATCAACTTTCATTTTTCTTTTCAACGCATCATTACAATCAACGCGTGGCAATTGCTGCAGCAACATTCCACGACTTTCATTGTATCGATGTAACCAACATTTCTCGTATCGTTCGTTGTAAACAACAAATATCTCAAATTTCAATTCACGACATGTTGCATCCGCGGCAACAAATCCTTGAATTCACATCTCGCAACTCGTTGCACTTGCAGCAACAAACCTTTCCCGACCTTTCTGTAAGCCCCTGTTTTTCAATTTTAGTTTTAGTAGTGCTACTTAATTTTTAATGTTAGTTTTGGCCTTAAAATATTTTATTAGGATTTTTAGGAATTTTTTATAATTTCTAAATAAGTTTTATATATAAAAATATCACTTTGCAAATTATTTGAAATTAATTAAATAGGTTTTGCAATTTTCTGAAATGATTTTATATCAGTTTGTAATAAATTATTTGTTCTTAATTGAGGAATGCAAATAATATTTTGCATTTTAATACTGAAAAACCCCTTTTGTAATTTTCTAATCCCCAAGGACCTAACTGCTAATTACCCAAACCCCCCCGACCAACTCATTCTCTCTCCTCCAGCTCTCACCCACCCCCGACGACTGCCCCGACCGACTACGACCGCTGCCCCCGCCTTTCCCGGCTGACCCCACCGACCTCAACCCCCTATTTAAACCCCCACTCTCCCCTGACCTAAACCCTAACCCTAAACTCTCCCCACAGCAACCGACGACCCCCCTTCTTTCCCGACGAACTCCTAAACCCTAACCCTACTCCGACGAGCTCCGCCCAGCCCGACCTTCACCGCCAACCACCACCACCATTCGACGCGCCCCGACGAGATGCGTCGATCGCCACCGCTCCGCCACCGTCCCGACCGCTCCTCCGTCGTCCCCGATCTTCGAATCACCCTTCAACTCGCCGGACACGTGAGTGTCAGTGTTCCCCTGTGTCGTGCGTGTCTCGTGTTGGGTCGGAAGTGTTCGCCATGTCCTGGCGAATACTTTGATAGAACTGGACACGCGAGATTGAACTCGTGCTTGTCGTGCAGGCCAAGGACACGAGGATACCTGTGTCCTTAACTGTCAGGACACAGGATAGTTTTTATATTTTTTTTTATGTTAATTCACTTGTTACTAAATAAAATAAACCCAACCCTTTCCCTAACACAACTGATGGGCTGACCCCCTGGCCAGCCCATCCTAATCTAAACCCCCCCCCCCCCGCGCGCGCTGTGTTGGCTCGGGTTCGAGCCCGACCACTGCTGCGTTTTCCTTTTCTTTTTCTTTTCTTTTTCCTTTCTCTTTTTCTTTTGTTATTTATGTATATTTATATATATATGTATATACATATATTTGTATATATATATAATTATATATATACTGTATTTTTGTATATATACTTACTGTTTTTCTTATGTATATATGTATATATACTTTATTCTCTTGTACTTTATTATTCTATGTATATATATAAATATATGTATTATGTATACATATATATTTATGTATATATATTTCCTTGTGTATATATATATATATATATATTACTATATATATATATACTATTATATGTATATGTATACATTATTTTTGTATATATATATATATATATATATATATATATATATATATATATATATATATATATATATATTATATAGTTGAGTTTTTCTTATGTGTATATATATATATATATATATATATATATATATATATATATATATATATATATAATATATAGTTGGGTATTTTCTTATATGCATAAATATCTCTATATTTATGTATATATATATATATATATATAAAATATATATATATATATATATATATATATATATATATATATATATATATATATTATTTTTGTATTTCACTTAGCTTAGTACAAATTATCTTTATAAGATAATATTCATACTTTTATAGTTACTATGTAAAACTTTACCTTATTAAAATGTTAATATTTATTTTGCAGTCCTATCACCTAGTATTTTCTGTATATTTAAATTTCTTCAACCATTTGGTGTCCAAGCCTAGCATGGGTATTTGGGCCCAAATGTGTTTTCACACATTCAAGACCTGTACAAGTCATATTGGACTTGATTCATGGCCTTGGGTCCTGTATTTGAACTTTGGTTCAAATTATATACATGGACAAAATACGCAGATAATTAATTATTGTGTGCATTGCTGTTTTTGATTTTCAAAAAAAATACTTAGAGTACTGCTAAAATTATGGAAAAATGGTTTAGATACTATGTTAAGTTAGCTAATTTAGTATAATTTTTGTAGTATTTAATTTACTGTTTTGCCACTAGTTTGGCATATGAAACCAAAAACTCATTTTCTGTATACTTAGGAAAACTGATTTTTATAAAATATTTGTACTGGTTAATAAATTCCAAAAAAATTATAATAAATTTCTATGATTAACAAAGATCACTTTGATACTTTACTTTAAGAAAAACTAGGCTTTTTGCCTATCTCTAAAATTGTTAGAACACAATGGTCTTTTGATTTAATTGTTGTTTAATTACGACTTGTAGCTTTTGTGCTATTTTTGAGTTTTAGCCGTGTTAAACCTCATCCCTCACTAGTGTAAAGACCCTAGAAAGTTAGTTAATATAGTGTGTCACCCCCACATTGGTCTCCTATGCCAAGTTATTATTTTGGCTAGGTGCCCAATCACAAGTCATGTTTCACCAATTAGTGTCCTAGTGTTTTAGCTTAGTGTAAAACTAAGTTGTTGTATTTACTTCTACAGCGACGAGTTACTGGACATCCATAGCACTGTTATCGTAGCTTGTTTTGTTTTGCTTTGCTAGAGGCAAGTACTTTCTACGAACTTTACATATTGTCACATAAATGAACTGCAAACCCCACCATGTTAAATGCTGATCCTTGGGGTAGCAAGTTAGATCTTTACATGTTGTACTTTCAGTTACTACCATGCTTAGAACAGTCTTGATGTATCTCTCACATGATTAGAATATGGGTTATGGGGAAACTGATAGTATTGTACGTGATCACGACCCCCCTACAGTAGCGAGCTCGGTCGCATTCTATATGCATACCTTGCCGCAGGCCATTACCCCGCATGTCTGTACGGATGTACACTTATGCTTGTTAACTTGTACGTATGTATATTTTATTATGTGCCCTCCAGCACATTGTACATCTATTGACCGATCACGTACTTGCTACAGTTTTAAACATTACATATACATCTGTCTCTATGACACGTGTGTCCTTGCCATGATAGATTGAATGATGCCATGCTTTCCAGTTATTCCTCTCATGTTCATTTCCATGTTTCATATGCTAGTTTGCTAGATTTAGTACTTGCTCCCGTCCTGACAGGATAACGTTGTAGGTGTCCTTACTGAGGAGGAGTTACTCTGCGATACATACTATGGAGATACTGCCGAGGACCCGGCTCTGCTTTACGAGGATGTTCCTGCGGGGAACCTCGCCTAGTTGTCTTTTGTTTACTTAGACTTTTGAGAGTAGACATGTATTAGACTACATCATTTTGTAACTGGACATGTATCCGATTTTATATTTCAGTTTACTTGTACTTGGACGTTTACTATATACGATGACATTTGTGTTTGGAGCACTTCTGACTTTATTTCACTTATAGAACTGTTAGCACATTTAGTCTTATCCTGTTGTCTTTAGAACAGCTTACTACGTTTTATCTCAACGTAGGCTGGGCATGACTCGACCTGGCCCAACAATTTGGGTAGCGGGTCGTGACATGTTTTTAGTGGTGGCCCACGCAGGTCCTGACTAAACTGTTTGGTTACGTTATTGTATCAAGCATGCCTGCAATTAGGAACTTAAGGTAATTAGACAACATTAGGAAAGACGCTTAGAACACCTAGAGGAATGCTAGGATTGCAACATAGGAAATATGTCACATGTTTGCTATTATAATTAGATTTTCTTGCATATGATTGTTTACTTTAAACAAAGTCCTTATAAGTCTTTTATGTGTAATTTAGATGGTGCTTACTCGCTCGTCCCAGTATGTTACCCCCGAGAATGGGGCCCTCCATATCCAGTCAGCTGACCAGTTGATTGATACACCTCCACCTACCATATTCCCCCACTCCACAGATCCACAGACCCAGATACCTCCTTCCACATCCCAGTCCCAGCAGGCCCCGATACTTCCACCACCCCCTATCACTATACCCACCCAGGCTTCCGTCACACTCGACGGGACCCAGCTGCTCACACTGATCCAGGGGTTCCTAACAACCCATCAGGAGCAGACTACCCTACTCCGCCAGAGCATGGAGCGTTCTGAGGGACGTCCCGTGGTCCCACCACATGTAGAGCCACGGCAGAGAGCGGGGACGGTCAAGGACTTCATGGGTCTGAATTCCAAGGAGTTCTCAGGGACTGAGGGCATAGTAGTAGCTGATGACTGGCTAGATTCTGTAGAGAGAAAGCTTCTGGGAGTTAGGATGCCGGATGACCTTCAGGTCGAGGCAGCAGGATTTCTGCTGATAGACTTAGCCGGAGTCTGGTTCAGGAATGAGCCGTTGTTCGCGAGAGGTAGAGCCACCTGGGACCAGTTCAAGAAGAAATTCTTCTCGACCACTGCTAGAGTAGCCATGGGGCTACGATTCCAGAACATCCAGCAGGGGAACCGTTCTATTGATGACTATGCGGGAGAGTTTAGTCGCCTGAGCCATTTTGCTCCTAGTCTGGTTGCTGATCCAGAGGAGATGACCCGTAGGTTTTGCCATGGTCTAGTTCCAGACATTAGCATTCTTATAGTGGCGAACGGTACGACTGACTACTACCAGAGCCTAGAGTTAGCCCGGAGCATCGAGGAGCGTCTTCTGTCATGCAAGAGGCCGGCTTCTGTACATCATGAGGGACCGTCCAAGCGTCAGGTTTTCCAGCAGAAAGCACCGACGCCACCCCAGCAGACTTACCGTCCCTCTACACCACACCATCAGACCCCGCCAGTTCGAGCCCCGGGACCTCGTCAGCAGCAGCAGCAGAGGGAAACTATATGTTCTTTCTGCGGAAGACCAGGGCACGACAGCTCCATTTGCAGGAAGAGGTTGAAGCAGTGCTTAGCTTGTGGGTCTGCCATCCATCAGATTCGGGACTGCCCAGTAGCGAAGCCTAGAGGACCACTCCCGACGCAGCAGCAGAGGTTTGGGCAGCATCTGTAGCAGCAGAAGGGACCTCAGGAGAAGGTCTATAGCCTAGCCCTTGAGCCGGAGCCGGAGCAGGTTTCAGAGCCCGATTACTTAGCTGACGTCATTACAGGTCATGTTTATTTGCATACTTTTCTAGCTCTATGTTTGTTTGATTCTGGTGCATCTCATAGCTTCCTATCATTAGAGTTTATGCAAGAACATCACTTAGTATCTACACCTACTGCGGAGATTAGCAGAGTAATGACGGAAGGAGGACCAGTGCCTATTAGAGCTAGCTATAGATGCTCTATTATGATAGCCGGGAGAGAGTTCGAGGGGCGATTCTTTGTGATGCTACTCCCCGATTATGATATCATATTGGGGATGGACTGGCTTAGCTATGCCCATGCATCTATAGATTGCCATGAGGGTAGTATTTTGTTCAGTCCCCCAGGCACAGTACCATTCAGTGTCAGAAGGACAGGGTCGGAGATCAGCCTAGAGCCAAACTGTTGTGCTACAGTCGGGGACGTAGCACCGCCACACCCTATCATTAGGAAGTTTATGGATATATTCCCAGAGGATCTTCCAGGACTTTCGCCTGACAGAGATGTGGAGTTCACTATAGATTTAGTGTCGGGTTCATCACCAGTATCCCGGGCTTGCTATAGAGTGAATCCCAAGGAGGCCATAGAGATGAAAGAGCAGATTGATGACCTGTTGAAAAAGGGTTTCATTCGATCCAGTGCTTCTCCATGGGGAGCACCAGTGCTCTTTGTGCCTAAGAAGGATGGTACAGTCCGGTTGTGTATTGATTATCGGGCCTTGAATGCCATCACCATCAAGAAAAAATATCCTCTGCCCAGGATAGATGATTTGTTCGACCAGTTGAGCGGGGCGAAGGTGTTTTCCAGGATAGACTTGAGATCCGGGTACCACCAGGTGAAGGTTAGGCCAGCAGACATCCAGAAGACGGCATTCAACACGAAGTACGGGCAGTACAAGTTTCTGGTGATGCCATTTGGTCTCACAAATGCGCCAGCTGTCTTTATGAACTTGATGAATAAGACATTTCACCAGTATCTGGATAAGTTCGTCGTAGTGTTTATCGACGACATCCTGATATACTCGAAGACGCCGGAGGAGCATGCAGAGCACTTGCGGATAGTTTTGGGGATTCTGAGGCAGGAGAGATTGTTTGCCAAATTGCCGAAGTACGAGTTCTTTTTAGACCGAGTGGAGTTTCTCGGCCATGTAGTCACTGGAGATGGAATCTCGGTGGATCCCAGGAAGATTGCTGCAATTGAGACGTGGAAGGCTCCGACGTCAGTTTCAGAGATCAGGAGCTTTCTGGGTTTAGCAGGCTATTATAGAAAGTTCGTCCAGGACTTTGCTAGGATAGCTGAACCCATGACGAAGCTGACGCGGAAGGACGCAGAGTACATTTGGTTAGAGGACTGCCAGGCGGCATTTGAGGAGCTGAAGAGGAGGCTGACGACCGCTCCAGTTCTGACTTTACCTTCAGGTTCTGGAGGTTTCACCATATACAGTGATGCTTCTGGGAAGGGGCTAGAATGTGTCCTACAGCAGCATGGAAAAGTGATTGCTTATGCATCTAGGCAATTGCGGACTCATGAGAGTAATTATCCTACCCATGACCTCGAGTTAGCTGCGGTGATCTTTGCACTCAAGTTATGGAAACATTACTTATACGGAGAGCATGTGGAAATCTTTACTGACCACAAAAGCTTGAAGTATGTGTTCACGCAGAAAGAGCTGAACATGAGGCAAAGACGATGGTTGGAGTTGATGAAGGACTTCGACATCGATTTACAGTATCACCCCGGGAAGGCAAATGTGGTGGCGGATGCGCTGAGCAGGCATCCGATGGCATGGTACCTGATGATTGATCGACATTTGTGGGAGGATCTGGAGAAGCTCGATATCGAGCTAGTTCGGCCAGGATCAGTGATACAGATGATGGCACTTGACATTCAGTCAGGTTTGATGGAGCAGATCAGGGAGGCACAGTCTACAGATGAGAGCCTTCGCAGACTTCGACCCCAGGCATTAGCTGGATTGCTGGATGACTTCACTATAGCAGAGGATGGATCCCTGAGGCATGGCAGCCGATTGTGCGTGCCGAAGGGAGAGCTAGTAGAGGCAGTTTTACAGGAGGCGCACCGATCGAGATATTCTATTCACCCTGGTGCTAACAAGATGTACCGTGACTTGCGGAAACATCTTTGGTGGCACGGGATGAAGAGGGATGTATCACGTTTCATCTCGAGATGTCTAATTTGCCAGCAGGTCAAGGCAGAGCGCCAGAGGCCAGCTGGTTTGTTGCAGCCGTTACCCATTTCCGAGTGGAAGTGGGAACATATTACGATGGACTTCGTTTCAGGGCTTCCTCGTTTCCAAGGAGGAAAAGATGTCATCTGGGTCATTGTAGACAGGCTGACGAAGTGTGCGCACTTCATACCCTTCAAGGTGGGGCTTTCCACCGAGAAGTTGGCGGAGCTATACATGCAGCAGATAGTTTGCCTACACGGAGTGCCGGTGAGCATCGTGTCAGACAGAGACAGTAGATTTACATCCCACTACTGGAGGAGCTTGTAGGAGGAGTTGGGCAGTAGGCTCAAGTTCAGTACGGTATACCACCCACAGACAGACGGGCAGTCCGAGAGGACGATACAGACACTGGAGGATATGCTGAGGACCTGCGTGCTGGACTTCGGAGGATCATGGAAGAGCCATCTGTACTTGGTAGAGTTTTCATACAACAACAGCTACCAGGCCAGTATTGGTATGTCTCCTTTCGAGGCGCTATATGGACGACGATGTCGCATACCGCTCTTTTGGGATGATGTCGGAGACAGAGTTATGCTTGGGCCAGAGATGATCACGGATGCAGCAGAGAAAGTCGGAATGATCAGAGACAGGCTCAGAGTAGCTCAGGACAGGCAGAAACACTGGGCTGATGCTAGTCGCAGGCCGATGGAGTTCGCAGACGGTGATATGGTGCTAGTGAAGATATCACCTACCAGAGGGACGATTCGGTTCGGACGAAGAGGGAAGCTGAGCCCCAGATACATCGGGCCATTCGAGGTACTTGGCAGAATTGGAGAGGTAGCTTACAGGGTTGCACTTTCACCCAATCTAGCAGGAGTTCACGACGTCTTTCACGTATCTCAGCTGAGGAGATATGTTCCAGACCCCAGTCATGTGCTAGATCATTCAGAGTTGGAGGTCGGACCGAGCCTTACAGTTTCTGAGCAGCCAGTGGAGATATTAGACATGAGAGAAAAGAGGCTGAGGAACAAGGTTATACCCCTAGTACGAGTAGCTTGGAGCCGTCACTCCCCAGGTGAATCTACTTGGGAGAGGGAGTCGGACATGAGGGAGAGATACCCTTACTTGTTCGATCCAACCGCTGCGAGGGAACCACCCGTTCCCGCTTGATACCTTAGAGGTTAGTTTCGATCGCAGCCTTAGTTATTTTGTTGCATTGCTTGCTATGTTAGAATATTGTAGGTCTTCAATCCTTGTGAATTTCGAGGACGAAATTTTTCAAGGAGGAAAGACTTGTAAGCCCCTGTTTTTTAATTTTAGTTTTAGTAGTGCTACTTAATTTTTAATGTTAGTTTTGGCCTTAAAATATTTTATTAGGATTTTTAGGAATTTTTTATAATTTCTAAATGAGTTTTATATATAAAAATATCACTTTGCAAATTATTTGAAATTAATTAAATAGGTTTTGTAATTTTCTGAAATGATTTTATATCAGTTTGTAATAAATTATTTGTTCTTAATTGAGGAATGCAAATAATATTTTGCATTTTAATACTGAAAAACCCCTTTTGTAATTTCCTAATCCCCAAGGACCTAACTGCTAATTACCCAAACCCCCCCCCGACCAACTCACTCTCTCTACTCCAGCTCTCACCCACCCCCGACGACTGCCCCGACCGACTACGACCGCTGCCCCCGCCTTTTCTGGCTGACCCCACCGACCTCAACCCCCTATTTAAACCCCCACTCTCCCCTGACCTAAACCCTAACCCTAAACTCTCCCCACAGCAACCGACGACCCCCCTTCTTCCCCGACGAACTCCCAAACCCTAACCCTACTCCGACGAGCTCCGCCCAGCCCCACCGTCGACCTTCACCGCCAACCACCACCACCATTAGACGCACCCCGACGAGACGCGTCGATCGCCACCGCTCCGCCACCGTCCCGACCGCTCCTCCGCCGTCCCCGACCTTCGAATCACCCTTCAACTCGTCGGACACGTGAGTGTCAGTGTTCCCCTGTGTCGTGCGTGTCTCGTGTTGGGTCGGAAGTGTTCGCCGTGTCCTGGTGAATACTTTGATAGAACTGGAAACGCGAGATTGAACTCGTGCGTGTCGTGCAGGCCAAGGACACGAGGATACCTGTGTCCTTAACTGTCAGGACACAGGATAATTTTTATATTTTTTTATGTTAATTTACTTGTTACTAAATAAAATAAACCCAACCCTTTCCCTAACACAACTGATGGGCTGACCCCCTGGCCAGTCCATCCTAATCTAAACCCCCCCCCCCCCCCCCGCGTGCGCTGTGTTGGCTCGGGTTCGAGCCCGGCCACTGCTGCGTTTTCCTTTTCTTTTTCTTTTCTTTTTTCTTTCTCTTTTTCTTTTGTTATTTATGTATATTTATATATATATATGTATATACATATATTTGTATATATATAATTATATATATACTGTATTTTTGTATATATACTTACTGTTTTTCTTATGTATATATGTATATATACTTTATTCTCGTGTACTTTATTATTCTATGTATATATATAAATATATGTATTATGTATACATATATATTTATGTATATATATTTCCTTGTGTATATATATATATATATTACTATATATATATATACTATTATATGTATATGTATACATTATTTTTGTATATATATATTATATAGTTGAGTTTTTCTTATGTGTGTATATATATATATATATATATATATATATATATATATATATATATATATATATATATATTTCTATATATATATATATATATAATATATAGTTGGGTATTTTCTAAAAAAAAAAAATATATATATATATATAATATATAGTTGGGTATTTTCTTATATGCATAAATATCTCTATATTTATGTATATATATATATATTATTTTTGTATTTCACTTAGCTTAGTACAAATTATCTTTATAAGATAATATTCATACTTTTATAGTTACTATGTAAAACTTTACCTTATTAAAATGTTAATATTTATTTTGCAGTCCTATCACCTAGTATTTTCTGTATATTTAAATTTCTGCAACCATTTGGTGTCCAAGCCTAGCATGGGTATTTGGGCCCAAATGTGTTTTCACACATTCAAGACCTGTACAAGTCATATTGGACTTGATTCATGGCCTTGGGTCATGTATTTGAACTTTGGTTCAAATTATATACATGGACAAAATACGCAGATAATTAATTATTGTGTGCATTGCTGTTTTTGATTTTCAAAAAAATACTTAGAGTACTGCTAAAATTATGGAAAAATACTTTTTAGATACTATGTTAAGTTAGCTAATTTAGTATAATTTTTATAGTATTTAATTTACTGTTTTGCCACTAGTTTGGCATATGAAACCAAAAACTCATTTTCTGTATACTTAGGAAAACTGATTTTTATAAAATATTTGTACTGGTTAATAAATTCCAGAAAAATTATAATAAATTTCTATGATTAACAAAGATCACTTTGATACTTTACTTTAAGAAAAACTAGGCTTTTTGCCTATCTCTAAAATTGTTAGAACACAATGGTCTTTTGATTTAATTATTGTTTAATTACGACTTGTAGCTTTTGTGCTATTTTTGAGTTTTAGCCGTGTTAAACCTCATCCCTCACTAGTGTAAAGACCCTAGAAAGTTAGTTAACATAGTGTGTCACCCCCACATTGGTCTCCTATGCCAAGTCATTATTTTGGCTAGGTGCCCAATCACAAGTCGTGTTTCACCAATTAGTGTCCTAGTGTTTTAGCTTAGTGTAAAACTAAGTTGTTGTATTTACTTCTACAGCGATGAGTTACTGGACATCTATAGCACTGTTATCGCAGCTTGTTTTATTTTGCTTTGCTAGAGGCAAGTACTTTCTACGAACTTTACATATTGTCACATAAATGAACTGCAAACCCCACCATGTTAAATACTGATCCTTGGGGTAGCAAGTTAGATCTTTACATGTTGTACTTTCAGTTACTACCATGCTTAGAACAGTCTTGATGTATCTCTCACATGATTAGAATATAGGTTATGGAGAAACTGATAGTATTGTACGTGATCACGACCCCCTACAGTAGCGAGCTCGGTCGCATTCTATATGCATACCTTGCCGCAGGCCATTACCCCGCATGTCTGTACGGATGTACACTTATGCTTGTTAACTTGTACATATGTACATTTCATTATGTGCCCTCCAGCACATTGTACATCTATTGACCGATCACGTACTTGCTACAGTTTTAAACATTACATATACATCTGTCTCTATGACACGTGTGTCCTTGCCATGATAGATTGAGTGATGCCATGCTTTCCAGTTATTCCTCTCATGTTTATTTCCATGTTTCATATGCGAGTTTGCTAGATTTAGTACTTGCTTCCGTCCTGACAGGATAACGTTGTAGGTGTCCTTACTGAGGAGGAGTTACTCTGCGACACATACTATGGAGATACTGCCGAGGACCCGGCTCTGCTTTACGAGGATGTTCCTACGGGGAACCTCGCCTAGTTGTCTTTTGTTTACTTAGACTTTTGAGAGTGGACATGTATTAGACTACATTATTTTGTAACTGGACATGTATCCGGTTTTACATTTCAGTTTACTTGTACTTGGACGTTTACTATATACGATGACATTTGTGTTTGGAGCACTTCTGACTTTATTTCACTTATAGAACTGTTAGCACATTTAGTCTTATCCTGTTGTCTTTAGAACAGCTTACTACGTTTTATCTCAACGTAGGCTGGGCATGACTCGACCTGGCCCAACAATTTGGGTAGCGGGTCGTGACACTTTCCAACAAACACCATGAAATTTCCAAACAACACACGGCAAAATTTCATGGTTTGTATTAGACTTATTGTATGGAACATCCAGTGCGGCATCGAGTAGAGTCAAGAGTGATTTCGATTGGTGGTGGGCAACGTTTTGGAATTGTAATGAAGCAAGCGTCCAGAGGAAATTGAGCCTAGAGCTCTGATACCAATTTGTCACGCCCCGACCCGAAATCACCCAAATCATCGTCCTCGCAGGGGGCATGATGCCACACGAGCCTGGAGTTGTGCTCGTGCAAGGCAAGATGACAAGTTCTCAAATGGTTATCTTTTGATTCGATATTTACAACGATAGGAAAACAGAGTAATACGAAACAATTCTCTTTATTGATATTCGAAACTGAGATTACAAAGGTTTTCGATAGCCTAACAATATATACCAGATTGGCTACAACACTCAAGTTCTCTCTTGTCCACAAAGGATTTCACCGTTCCATACATCATGCCTTCTATATCTCGGCCGCATCAATCCAGCTGCGTAGTCCGAGCGTCAATGCGATAGCACGCTTCAATGCGCTTCAGCATTCCAAGCCTTAACACGTTCAAGCAACGCTTCGCCGCGAGCAATCTATTCCCTGCACCCTGCATGAAGCTGGTAAGGGATCAGTACGTTCGTCCTCGCATATACTGATAACAAAGATCATCTTTCCAAACCAACATCTTTAATATTTACGTTGAATCATGCAACTTAGCTTATGATCTTGCTATGTTCTCCTTAGGGTCAATTTCATGGCATCTTTGAAAGTGTAAAGCATGTTATCATAGCAAACATGTTATCGAATTTAATGTACAAGCAAGCAAGCAATCTCGTGTTTGATTCGTGGCACGACTTACCAAATCGACACATTCGCCCTTGCGTCCCTTGCACTGACGCACGGTGAATTCGCCGCATTCCTTCCCTGTCATGTTATATGTACATCTCTAAGCAGGAGCTCTATGCGGGACGCATCTGCGCCTACACTTTCAACCCGTCGTTCCTTAACTATATGAAGGTCGTGGGCGTATCCGCGCCGGAATGGACTAAAGGAGTTTCTCTTTTATCTTTCGTTACTTTCTTTTCTCTCCTTCTTTTCTCTCTCGAATTTGGGTAGTTCGGCGTTTCACGGGTTGGGTTGCTATCCCAAACAACCGAAACTTACCGCGTGCCTACCATCATTTGCGGCTTCTCATATTTACGACCGAGTGCTAATCGAACTTCGCAGATGTGCGCCTATCAAAGATTAACATCCCTCCTAGGTCGAACGGTCCCGGTGCCCTGGCGCGCCCGTTCGGAGGGAAACACCCGTGCATGGGCTATTATCACGATTAATCTCAAGCCCATCCCATTCGACCATGCAACGCACTATCATTCAAACAACCAAGCATAGCCTTCAGTCCAAGACTCAGACTTTATCATCTCGCGTCTCTTCCGTTAACTTTCTGTGTTCTTACGTTTCATACTTCGTTTCAATGGTTCAATGGCATCGTGCCTCAACTCAATGCTCCTCAACCGAACGACCCGAAGGTCTCGAACACCTTTCGAGGCACCATGTCATATCCGACAGTTCTGCCACATTCATGCCACAACTGTATTCTCTCGCAACGAAGCCATCTTTTATTATCCCGCGCACGTAGGCACGTTTCGACCGTATCCTCCTGTTCTATAACTTAGCATTCAATGTTCGGGGCTTGCGTGCTAGGGCGCTCGCCTATTGTCTTTCAATGTTCTAGCCGTCTAACTCGTGCAGCAAAGGCACGGTATGGTTCGTGCACTAAGGCACTCGCCGAGTACAGTTATCCCATGTCCTTGCGGCTTGCGCACCAAGGCGCTCGCCTTAGCGATATCCAATGTTCCATAGCGACTCGTGCATATGATGCACACTTTATTTCAATTGTTCTAACTTATTGTTCGACACACACTATGATTTATCCCGATCGGACCACGCCCGTGGCGTCGATAGGCTAACTTAGCATACAATGATATATTTGACTTATCGAATGAAGGAGTAAAAAGAAGTCAATCCTCCCACCTTGAGTCGATATGCCTTCGTCGTTTCGCCGAGCCGATGCGGCTCGATTCCCTAACTTTGTTGCACGGCCACTCTCCTGACTTAGCCATTCGAGCACTTCGTACTTCATTGATTCATACGTCCGATTTACCTTAGCGTGCCCAAGTCTCGGCCCGTCGCAAGGCGACGATTTGATTTCGCGGACCCCTTACTAAATATGTCAAAAGATCGACCTCTAATATTTTCCCGTCAAAATATAACCTGCACACGAAACCAACTAAAATCAATACTTGCATCGATTCGGACTTGCGCCTTGGTCGATTCGATTTCTTAGAATCTTCGAGCCGATTCAACGCACTCATCCTTCGGGGCAACGCGGCGCTTCGCATCGATTCACTCGATGCATTCTTCGGGACAAGGCAACTCTTCGCATCGACTTCGTTGTATTACTCGGGTCGACGTAACTCTTCGTATCAACTTAGTTTTTGATGCGTTGCTCGGGACAACTTAACTCTCGTATCGTTTTGCATCGATACATTCCTTTGGGTCAACGCGACTCGTTGAGTCAACGTTTCAGCGTAATACGCCGTGCGGAGCGGGACATTACAGTAATCGGGTAAATTCAAGATACGGGGTTCGGGTATTCGGATTGACTTGAATCTTAGGTGACTTGTTAGGTACACCCTACAAATGTCATATTTGAACCGATTTTGGCTCGGTTGACCCATAGTTGACTTTTTACCCAAAAGTCAACGATGAGTCAACACTTTGTCTAAATTAGACCAAAACCAAACTAGAGTTGACCAGTTGACCAAAAGTCAACTGTTGGTTAACATTTGACCAGTTTGACCTAGAGTTGACCAGGGTTGACCAGTTGACCAAAAGTCAACTGTAGGCCAACTCTTGACCCCGTTTGACTTGCTTCGACTTGTTTTGACTTGCGATGACTGGTATGACCTAGAGTTGACTTAGTCTGACTTAGATTAACTTGATATGATTGATTTGACCTAGATTGACTTGACAGGACTTAGTGTGACTCAGTGAGACCTAGTTTGACCTAGATTTCATATCTTTCATCATAAATCATTCTTAACTTGTTAAACCTAAATTAACATGCAAATATCTCATCTTTAGGTCTCTGATTACTACTTTGAGCATTGATATACCCTACAGCTCAGGACAGCAGGCGAGTACATTCATTGATAGTTTTCATTGTCTTTATATCTGCTATATCCGATTCAGTTGTAGTGTCTTACTCGATTTCCAGTCACGATAGTTCACGAACTAGTATACGTTTGTCACTCCCCGTTTCCGAAATGCATATTTTTATACGTATACCGCTTGTCCGAATTTATTTAGTATCTGTCATGCATTTATTTTGTATTTAATTCTTTTAATTTCATGCTAATTATTTTTTTGTATTTTATTTTTTGCTTTTTCTTGGCACTTGGTTCATTTCGGTTCATGGTAAACCAACTTGGTTTGGTTTGGTTCAACATGGAAAGGAATAGATGGCTTGGATTTGGTGGAGAGAATGAATGGTGGAGATCTACTTGACCTTGATATAAAACTTCTTCCTTCATTCTCTCTCTTCATTCATTCACATTTACTCCTCCACCAAACCCTAACCCACTTGTGAGAGGCAAGTACATCTTGCACAATCATGGAGGATTTCATGCATCCCTATTTATTTTTAGTCTATTGTGTTTGTCTCTTCTTTCTCTACATGTTTAGGTCTTGTAGTTTTTGTTTTCCATGGTTAGCTTTGTGTAGATCTAAGTTTTTCTCCTTTTTGGTATTCTTGGGTTTTGATCTATCAACCTTCATCATTTCCATGTTTTGATTGTTCTATGTTGTAGAGAATTCAATTCTACCCAATTTTGGCTTTTGAAAAGTTAGATTTCGACTTGATTTGAGGAAGTTATGGCCAAAATAATTTTGGTCAAACTTCTATGTTCATCAGTCCTGATTCTGGCAGGGACGATGAATAGTGTCTGGCCGCATAAGAATTTCTGGCCGCATGACCATTTCTGGCCGTATGAGCATTTTTGAGCCACATAAGAATTTCTGGCCGCATGACCATTTCTGGCCGCATGACCATTTCTGGCCGCATGAGCATTTTTGAGCCGCATAAGGATTTCTGGCCGCATGACCATTTCTGGCCGCATGACCATTTCTGGCCGCATGAGCATTTTTGAGCCGCATAAGGATTTCTGGCCGCATGACCATTTTTGGCCGCATGACCATTTCTGAGCCGCATAAGGATTTCTGGCCGCATGACCATTTTTTGAGCCGCATAAGCATTTTTGAGCCGCATAAGGATTTTTGAGCCGCATAAGCATTGTTGAGCCGCATGAGGCTGATTTTGGCTGATTTTGATTGTTTGATGCTCTTTTTGACTATTTTTTGGCTCAAATTTCTTCTAGCTTCCAACATGAAAGTTGTAGATCTTTTCCTTGGCTTCAAGAATATGTTACCAACTATTTTATGCAAGTTTCTCTTATTCTTGATATAGAACTTTTGACTACCATGCCTTGTCACGAATTGACAATGATTGTTATCCTGACTTAATATTGATCATGCGTTCCTATGTCTGGAACTAAGAGACTGGCTAGTCGTCTTATTATACTGAATGGGACACGTTCATGTATGAACCATTGAGAACGACTGGCTGATCCTGATCATTGATAATGTAACCGTGCTGATCTCCAACTTATAATTATATACATGAATTTGAGTAGGTGCTATAGCACCGATAATTAATTTCATATTACAAAAGCAGCACGTGTATCCTACTGTCAAGGCATGATTATCCCGTGGATAGGTTTGATTGTTGCATTACGCTATGCAAGACCTACAACTTAACCGTACTGACATCGTTGTAGAGTTACGCATATCGTACCTTGTACGAAAGTACTCATGCGAAATACTCATGATCCACGACATGAGATTTCAATTAACATAGGGCCAACTAAGCTAAATAAAATAATTACTGCATGGAGAAAATGGATTTTCGAGTTCTTACATGACGGCCGTCCTTGGGACAAATAGTGTCCCGATACGCCGGCTGGTTCCCACGGATACTGCATATCTACCACACGGGCAGGAAGTGGTATCCGGTTTACTTTTCCCGATCGACGAGCGTCCCGCTGGGACTCATTTTCCCGCATGGCGCAACTGATTATTGGATCGACCAGCCTTGTTTGTCTATAGTAAGAACTGAAAAATTCCCTAATGCATGGTTCTAGGGTAACTTGGAGCTCACTAGTAGTAAGCCATAATAATTGCCTGGCCGCTTAAACTGATTTGATTGTGGGTTGTATCCTACTTTGCCAACTATTGAGGTAAGCTGAACGTCCTGACATGACGGGCCAACTTCTGTCCTTGTTTGGTTGAGGAGTTGGTTCGGAGTGTCAAGACGCTAGGCGTACCTTAGTAAGAGGCAAAGATCTATTTATCTTATTTATATCATTAACTCTTATTACTGGTTTAATTCTTCATGTCGTGCTTCCTTTGTGGTGCTTGCTATTGGAGGTCTAACCTCTCTGGTTTTGCATGGCCAGATCTAGAGCCAGCTCCCGAGGACTCAACTTACTTCTACCCTCAAGATGGTCAATACTAGAAGGATGACCGCAGGAGGCCACGAGTGGGTTTCTTGACTCCCTACTTGTCTTGTTCTTTACTTTACTTTTGTCGTTTTGGCACCGACCTGTTAGTCGGACTGTCTAGCACTTGCTTTTACATAATTGTAATTAATTCAGACTGCAGCTGATAGCGATTGTGTATACCTTATCATATCATCTGGCTATGTTTTATAAAGCCAGATCTCAAGAATATTTTGACAGAGCGTTTGGGACGCTGTCACGCCCCGATTACATAGAATCGATAGTCGTCCCCCGGGCGTGATGCCGTGCAAGCCTAAGTTGCGCTTGCACAAGGCATAGTCATAAGGTTATCCGAAACACAACAACAAGAGAATGCGCAGAGTAAATTGAACACACATTATAGAGAAAGAAACATAAGCTTTATTGATAATGAACATCATATTACAGACTCGATACAAAGGCGCCGCGCGGGCTTCTTACAAACTGACTCCAATACAAAGTAGACGTCGATGAGATAGCCATTACATACATTCATCCCTTGATTACAACCAAAATTACCAAAACACCTGGGATGGTGGGAAGGCGCTCCATCTGTCTTCGATCTTCAACAGCGGAGTCTTCAAAAGGGTCGATCCAAGCTTCAATGCACGGACGAAGCTTCAAAACACACGAGCGTTGCCTCCCTTTACGTAGCACGCCCTTCCAGATCTATCGCACCTGTATAGAGAGCGAGGATCAGTACAATCAACATGTACTGGCGAGTGGCTAATTATTTTCCAGGCTCTCATTTGGTTCAAGAATTTGATAAAATCATACAACTTGCTTTTAGTGGTCTTTCTAACCATCCTGGATAATTTCATAGAAACATTAAGTTACACCAAGGTTTCTTCCGGCGGAGCGCGCCGTGCGACATAAAACTTACCATGTTAGCTGATAGCAATTTACATCAAGTGTTTGTTATGGGATTGGCCTAACCAGCCGCCTTGGACGTAGCCTGGTAATACGGGACCCCTGCAACGCAGGTAGCGAGCCCCGATGCAAGTCCCCGTCTTACCGATGCCTTACCGGCGTTGCATAAACAGCGCGGCTACAACCAGTTTCTTCCTAGGCCGAGACGGTCCCGTGGCCCCGGAATTCCGCTCGAAGAAACCACCCCTTGTCGACAAGTTGTCCAAGTTCATAGGGTTAACATGGAGTATTTTAGGATACCGTTGGGGCTTGTTATGTGATCACTTCATTCACTTGGTTGTTTTGCAGGCATGAATTAATTCTATCTCTTTTCAACATAACGCATTTGTTATTCATTTCTAACATACAAGACTTGTGTTCTGCAAGCGAATCATTAAATCTTAGTAACATTACCCGAGTTCTCATTTGAAATAGAGGGTCGAGACGAAGGGGGTCAGCCACTCACCTTGAGATTTTACTTGAGGCGAGGGACTTGTTGGCTGCGCTAGACGTCGCCTACGCGATCACCTGAAATCGCACAAGCAACCGATTAGAACACTGTATTTATGCAAGAGTTCGATAGAAAATGCGAGCTCGAAATGTAAACCATGAAAACCATCGAAAACATTCACGAAAACGCATTCGGAAAACCAAAGCCAAAACCAACGCAAGCGGCGTGAAAAGCAGAGCAACGGGAGGTCTCTCCCGACTCAGCCGCAGAGTCAATCCTCGAGGCGCAACCCGCAGAATATGGGACTTGGTTCCGAAGAAGACATTCCATAACGAGGAATGGATCTTAATTCAACCGTTCCCGTTCGATCGACTCGGTCGATCCCGACCTATCGGTCCCGGCCGAATCGATAGCGACAGTGTTCCTTTCTCGCGCACCCCGTCGACCGAGTACGGGGCACGATGTAGGGACGGGGCACTACACCATAACCAACTAAGAAAAAGTTTCGTCCTCGAAACTTAAGAATAGAACCTACCTCTATGAAAATAATGAAGGAAACCTTTCCCTCATCTCCGACTCAAGTTCCCATGTCGACTCTTCCGCCGCATGGTTCTTCCAGAGTACGCGAACGAGAGGGATCGTCCGATTCCGTAGTAGCTTATCCTTGCGTTCCAAGATTTGAACAGGCGCTTCAACGTAGGATAAGTCAGACTTCAACTCTAGCTGGCCAAAGTCTACCACGTGGCTAGGGTCGTGCACGTACTTCCGCAGTTGGGAGACGTGAAAGACATTGTGTACACCTTCAAGCGCCGGTGGTAGGGCAATCTTATAGGCTACGGGGGCGACCCGTTCGAGTATTTCGAACGGCCCAACGAATCTCGGACTCAGCTTCCCCTTCACGCCGAACCGAGTAACTCCACGCATGGGCGACACCTTCAGGAACACGTGATCGCCTACGCAGAATTCAAGTGGTCTTCGATGGGTGTCGGCATAGCTCTTCTGCCGACTCTGTGCAATCTTCAGTCTTTCCCGAATGAGCTTGACCTTCTCCACGGTCTGTTCCACCAGTTCTGGGCCGAGTATCTGCCGTTCCCCGACTTCATCCCAGCAAATGGGCGATCTGCACTTCCGGCCGTACAAAGCTTCATACGGCGCCATTTGGATGCTGGACTGGTAGCTATTGTTATATGCAAATTCCGCCAACGGTAAGTGGACGTCCCAGCTTGATTTGAAGTCGATTGCGCAGAGCCGTAGCATGTCTTCGAGAATCTGATTAACGCGCTCCGTTTGGCCGTCGGTCTGTGGATGGTAAGCTGAACTGAACTGCAACTTGGTACCCAGCGCCGACTGAAGGCTACTCCAGAATCGCGACATGAATCGTGAATCCCGATCAGAGACGATGGATACTGGAACTCCGTGCAGCCGTACGATCTCGTCAAGATAAATCTGCGCCAGCCGATCAACGCTCCAAGTAACTTTAATGGCAATGAAGTGCGCTGACTTGGTTAATCGATCGACGATGACCCAGATGGCGTCGCTCCCCCGTGGTGTCTTCGGCAGGCCAACAATAAAGTCCATCGTGACATGATCCCATTTCCACTCTGGGATGGCAAGGTTCTGCATCTCCCCGCCCGGTCGCTGATGCTCAGCTTTCACCTGCTGACAGGCCATGCATTGTGACACGAAGAGCGCCACATCTCTCTTCATCCCGTGCCACCAGAAGGTCGTGCGGAGGTCCTTGTACATCTTGGTACTGCCTGGATGCAAGGTATATTTCGCGTGATGCGCCTCCGACATTATTTCCTTTCGCAGTTCTGAATCATCCGGAATACATAGTCGGCCATTAAATCTCAGCACGCCGGTCTTGTCTTCCGCAAAGTCGGTCGCACTACCTGTTGAAATTCGCTCGCGCACATTCTTTAGGTACGGATCATCCTTCTGAGCGGCCATGATCTTTTCCAGCAAACTCGGCTCTAACTGCAGCTGCGCCAACCGTATATCCCTGAATCGAACCCGGAGATCGATGCCCATTTCTTCGAGATCTTGTAGTAGTCTGCGGTTGATGGAGAGCGAGGCAAGATATTTTCGACTCAGAGCGTCCGCCACCACATTTCCCTTGCCCGGAGTGTAGTCGATCGTCAAGTCATAGTCTTTGATCAGTTCGAGCCAGCGCCGCTGTCGCAAGTTCAACTCCTTCTGAGTGAAGAGATACTTGAGGCTCTTATGGTCGGTATAGATCGCGCACGCCACACCATATAGATAGTGACGCCACAATTTCAACGCGAACACAATCGCCGCTAACTCCAAGTCGTGCGTAGGATAGTTCTTCTCGTGCGGCTTCAATTGTCTCGAGGCGAAGGATATCACCTTGTTCCGCTGCATGAGCACACATCCCAAGCCCTGGCCTGAAGCATCGCTGAATATCTGAAAACCCTCTGGCCCATCCGGAAGTGCGAGTATGGGTGCCGAAATCAGCCGCTGTTTTAGCTCCTGGAATGAAGCTTCACAGTCATCCGACCACTCATACACGACTCCCTTTTGAGTGAGGCGAGTCAGTGGCGATGCAATCTTCGCGAAGTCTTTCACGAAGCGTCGATAGTATCCCGCCAAACCAAGAAAGCTTCTAATCTCGCTAGCAGACGCAGGCCTCCTCCAATCAGCAACGGCTTCCACTTTCTTCGGATCGACTGCAATGCCTTCGGACGAAATGATGTGACCAAGGAAGGACACGCTGCTGAGCCAAAATTCGCACTTACTCCGCTTCGCATACAACTGGTTCTCTCGAAGTGTCTGGAGCACGGTCCGCAGATGTTCTGCATGCTGCGCCCTGTCTTTCGAGTAAACGAGAATGTCGTCAATGAAGACTACCACAAATTTATCAAGGAAGGGTCGAAACACCCGATTCATTAGGTCCATAAAGGCGGCAGGGGCGTTCGTCAGGCCGAATGGCATCACCAGGAACTCGTAGTGGCCGTACCGAGTGCGAAAGGCTGACTTTTGCACGTCGTCCGACTTGATCTTGAGTTGGTGATAGCCTGAGCGGAGATCGATCTTCGAAAATACCGAGGCGCCTTGCAGTTGATCGAATAGGTCGTCTATGCGGGGCAATGGGTACTTGTTCCGGATGGTGGCCTTGTTAAGCTCTCGGTAGTCGACGCACAGACGCATGGACCCATCCTTCTTCTTCACGAACAATACGGGCGCTCCCCACGGCGAAACACTAGGCCGAATAAACCCTTTATCGAGTAACTCTTGTAGCTGGACCTTGAGTTCCTTCAGCTCGGCGGGAGCCATTCTGTACGGGGCCTTTGAAATCGGTCGAGTATCGGGGAATGTATCGATGCTGAACTCGATCTCTCGGTCGGGGGGCATGCCGGGTAGCTCGTCCGGGAACACATCGGGGAATTCTGCCACAACGTCGGTCTGACCTACGTTTGCACCTTCCTGTCGCATGTCTCGGACGGACGCCAAGTAGCCTTCGCACCCAGAATGCAGCATCCTCCGAGCAGAGATTGCCGAGATCAACATGCAGGTCGACGACGCCTCACCACACGAAAAGCAGAATTCAGGCACTCCTGGTATGCGGAAAGTGACCGTCTTCCTGGCACAGTCTATGGTTGCGTTGCACGGCCCGAGCCAATCCATCCCCAGAATGATATCGAAGTCATTCATGTCTAGGACCATCACGTCCAGACCGATCTTTTGACCGCCGATACAGATAATCCCGTCGGTGCAGGCTGAATTTGTGAGTATTGGTGTGCCCGAAGGTGTGCTCACGCTAAGGTCGAGGTTTAATGATACTGACGGAAATTTGTGCTCGGCGACAAAGTCTGCCGCTATAAAACTATGTGAAGCACCTGAATCAAATAGTACGCGAGCAGGCACATTATTAAAACTAAGTATACCTGTCACGACCGTGTCTGAGGCAAGCGCTTCGTCTCGAGTCAAGGCGTAGACGCGGCCCTGGGCATTGGGGCGACGGTCTTGACCATTTTGCGGTACAGGTTGATGGGCTCGAGGTGCTGGGACTTGATTCCCTGGACGGTGCTGCTGGGGCGCCATTGGACGATGTTGTTGGGGCGCCGTTGGGTTCGGCCTTCTGATTGGACACTCAGCACGTCGGTGGCCCCTCTGGCCACAGTTCCAGCACCCTTCCTCTGGCATCCGGCAGTAGTCAATCGTGTGACCGTGACGACGACACCGATTGCAGTATCGTGTGTCACGCCCTTGATATCCGCCTTGGGGCCCGTTGTTCGGACGCTTGGTCACGCTGTTTCCTCCCGCGTGGCTAGGGCGTTTGTGATTGTAGGCATGCACAGCGCCGACAGCACCTGGAGGGTATTGGCTTTCAAGGCGGAGGGCGTGGTTGAGTGACTCCCCCATCGTTGGGTACTTTGGAACGGACACATGGGCAGAAATAGATGGCCGTAGGCCCACTTCGAACCGTCGTGCACGACTCGCCATGGAAGGCAGGTATTGTCCAGCAAACTTGGCCAACTTGTTGAACTCTGCTGCATACTGCCGCACCGTCATATTCCCTTGCCTTAACTGCATAAACTCGTTCTCCTTCTCTTGTCGAATGGCATCGGGAAGGTACTCGATCTCGAACGCCTCTCGGAAGGTGGCCCAAGATATTGCTGTCGTCTCGTCGTCGTGTCTGATTGCTCGCTTTTGCACGGCCCACCAGTCGTGCGCGTTCAATCGGAGTAGAAGTTGAGCGCATGCGACTTTCTTGGACTCATCAACACCCAGGAGCTCGAACCGGTCTTCCAACTCTTCCAGCCAATCGATCGCCAACGAAGGGTCTTCAGTACCACAGAAGGAAGTACGGAAGCTCTTTGTGAATTTAGACACGTCGAAGCTGGAACTCCTCGGCGTCGCAGGCATAAGCTCGGGTACCTCCGGATCGACATCACTTTGTCTGGCCGCAGGCTCGGTCACGGCAGGAGTTGTCGTAGAGTTATTGTTGTTGGCCACCACCGTCTGTACTATTTGCTGAAGTGTATCAAGCTGCTTCTGCTGCAACTTGAATTGTGCATCGAATCGGGCCTCGAACTGGGTCTGGCGTGCCTCTACCTCCCGTCGATGTGCCTCAGTCTCCCGTCGATGTTGCTCATTCAGGCGTTGATTCTCCAGAGCTTGTTGTTGTTGCGCTTCCAGCATGCGCAACATCCGTCCCATGGCATCGTTTGAGGGTCCGGGCCTCGAGCTACTCGAGCCGCTCGAAGCACTTTCTTCGTTCGCCACATTCACCGTCGCACCTTCTGGGATTTGAAGGTAAAAATGCATTAGTAACCAAACTTATTATGGACTGCCTTGTATGGAACGACATATCTCATCGACACGAGACCAACGACTTGAGACTGAAAACTCGACACTAGAGGCCAAGGACGTAAAGCCGTGCTCTGATACCATTATGTCACGCCCCGATTACATAGAATCGATAGTCGTCCCCCGGGCGTGATGCCGTGCAAGCCTAAGTTGCGCTTGCACAAGGCATAGTCATAAGGTTATCCGAAACACAACAACAAGAGAATGCGCAGAGTAAATTGAACACACATTATAGAGAAAGAAACATAAGCTTTATTGATAATGAACATCATATTACAGACTCGATACAAAGGCGCCGCGCGGGCTTCTTACAAACTGACTCCAATACAAAGTAGACGTCGATGAGATAGCCATTACATACATTCATCCCTTGATTACAACCAAAATTACCAAAACACCTGGGATGGTGGGAAGGCGCTCCATCTGTCTTCGATCTTCAACAGCGGAGTCTTCAAAAGGGTCGATCCAAGCTTCAATGCACGGACGAAGCTTCAAAACACACGAGCGTTGCCTCCCTTTACGTAGCACGCCCTTCCAGATCTATCGCACCTGTATAGAGAGCGAGGATCAGTACAATCAACATGTACTGGCGAGTGGCTAATTATTTTCCAGGCTCTCATTTGGTTCAAGAATTTGATAAAATCATACAACTTGCTTTTAGTGGTCTTTCTAACCATCCTGGATAATTTCATAGAAACATTAAGTTACACCAAGGTTTCTTCCGGCGGAGCGCGCCGTGCGACATAAAACTTACCATGTTAGCTGATAGCAATTTACATCAAGTGTTTGTTATGGGATTGGCCTAACCAGCCGCCTTGGACGTAGCCTGGTAATACGGGACCCCTGCAACGCAGGTAGCGAGCCCCGATGCAAGTCCCCGTCTTACCGATGCCTTACCGGCGTTGCATAAACAGCGCGGCTACAACCAGTTTCTTCCTAGGCCGAGACGGTCCCGTGGCCCCGGAATTCCGCTCGAAGAAACCACCCCTTGTCGACAAGTTGTCCAAGTTCATAGGGTTAACATGGAGTATTTTAGGATACCGTTGGGGCTTGTTATGTGATCACTTCATTCACTTGGTTGTTTTGCAGGCATGAATTAATTCTATCTCTTTTCAACATAACGCATTTGTTATTCATTTCTAACATACAAGACTTGTGTTCTGCAAGCGAATCATTAAATCTTAGTAACATTACCCGAGTTCTCATTTGAAATAGAGGGTCGAGACGAAGGAGGTCAGCCACTCACCTTGAGATTTTACTTGAGGCGAGGGACTTGTTGGCTGCGCTAGACGTCGCCTACGCGATCACCTGAAATCGCACAAGCAACCGATTAGAACACTGTATTTATGCAAGAGTTCGATAGAAAATGCGAGCTCGAAATGTAAACCATGAAAACCATCGAAAACATTCACGAAAACGCATTCGGAAAACCAAAGCCAAAACCAACGCAAGCGGCGTGAAAAGCAGAGCAATGGGAGGTCTCTCCCGACTCAGCCGCAGAGTCAATCCTCGAGGCGCAACCCGCAGAATATGGGACTTGGTTCCGAAGAAGACATTCCATAACGAGGAATGGATCTTAATTCAACCGTTCCCGTTCGATCGACTCGGTCGATCCCGACCTATCGGTCCCGGCCGAATCGATAGCGACAGTGTTCCTTTCTCGCGCACCCCGTCGACCGAGTACGGGGCACGATGTAGGGACGGGGCACTACAGACGCCTTACTGCTTTATCATATATGCTCTTTATTTACTGCTTCTTGATTAATTGATTGAGACAATAGATGTCATGTGACCCTAGCGAGACTTGTATATAGTATGCACCCCTTTGTCTAGTTTACAGCATTGATCGTATTATTCGGTATTTCTTCTACCCGTAATACGTAGCTGGCCAAGTCCGACCCCGTCCCCCGATATTTCGGGTCTGGGGCGTGACAAGGTTTTAGTGGTGGCCCACGCAGGTCGATTTTCAGACTTGTGGGGTGCTTTTATTTTATATGGGGTCTCAATCACACATGTTCTCCCTTTTATCTCATGATTCGCTGCTCTCGATCCCATCTTGATACCCCGGTATCCCTTGACTTCGTTGATCTTTCCTGTCCGGTAGTTTGATTGTTCTCTTGTCCCTTGTATTAGGGGCTCCTCGTCCGCGTCAGAGCAGCAACGACCAGAGCAGCAGGACCATGTTGGTCACCAGCAAGGGCCAGTGCTTCCCCAAGAGCACGTCCAAGCAGAGGTGATAGTAGAGCCAGCCGTTGGGCCGCAATATCCGGAGGTTCCGATCTCACCGATGATTCCGCCCACCCTGGGGGCAGTAGATATACCAGCCCTCCTAGAGATTATCAGAGGCATGATGGCCACACAGCAACATCAGATGTTGGTCCAGCAACAGATGCATGCTCAGCAACAAGAGCAGAGTATGTTACTTAATCAAGGCTTGCAGACGACATTAGAAAGAGGAGTGAGGACTGATTCAGGAGCGTCAGCCCGATTCTGCAAGTACAATCCCCGATGTTTCGAAGGTACAGAAGATGCTATCACAGCAGATACGTGGCTCAAGGATATTGAGGCCATTTTGAAGGCAGCCAAAGTTCCAGCGGAGGAGCAAGTGGACCAAGTAAAGTTGTTACTCCAGGATCTCGCCCGTGATTGGTGGGAATCAGAGAAAGTAGGTGACAGGCGTCCTATTGCATGGGACGATTTTTTTACCAGATTCAAGACCAAGTACCATGGAGTGGTAGCTCAATTCGATCTACAACAGAAGTTCATCAGCCTCAAGCAGGCTGGGAAGACCGTGGATGCTTATGCAGCGGAGTTCTGCAGATTGAGTAGGTTTGCCCCGGAGATGGTAGCCATGGAGAGCCAGAGGGCCATGAGGTTTCAACAAGGGTTTCATCTTGAACTCTTGTAACTAGTAGAGGGGCATAACTACCAGACTTTTGATGAGGTACTGACGGTGGCCCGGAGGCATGAGATCACTATCCAGAGGATGACGACTAGGGCTGGGGGCCAGAAGAGGTCTCACAACCAGATGGAAGGAGGAGGGGGAGCAGCACCCCGATCGACAGCACCGTCCCCTGGCGTTCGCATTCATGATGTGGCGGTGCGAGGGCCAGCACCACCAGCCAGACAGCAACAACAGCAGAGGAAGAATCAGCAGCCACCCGCGGGTTGTACTTATTGTGGGAAGGCAGGGCACACTAAGAATATATGTCGGGTATTTAATGGGTTATGCTTGGTATGTGGGAGCCTGGATCACCGAGTTTCCACTTGCCCCATGAGTTCGAGGCCAGGAGGGCCGGTACAACCATTTCCTGCCCTACCAGCACCAGGAGCAGGCCAGTATCGAGGGCCAGCGGTAGCAGTAAAACCGTTGGCTCAATGCCCGTTATTGACACAAGCTCAGATGTTTCGGCAGCAGGAACCGCCGATACATCAGCAACACCAGAGACCACCCCAGCATCATCGAGGCAAGGGCCAGCAGCAACACCGGGCAGGGCCGCAGCAGGGAAATCAGCATGGAGGCCAAGGGCAGGCGTTCAATCTGTCCTTAGAGGAGGCATTGGCATCGGGGAACGTTGTGGCAGGTAACGTTCTCGTCTTCTCATCTTCCGCAGTAGCATTATTTGATTCAGGAGCATCACATTCATTTGTATCTACACGATTTGCAACACGACTAGGATTGGAATTTGAGGCATTGCCAGAGAGGTTGAATATACTCACTGGTAATGGGCTTGTAGGAGTTAGTAGGATTATTCCAGCATGTAGAGTCGTAGTGTGCGGGCGTTCCTTACCCGCTAGGTTGATAGAATTTCCTATGGGAAATTTTGATGTTATCTTGGGCATGGACTGGCTGAAAGACAGTCATGCTACAATAGATTGCCATAGAGGGAGCGTATCTTTTGATATTCCAGGCATATGACAGTTCGCTTTGGTCAGGCCGGGAACAGAACAGTTGGCAGGCGGAGTCGTAGCAGCATTGGAAGGAGTTCAAGTCCCGAGGGTAGTGGGAGAGTTTCTTGATGTATTTCCGGAAGAACTACCAGGTTTACCACCGAAGAGAGATGTCGAGTTCAGTATAGAATTGGTGCCAGGGACTGAACCGGTGTCGGATCGAGTTTAAAGAATGCCAGATTCAGAGCAGGCCAAGGTGTACCAGCATATAGAATAATTGAAGGCGAAAAAGTTCATTCGGGACAGTGAATCACCATGGAAAGCACCAGTGGTACTTGTAGGGAAGAAGGATGGGTCATCCCGATTGTGCATTGACTATAGGAAACTCAATACGACAACAGTAAAGAACAAGTACCCACTACCGAGGATCGACGACTTGTTTGATCAGTTGAGCAGAGCCAGAGTATTTTCCAAGATAGATCTTCGGTCAGGATATCATCAAGTTAGAGTTCGGGAGGAGGATATTCCCAAGACAGCATTTAGGTCGAAGTACGGGCATTACGAATTTTTAGTTATGCTGTTTGGATTGACCAATACTCCAGCAATATTTATGGATTTGATGAACCATATTTTTAAGCTATACTTGGATCAATTTGTCGTTGTATTCCTCGACGACATTCTCGTTTACTCAGCCAGCGAAGAAGAGCATGAAGGTCACCTCAGGAAGGTATTGCAGGTTTTGAGAGAAAACCAGTTGTACGCCAAGCTCAGTAAATGTGAGTTTTGGTCGGATCGAATTTCATTTCTGGGGCATATCATATCAGGGGCCGGAGTATCAGTGGATCCTAAAAAAGTGGAGGCCGTAGAAGGTTGGCCAGTACCTAAGACAGTAGCAGATGTGCGGAGTTTCTTGGGATTGACAGGAAATTACCGAAGGTTCGTGTCATATTTTGCAAGAATTTCAGCACCCATGACCCGTTTGACACGCAAGAATGTGCCATTTGTCTGGTCGGCAGAGTGCCAGGCATCCTTTGAGAGTTTGAAGCAGAAATTGATCTCGGCACCTATACTTACATTGCCCATTGGACCCGGAGGTTTTACTGTATATTGTGATACGTCAGGTAAGGGACTTGGATGTGTCCTCATGCAACATGGGAAGGTGATAGCGTATGCATCTAGACAACTTCGGGACCACGAGAAGAATTATTCGACTCATGATTTGGAGTTGGCGGCCGTAGTATTTTCCTTGAAGCTTTGGAGTCATTACCTGTACGACGATCGAGTAGATATATTCACCGACCACAAGAGCTTAAAGTATATTTTTACTCAGAAGGAGCTGAATATGAGACAGAGGAGATGGTTGGAATTAATCAAGGATTATAAAGTAGAGCTTCAGTACCACCCAGGCAAGGCTAATGTAGTAGCGGATGCCCTCAGTAGAAGGGGCAGTGCATTCATGTTGACATCACAGAAGCATATTCTAGAGGATCTTCGAGAGATGGGCATCGAGGTTATACTTCCTAGAGATGTAGGGATCTTGGCTAGTCTACAAGTTCAATCTGACTTTGTAGACAGGATCAAGGCAGCTCAGACACAGGACCCAAGGATTCAGAAGCTCAGGACAGAATGTGAGTCAGGACTCTGGAAGGAGATAAGAATTCATGAGAATGGAACACTTAGGTATGGATCGCGCCTATGTGTGCCTAGTGGAGATATCAGACAGGAGGTTATGGCAGAGGCCCATAGTTCTCAGTATTCTATTCACCCGAGAGGTACCAAAATGTACAGGGATATTAAACAACATTTTCGGTGGATTAACGGAATGAAGAGGAAGATAGCTAGATTCGTCTTCCGTTGCTTGATATGTCAGTAAGTGAAAGCAGAGCAGCAGAGGCCAGCAGGATTATTACAGCCACTTTCAATCCCGGAATGGAAGTGGGAGCACATCATAATAGACTTTGTGACTAGATTATCGAGGTCACCTAGTGGTAAGGATGCCATCTGGGTTATAGTGGATCGACTTACAAAGGCAGCACATTTCCTCCCCTTCAGAGTAGGGCAGACTACAGAAAAGCTAGCAGAGATGTACATGCAGCAGATCGTCAGACAACATGGAGTTCCTGTCAGTATTGTGTCGGATAGAGATATCCGGTTTACGTCGTATTTCTGAAAGAGTTTACATCAGAGCCTTGGTACCAAGTTAAGATTCAGTATAGCTTACCACCCGCAGACGGACGGACAATCAGAAAGAACCATTCAGACCTTAGAAGATATGTTACGAGCCTGCACTTTAGATTTTGGAGGATCCTGGGAGAGTCACCTGTACTTAGTAGAATTTTCATATAATAATAGTTACCAGGCCAGTATTCAAATGGCTCCGTTCGAGGCACTGTACGGTAAGAAGTGTAGATCGCCGTTGGCATGGGATAATATTGGAGAAAGGAAGATGTTGGGACCGGAGATGATTGTCCAGACAGTTGAGGTTGTTAAGGGAATTAGAGAGCGACTTCAAGTTGCACAGGATCGACATCGTCATTGGGCAGACCAGCACCGTAGGCCGCTGGAATTTTCTGTTGGGGACCACGTGTTCTTGCGGATTTCGCCTACCCGAGGAGTCATTAGATTTGGTGTTCGCGAGAAGTTGAGTCCGCGATACGTGGGCCCATTTGTTATCCTTGATAGGGTAGGCGATGTTGCTTATCGTTTATCCCTTCCACCTTCGTTAAGAGAGGTACATGATGTATTTTACGTATCTCAGTTACGTAGGTATGTATCGGACCCAAGTCATATCCTCGATCATTCTGAGCTGGTTGTGGGTACCAACCTGTCTTATGAGGAGCAGCCTGTGTCCATTTTGGACCGAAGGGAGAAGATACTCAAGAACCGAACAATTAACCTTGTTCGTGTTGCTTGGGGCCATCACTCCTTAGGAGAGTCAACGTGGGAGCGGGAGGATGATATCCGATCGCGGTACCTGCACTTGTTTGACTCACAAGGTATATTTCATTTCCATATGCCTTGATTGTCTTGATTCCACATGCATATCCCCGTATAATTAGTAGCTTGGTTTCATGGATTGATAGTATAGTTGCAGATTAGTGGTTGATTGGTATCATAGGGTGATTGATTGCTCGCTGTATTGCTAGTGCCTGGCCCTGATATTTTTAACCTGCTTGGATTTGAAATTTCGAGGACGGAATTTATCTAAGGTGGGTAGAGATGTCACTCCCCGTTCCCGGAATGCGTATTTTTATACGTATACCGCTTGTCCGAATTTATTTAGTATCTGTCATGCATTTATTTTGTATTTAATTCTTTTAATTTCATGCTAATTATTTTTTTGTATTTTATTTTCTGCTTTTTTTTGGCACTTGGTTTATTTCGGTTCATGGTAAACCAACTTGGTTTGGTTTGGTTCAACATGGAAAGGAATGGATGGCTTGGATTTGGTGGAGAGAATGAATGGTGGAGATCTACTTGACCTTGATATAAAACTTCTTCCTTCATTCTCTCTCTTCATTCATTCACATTTACTCCTACACCAAACCCTAACCCACTTGTGAGAGGCAAGTACATCTTGCACAATCATGGAGGATTTCATGCATCCCCATTTATTTTTAGTCTATTGTGTTTGTCTCTTCTTTCTCTACATGTTTAGGTCTTGTAGTTTTTGTTTTCCATGGTTAGCTTTGTGTAGATCTAAGTTTTTCCCCTTTTTGGTATTCTTGGGTTTTGATCTATCAAACTTCATCATTTCCATGTTTTGATTGTTCTATGTTGTAGAGAATTCAATTCTATCCAATTTTGGCTTTTGAAAAGTTAGATTTCGACTTGATTTGAGGAAGTTATGGCCAAAATAATTTTGGTCAAACTTCTATGTTCATCAGTCCTGATTCTGGCAGGGACGATGAATAGTGTCTGGCCGCATAAGAATTTCTGGCCGCATGACCATTTCTGGCCGCATGAGCATTTTTGAGCCACATAAGAATTTCTGGCCGCATGACCATTTCTGGCCGCATGAGCATTTTTGAGCCGCATAAGGATTTCTGGCCGCATGACCATTTTTGAGCCGCATAAGGATTTCTGGCCGTATGACCATTTTTTGAGCCGCATAAGCATTTTTGAGCCGCATAAGGATTTTTGAGCCGCATAAGCATTGTTGAGCCGCATGAGGCTGATTTTGATTGTTTGATGCTCTTTTTGACTATTTTCTGGCCCAAATTTCTTCTAGCTTCCAACATGAAAGTTGTAGATCTTTTCCTTGGCTTCAAGAATATGTTACCAACTATTTTATTCAAGTTTCTCTTATTCTTGATATAGAACTTTTGACTACCATGCCTTGTCACGAATTGACAATGATTGTTATCCTGACTTAGTATTGATCATACGTTCCTATGTCTGGAACTAAGAGACTGGCTAGTCGTCTTATTGTACTGAATGGGACACGTTCATGTATGAACCATTGAG
The DNA here is from genome assembly GCA_029216955.1 of Iris pallida. NCBI lineage: Eukaryota > Viridiplantae > Streptophyta > Magnoliopsida > Asparagales > Iridaceae > Iris > Iris pallida. Next base: position 622,857 of record JANAVB010036020.1, on the reverse strand, counting down.
AATGACTGGCTGATCCCGATCATTGATAATGTAACCGTGCTGATCTCCAACTTATAATTATGTACATGAATTTGAGTAGGTGCTATGGCACCGATAATTAATTTCGTATTACAAAAGCAGCACGTGTATCCTACTGTCAAGGCATGATTATCCCGTAGATAGGTTTGATTGTTGCATTACGCTATGCAGGACCTACAACTTAACCGCACTGACATCGTTGTAGAGTTACGCATATCGTACCTTGTACGAAAGTACTCATGCGAAATACTCATGATCCACGACATGAGATTTCAATTAACATTGGGCCAACTAAGCTAAATAAAATAATTACTGCATGGAGAGAATGGATTTCCGAGTTCTTACATGACGGCCGTCCTTGGGACAAATAGTGTCCCGATACGCCGGCTGGTTCCCACGGATACTACATATCTACCATACGGGCAGGGAGTGGTATCCGGTTTACTTTTCCCGATCGACGAGCGTCCCGCTGGGACTCGTTTCCCCGTATGGCGCAACTGATTATTGGATCGACCAGCCTTGTTTGTCTATAGTAAGAACTGAGAAATTCTCTAATGCATGGTTCCAGGGTAACTTGGAGCTCACTAGTAGTAAGCCGTAATAATTGTCTGGCCGCTTAAACTGATTTGATTGTGGGTTGTATCCTACTTTGCCAACTATTGAGGTAAGCTGAACGTCCTGACATGACGGGCCAACTTCTGTCCTTGTTTGGTTGGGGAGTTGGTTCGGAGTGTCAAGACGCTAGGCGTACCTTAGTAAGAGGCAAAGATCTATTTATCTTATTTATATCCTTAACTCTTATTACTGGTTTAATTCTTCATGTCGTGCTTCCTTTGTGGTGCTTGCTATTGGAGGTCTAACCTCTCTGGTTTTGCATAGCCAGATCTAGAGCCAGCTCCCGAGGACTCAACTTACTTCTACCCTCAAGATGGTCAATACTAGAAGGATGACCGCAGGAGGCCACGAGTGGGTTTCTTGACTCCCTACTCGTCTTGTTCTTTACTTTACTTTTGCCGTTTTGGCACCGACCTGTTAGTCGGACTGTCTAGCACTTGCTTTTACATAAATGTAATTAATTCAGACTGCAGCTGATAGCGATTGTGTATACCTTATCATATCATCTGGCTATGTTTTGTAAAGCCAGATCTTAAGAATATTTTGACAGAGCGTTTGGGACGCCTTACTGCTTTATCATATATGCTCTTTATTTACTGCTTCTTGATTCATTGATTGAGACAATAGATGTCATGTGACCCTAGCTAGACTTGTATATAGTATGCACCCCTTTGTCTAGTTTACAGCATTGATCGTATTATTCGGTATTTCTTCTACCCGTAATACGTAGCTGGCCAAGTCCGTCCCCGTCCCCCGGTATTTCGGGTCTGGGGCATGACAACGTTGGATCATGATATGAGATATTGTTCCTGGATTTTCTTGGTATATATGTACATTTCCTGTCTTGTTCCCTGTACTTGTATAGACACCGATTCCTGAGAGGGAGTAGCTATCCTCTTAGGGAATCCCGTGTCATGACGTGTCATGTCCAGGTCCATTATACTACTCGGGAATGGGGAATTATTAGGGGTTATGTGATCAAAGCCCCATGTCACTATTTTGCTTGCGTCACTCTCACCTCACGTATGGTATAGCAGATACCTCCATGTCCATGTTATCCAGGTTGGCCGGCATGACTTTTCATTGAGGTCACCGCGGATTGTCGGGCCAAGTAGATAACCCTACCATGATTCCCTTGCCGATCACATAACGCTCTAATAATTCAAGGCACATTTTATATTTACTTATCTTATCATATATCATGTTCTGTTCTACATTCAGTACTTTCTCACCTTGCTATGATATTCAGTTACTCGTATGTTCTACATGCCTTTATATTGTACCTTGATTGGAGACTAAGTTCTGCTCGGGAGAAGGGTTACAATCCTGGTCCTTGTTTGGTTTAAGGGTTGTAGCTCAGCTTTCGAACAGTTCCTAAGTCTTCATATATCTTTGTCTTGTAGTTCATTATATTGTCTCTTATAGAATTTGTCAATTCACATGGAACTGCTGTTAGTGCTTATACTTGCTCATTTTCCTGACAGGATACCGTTATGATATATTACAGATGACTTTGAGGCAGACTGCTCGACCTATTATGGGCTCGAGCTAGATGGAGTAGTCCAGAACCGTGGCCTTATAGTAGAGCCACTAGACTTCGTACTCGCAGAGTAGTGTAGATTAGCTAGGTTTGACTGGACTGCGATCCAGCTAGTATTATCAGTCTGTAGCTTTCTATGTTATATTTTGAGACCCTGTGATGTTGTATATATCTGGGCTTGTGTTGGACACTGGACTTATTTTCTATCTCATCAATCATATGTTTCCTTCTGTGCTATCTACCTTAGTTTTATTCTGTGATTGAGACTTGTAGCTTCCCTTCCCGGAATTTTCAAATTTTTTTTATTATTTATTTGATTTAAATAGTGATTTTAGAATTTTTATAAATAATTAAATAGTTAATTATTACGGTAGGTGATTTTAAATCATAGTGGAGTTTTGAAGTACAAGCCGGCTAGGAATCATGGCACGGATAGTGCAGTAGCGTGCTTTTACTAGTGTTTAGCCATGGTAGGAGAATGCCGAGCCATATGAGTGTCCTAACTAGGAAAACCAGGCCAAGTTACGACTTAGCCTTTCCAGATGTTTAATTATTTATTAATTAAATTATTGACTTGTAGAAGATCCGGTTGTACTCAACTAGTCGGACTTGACCCGAGCCAAACCCAAATCCATGTAGACAGGTAGTGCGACCAGAGACGTTCTTGTAGGGGTATATTTATTTTTATATATACATAGTCGTATTTATTTTATGGTGCTAACAAATATTTTTCTAAATAATTGTTATATATAAGTGTTACTGATATTAAAATATGATGAGTATTTCTTTAAAATGCTATTTTAGATTTTGGGATTTTGTGTACATAATAGTATATTCAAGTATATGAATAATAGTCTTTATAAATAAATTATTTTCTAATTAACTGTTATATATATATATATATATATATATATATATATATATATATATATATATATATATATATATATATATATATATATATATATATATATATATATATATATAACAGTTAATTAGTATATCAAAATATGATGAGTATATATATATATATATATATATATATATATATATATATATATATATATATATATATATATATATATATATATAATATCAATTTACTGATATTGTTTGAATATTAAATATAATATATGTTATTTTGCTATTTAAATTATCTTGGATATATATATGTATGTGTGCGTATGCGTATGAATATAAATAAATATACATGTATTTGTATGTGTATATATATAGATAGATATGTGTATATATAGATAAATAAATTATATATATATATATTTTTTTATTTTATATATATATATATATATATATATATATATATATATATATATATATGTGTGTGTGTGTGTGTGTGTGTGTGTGTGTGTGTGTGTGCATACGTATGTGTATATGTGTATTTATATATATATTATATATATACGTGTATGCGCGTCTATATGTATGTATACATATACATACGTATTTATGTGTATATATATCTATATAAAAATATATATGTATATATATGTAAATAATAAATGGAAAAAGAAAAAGAAAAAGAAAGAAATATGAAAGCCAAAAGAACCAGCCGAGCCAAGGCTCACAAGCCCGAGCTCAGGCCCAACCACTCCCCACCTTATTCCCAACAGCAAGGCTGAGGGGCCAAGCCCAGCCCGGCCGCCTACACCCAATTCCCCCACAAGCAAGAAATAGTAGTTTTCCAAACCTGCCGAGAAACCGACCCGAAGGAGAAGCCTGGGTATACTCTTTATAACCGACAGGGAGATGGATCTCGAAACCCAAAACCTGACCTCGCGCCCCCTCCCTCGCGCACGCGCGTGCGGCCTCCGCGCCGCCGCCGTGATGGCCGGCCGCTGACTGGAGGCGAGCAACAGTAGCCTCGCGCAGCGGCGCAACAGGAGAACACAGCAACAACAAGCAGCGTATCGAAGCTTCTTCGTACAATGATTTATCCGCCATCACTCCACCATCTTCCGAACCAATTTCACAGGTCAGATCCCCATGTGACCCTCTACAAGCCTCCTTAAGTAGATTGTTTTTTTTCGCATCGAACACGACGAAATACGATTCCAAAGATCGACGTAATTCAGTCCCAAAACAGGACAACAGTTCATCCTCAACCCCTGGTTTGGAAGAGAGATTATGAAACAACCACTAGGAATTATCCAAAACTATTTAATGACAGTCCTAGACAACCTATAGGACTTCAAACCCCTTTTCGTAGAATCGGATTTCGTCGACTGTGCGTCGAGAAAACGAATCCCGAACTTGACCGAAAATCTGTTTTCAAAACATAGAAATTCATCCACGCGACGTGCGTTCCGCCAAACCGGGCGACGTGGTCGCGCACAGTAGGCATTGAAAGCTGCGTAATGGCTTCATGGTCGTGTGGGCTTTGACAGAATTCAAATTGGTCGCGTGTGCGCGACGAATGTGATGCGTATCCGTCGAAATTCACCATATCGGCCTCTGTGCAAATTTTCTAATTATTTTGTGCACACTTGTCAGATCGAGACGAAACTTGCGCCATCAGGACCGTATCATTTTTTTGGTCCTGTATGCCAAGTTTGGTCCGATTCTGAGACAGTTGATAAAATTGCCGTATCGCGGGCCCCCCCGGTCCGACTCAACGGGTGATTTTATGCATGGCCCGCCGGAATCCAACTTTGAACATACAGTTGGGTTCGTATCAGAAAACTGGATCCGTAGACATGTAGTTTGACGACTTTAGAGACCATTGACTCTGGCACGCCTTTCGGTGCAAAGCGGGTCCAACGGCGGACATCGTTTTTGCCCGAAATTACCGTTTTGCCCCTGTGTCCAGAATTGGACTTAAGGACAGGCAATCCTAGCTAATTTGACTATTCTGAGAATGTTGGCAATGTCTGTTTCAGCTTTCGGAGACAGTTGTGAGGACTTGGACTTCATGGCTTGGCAGTTGTCACGCCCCAGAACCAGAATACTGGAGAGCGGGGGCAGACATAGCCAACTACGTATAATGAAATGGAATCCATCTCACCATACGGTCACGGCTATCTAGATATGTGAGGGTTTATCTACAAGCCATCAGTCTCTTAAGGTCATAAATTATCCTATTGTCTCAATCTCAACCAACTAGTAATAGTTACAAGATATCAGACCACCAAATATACAATTGTAAGGCGTCCCAAACATTACATATCCAGGTGATCATGAAGCTAGTCGTACAAAATGTAAGGACTGGCAAGAGTTAAGTCATACATGATCAACCTCGAGTTGCCAATCATGATTACAGCCCGTAGGCAGACAGAAGGTAAAGTGCATCGAGCTAACAAGTGCTCGGCGGCTAAACGCCTCAAAAGAATAATGTACAATTGCAGTGGAAGAACAAAAAAGAAAACCCACTCGTTGCCCTGGTTACGCCTGGCGGTCACCATCGGGCTGGAAAGCAGGTAGATCCTTTGCTGCTGTTCCGGTATCTGGCCATACAAAACCAGCTGGGTCAGACCCCAGAAAGAGCAAGTGCCACAAGGGAGGCTTCACTTAGGAACTAAAACCAGCAATTAGCACAAGAACATAATTACATAATAAGAGACAGTAATTTAAGAAAAAATATGACATGATGATATACGATGAGATAACCATGGGACTATTCAGACAACCAGGTTACAACCCGTAAACCAAACAAGGACCGGGGTTGTAATCCTTCGTCTGAACGGAACTTGGCTTCTCCCACCATTTATCGGCAAGGTAAATATAAGAAATCAAGACATGTAACAATCTTGTACAGGATCAAGACAAGACTAGACAGATTGAACCCCATCCAACAATCACGGCCAAGCAACAATTACGGCTTGCTACTTTAACTAACTAGGGTTATCATAGGCATAGTTACTAGCAAAATGCAATGAGAATTCCAGGTCTGGTTACCTGTTTGTTACTACCTGAGTGATCCCAGCAAGAAAAGGAAAAGATAACAGGATATAGCAGACACACTGTAGTAAGATACATGTGTCCTAAGGTACCACACTCGACGGCGGGCTGGAAGTGTGCTCATATCGACGGATAGCAACAAATCCCATGTATATATATATATATATATATATATATATATATATATATATATATATATATATATAAGGTCGGGACCAAAGGGGCAACAGGTAACTGGGAAATTCTCCATGAACTATTTGATCAATCTAGTCATTAACCTAGCCAGATTCAGTATGAATCCCTGACCGTGGTACTCAGGGATCATGCCCTAGACATGATGCAAGACATAACCGAACTAGTAGTTTATACAAGCACAATCCATACAAACAACCACGGTGTCCAGGCCAATGAATTAATTTGTCAAGAGTGCGCCACGACGGGCCACTATCATTATCATTATTACTTATTAAGAGTGCGCCACGACGGGCCACTATCAAGCATGTCAGGGTACTTGTCAAGAGTGCACCACTACCGGTCACTGTCATGTCATGTATAGCAGGTCAAGTTATCAGGTCAAGTTATCAAGTCAGGAGTGCACCACGGCGGGCCACTATCAAGCATGTTCAATTATCATTCCAAATATTAATAAATAAATTCGGGATTATCAAGTTTGGGGCAAAAAGGCGTAAGGATATAAAATAGGCATAAAAATATACAATAAAAGTTACAAGACATGGGTAAATTAATAGTAAAATAATAGTACACAGGGCTATAGGAGAGTTCAGGGTCATGCAGTGAAGTATCATGCAGCCAGAGGGAAGTAAGCTTCTTGCGGCTGGCGGGGCAGTGGAGCATATGCGGCCAGCGGTAGACAGGTCTCACGCGGCTGAAGGGGAGCGGAGTATATGCGGCTGGCGGTGGACAGGTCTCATGCGGCTGAAAGGGAGCGGAGTATATGCGGCTGGGTTGGGATGGAGGTCCATGCGGCTAGCGGGGGAAGGGTTTTCATGCGGCTGGACGGGCCCGAGTTCATGCGGCTCGCAGAACAAATATCCATGCGGCTCGATATGGTGGGCGCGCATGCGGCTGCCTAAGCAAAGGGGGGGGCGCATGCGGCTAGGTGGTTCAGGATCTCATGCGGCTGGGATGAGATTCAGTTATGCGGCCAGAAGTGCAAGGGTCTCATGCGGCCCAATGATCACGAGCATATGCGGCCGCGCCATGCCTAAGTCTTATGCGGCTGGAAAACTCGCCGTATGAAGGTTCATGCGGTCAAGTGCTGCCATGCGGTTAAGGGGTTCATACGGTCAGCTTAATTCATGCGGCTAGGGAAATCACTTGCCGCATGAAACATTCATGCGGTCAAGTCAAACACAGTCCATCTTCTCCAAAATTCCGAGAAGAAGAACACCTTGAGAGCCAACTTCTCAAGCTCCATAACTCCATCATCCGGAGCCCAAATCCGAACTTTCATAGGTCAAAATGGGGTAGAACGAAATTCTCAACAATATGGAACAATCAAAACTTAACAAGATTAAGTAGATCAAAACCCAAGAAATCTAAAAATAACATAAACTTAAATCTACAAGAATCTAGCCATGGAAAGTAAAAATGCCAAGTTCTAAAGAGTGTTAGAATGCTGCAAAGAAGAGAATGGAACAATAAAATTCGGATTTCTCCATGAAGCAAGATGCACTTGTCTAGACCTTCCTGGTAGGTGAGGAAGTTAATGGAGGAAGAAGAAAAGTAATGAGGAGAGAGAAGGAAGAAAGGGTTAATAAATGGAGATGGTAGTGGTAGGTAGGGGTTCACCTTGGTTCATGATGAACCAAGTAAACCAAGCCAAGCCGAACCAACCGAATCCTCCTCCTATCCAAATAAAACCAAGCTTCACTAATCAGAATTAATCCATGAACGATAAATGACAATTAAACCATAATGCTAAATACGAAAATAAACCACAACTAACTAAAAACAGAGAAATACGGGTCAGAAATACGAACACATATAAAATACGTTTCACAAATTTCGGGGCACTAGAGCAGTTGACTGTATTTTGTTGGATCTGTGTGCAACCTCCAGGCAAGTATACCTTGCCTCCCTCTACGGTTTTATCTACATGCATTTTATTTCAGTTTCCAGCTTTGGATTATTTATGGACATGTGCTTTTTAGTGTTATTTTCTGTGGAGTTGTTTTTATTGTTTATAGCCATGTTCATGTTTTGGCCTTGTGTTTCACATTTGGAGTTTTTCGTCAGTACCTTGCTTGAGTCGTGTCATAGAATGAGTGCGTGTAGTGAACTGCTAAATCCTTGATATTGCTTCCTTGGCACCAGAGAGTCCACACACGGAACGAGGGTGTTTTTCTTGATCTATTTACATCCGTGAGTCCACACTCGGGACTAGGATGTCGATTATTGCACCAGTGAGTCCACGCTCGGGACGAGGGTGTAGACTTGACTTGACTTGACTTGCACCAGAGAGTCCACACTCGGGACGAGGGTGTTTACATCAGAGAGTCCACACACGGGACGAGGATATGTAGTATTTGTACCAGAGAGTCCCCACTCGGGACGAGGGTGCCTTGCCGTGAACTAACCAGAGAGTCCACACTCGGGACGAGGGTTAGTATTTAGTTCAAACCAGTGAGTCCATACTCGGGACGAGGGTTTGGTTCTTCCATTGATCTCGTGATTATCGTTTATCCGGCAGTTCATTATGCGTAGTTGTTCTAGGGTTCGTGTTCGTGTTCGTAGTCAATTATCGTGTTCCTGTTTTTCTTGTTTATTTTCTTGCGCATGATAAAACTGTTAGATAGGCATGTATATTATGTATCTTACAATGTCCTCTGAGGACCTGATGATCTCCTCAAGTTTAGCGCTTGCATGGAGTTAGCTAGTAGTTCTGGATGGCGGAGGATTTGCGGTTCTTGTGGGTATTACGGAGACAATGATACGCTTGTGGGATTCAGGTATCGCCATTGTGTTTATTATTCGCTCGTGCTTTTCATTACTTATCATGAGATATCCTGTTTCTTGTTTCAGTTGTAGACTCTTGTTATTTTCTTCTAGAGTCTTACCGGACATTTATGCTAGTGGGCTGCAGACCACGACCCATACTTGTTCATTCTTGTTTCGTATATTATTGTAGATTGAGATATAGATTTGTTTGCCATGATTTGGCAGTATACCCTAGCCGTGACAGCGTTTACGTATTCGAGTCGGGCTGGAGTCCGCTTGATGCGTAGCTGGCTTGCTCACAAGCTCGCGTCTAAAAACCGGGTGTGGGTCGTAACAAGACTGTATTGCTATGTCACCTCCATTCGGAGTATATATACTGTACAGGTACCTTTATATTGTTAGTCGTAGTATTTACAGACGTTATATACAGCGTTCTACCGCCGATACTGCGGCGTAGGCTGGACGTACCCACATGCTCGTGCCCCTCATAAGGGTACGGGTCGTGACAGGATGTGGCAGTCCTACTGCAAAGTAGGACTGCCAGACTCCATGCAATCCTACTGTGAAAGAGGACTGCAGGGATTCTGGCAGTCCTACTTTACAGTAGGACTGCCACATCCATGGCAGTCCTAATATAGCACTGGGAGGTGACATTAGGAATTCTTAACATGATGTTTAATTATTGTCTATTTTTTCTATTATTTAATAACTGTATGTTGTCCTACAGTCCTCCGACCGCTAACAAAAGAATACGTCCCACCGCATCAAAGCGGAAGGAACGCGAGGGACGTCCTCTCAAGCGTCCGATTAGAATTTTTGAACCAGCATCCCAAGCTCGGTCTCGGACGCAGCCACCGGCACCCCAAGCTCGGTCGAAGCCAGAGTGAGAACTGTGTCGCGATCGCCAACGAACTGGAGCGCATCGACGATGAGGTCGAGTTCCCCTTCATGCATAATATGGAGTCTCGTACAAAGGCCCGACATGATATGTAGTTGGATGTTCAAAATTATTTTGTATTTGGATGTAATTTGGATGTGGTTGTTGTTTGAAAACTTGACTTGTGGATTTTAGGGTATTTTGTCGTATACTTCATTTTGGATAATTTTCGGATATTTTTTGAAGGATATGTTGTTGTTTGGAAACTTGACTTGTTGGATATTTTGTCGGATATGTTGTTATTTGATGTAAGTTGGATCCGATTGTCGTAATTTGGATACGTAATAATAGATATGTTGTTATATGGACATTTGTGTGTATAAACTCTCTTTGGATACCTAATTGAAACTCTCTGTGAGGAGATTTTGTATTTCAAACTCTCTTCACAGAGAGTTAGTATCAGGACTGCCACCCACCAGGTAGTCCTACACTAATGTAGGACTGCCAGGGTGGTGGCAGTCATGTTTGAAACTCTCTGTGAAGAGAGTTTCAAATACAAACTCTCCTCACAGAGAGTTACTATCATGACTGCCACACCCCTGACAGTCCTACATTAGTGTAGGACTGTCAGGGGTGTGGCAGTCCTACATTAGTGTATGACTGTCAGGGGTGTGATAGTCCTATTTGAATCAATTTCTATAGCATTCTGTGTTACAAGTACCTTTTATGATGAGTTCCACGAGGGGAAATGATTGATGATGATGATTTTTAAGCTCATTAACTTTGCCCCCTTCCAAGATGCCAGAGGACATGAATTGTTCTTGCTGCTCAAATCTCACCATCCCAGAGCTCTTAAGTATGACTGTCAGGGACCTGGCAGTCCTACACTTAAGTAGGACTGCCAGAACCCTGACAGTCCTACACTTAAGTAGGACTGCCAAGACCCTAACAGTCCTAAATGAAACTTGCTGTCACAACAAGTTTCAATTAGGACTGTCAGGGTCCTGGCAGTCCTACATGAGTGTAGGACTGTCAGGTCCCTGGCAGTCCTACCCCTGGAGTATTGATCAAGTACAATACATCTTTGAACTATTATCAAAGGAAGCAATCGCTATTTAGATTGATACCATTTAGTACAGAATGTATATTCACCACTAGATTTCATGTGGAACCACTGAGATATTTAAAGGATGCTATATGGATGGTTGACCAAATAAACATCAAGATGAAATGAAAATGGTCAATATCCCAACCGACAAGATACTTGTGTATCACGAATTCCTGGACCAGCAGCTAATAATACTACCAGATGGAAACCCTTCATGAGAAAATTTCGGTACCACTTCCGCTGGGACATCAAAAAAATGGCTATTAGTGTAAAGGAGAGGCAATTATGACAAGCAACCAGAACTTTGAAGATAGCATCTACTGTTTGAATCAGAGGAAGACGGAATAAACCGTTGCAAGAGCCAGCTTTTCAAGGTGTGCACGAGAACCAAATGCAGCAACTTCAATATCAGATAACTTCTGACTTGAATCATCTGATGCCCAACTCAGTGATTTGATTTCTTTGTTCTTTTTAGCTAACATATGTGTCACGTCCTAGAACCAGAATACCGGAGAGCGGAAGAATGACTCAGCCAGCTACGTATTACGGGTAGATGAATACCGTATAATACGATCAATGCTGTCTAAAAGACAAGGGGTGCATACTACATGAAAGTCTTATTAGGGTTACTCAACATCTATTGTCTCAATCATTCAAACAAGAAACAGAAAATAGAGAACATGTAAGATAAAGCACTAAGGCGTCCCAAACGCTCAGTCAAAATGTTCTTGAGATCCGGCTTTACAAAACTGTAGCCAGAGGATATAACAAGGTATGCACAATCGTTATCAGCTGCAGTCTGACTTTGTTATAATTATGTAAAATTAAGTACAAGACAGTCCGACTAACATGTCGATGCCAAGTGGCAAAAGTAAGTAAGTAGCAAAACGAGCAGGAAAGCAATGAACCCACTCGTGTCCTCCAGTGATCATCCCTCTAGTATTGACCATCTTGGAGGTGGAAGTAAGTTGAGTCCTCGGGGACTGGCTCTAAATCTAGCCATGCAAAACCAGAGAGGTTAGATCTCTAATAGCAAGTACCACAATGAAGCATGACATGAGAATTAAAAACCAGTAATAAAGGTTGAGAATATGATACATAGGTCTCTACTTACTACTGGGACTCACACAACATTACGACACTTCGAACCAACTTCCCAACCAAACAAGGACAGAAGTTGACCCGTCATGTCCTGACATTCTGATCATCTCAGTAGTTAACGGAGTAGGTACAGTACACAAACAAATCAATTTAAACGGCAATACAACTACTACGGCTTGCTAACTGTAAGTTCCAAGTTATCCTAAAAATATGCAATAAGGATTCCTCAGTTCTTACTATGCACAAGCAAGGCTAGTCTACCCAATAGTCAATTGTACCAATAATGAATTAGACGAGTCCCAGCGGGACGCCCGTCATCAATATACAGTAAGTAAATATAAGCAAATACCGCTCCCTGCCCGTGTGGCAGATTTGCAGTATCTGTGGGAACCAGCCGGCATGTCGGGGCACTAATTGTCCCAAGGATGGATGCCATGTAAGAACTCGGGAATCCATTCTCTCCATGCAATCGTTATTTTATTTAACTTAGTAGTCCCTATGTTAATTGAAATCACATACCGTGGATCATGGTCATTCAGAATGAGTACTTTCGTACAAAGTACGATATGTATAACTCTACAACGATGCCCGTGCGGTTAGGTTGTAGGTCTTACATAGCGTAATGCAACAATCAAACATAGCCATGAAATAATCATGCCTTGACTGTAAAGTACACATGCCGCTTTTGTAGAAAATCAGTTGAAGCCTGCACGTGTCCATATGCCAATGTTCGGGATCGGTTAGTCGATTGCAATGGTTCATAGTTAATATGAACGTGTCTCATTCAATTTCAGTAAGACGACTAGCCAGTCTTTTTAGTTCCAACTAGGAACGCATGATCAATTATTCAGTCAAGGTAACAATCGATGTCAATTCGTGCCAAGGCATGAAAGTCAGCTAGTATTTTAGTATAATCGAGTCTATAACTCTCAGGATTAAGTTCCAGTCATTCAGGGTATCCATAAACCAGTCAAAACACATTGCACACTCCATACAACAATATGTTATTAAAATATTAACCTATCATAATTATATCAAGTTCATGTCAAAAGGCGTAAGGATATAATAGGAGAAATGCCATGCCGACATAAAGTAAATAAAGTATAGAGCAATAGGAACACCAAGGTTGGATTACGCCAAGGCTAATCTATACCATGACTAGTCTACGCCAAAGCTTTACGCTAAGGCCACCGATTTACGCCAAGCTTTACGCTAGGGCAAATACGCGCGTAAAGAAAGTACACGTAAAAGAATAATATTACGCGTAAACCAAAATCGCGTAAAGGAATTACGCCAAGCCAAGGAGTACGAGTAAAACAGAGCTACGCGTAAAGAGCAGGGTTACGCGTAAAACTTGTACACGTAAAAGAATAGAGTTACACATGAAATGTAGTGCCCCATCCCGCTCAGTCAATCGGAGGAATCGAAACACCGACGGCGTTCGGACTTAGCCTTGCAACGGCTACTCGGAGACATCATTCGGTCAAGGCGACCGCTCGCTCAGGTGGGGTAGTTTCGGTGAACTTGCCTCATCTTTGCCTTCACATAATAAAACGCATGTTTTCAACTTGCACAATAGGCTTGATAATAAAAGAGACGAATCCACATAGCTAAGGGAATAATTCCGACGGGTCGAAATGAGTTAGAACATGAAAAACGTCCCACGGTCGGCTTAGAGTTGGTGCACGGCGTGCTTTGAAAATGACACTCGGTCCTTCATCTCGTGGCTTGGGAGAAGGAAAGTTGGTCTTCGACACAAAGTTATGAAATAGTCTAAGTCATAGGCGTCGCCTGCGTGAATGCTTGTTAGAGCATGCACGGTCCCGTCGAATTGTCCCGACACTTGAGTTGGCCTAAGTCATAAGCGTTGCCCGCGTAAATGCTCAACAAAGCATGCACGTTTCCATAATACAAGGCTTGGCATAGCCTTTGCTCATCCCTTGAGTCAAGTTATAGGCTCGATTAAGTTAGGCAAAGTTACGCCGATCGACCTAAGTCATTTCTAGTGCTGTCCCGCTCTTTCTGCGGTTGTCAAGTTAAATAGTCCCGCAATCCCAAGGCCCGTCATATGAAGTATGACTTGTGCGATAGCGTCGCGTAGATCGAAAGTCGGTTTGAGACACGATGGCACGGTCCTAGAGTTTTAAGGCACGGGCCATGGTTGATTCATTTGTTTTAGAAAAATGTCTAAGCAGTTGTTCTTGAGTTGAGTAAAATGATAGGGCAAGAAAGAAAGAAAGAAGAATGCTCACGACTGGGTCGTTGAGGCAAGAAAGAAGAATGCTCGCGACTACGGGTCGTCGATGCAAGATCTCAGATGTGAGAAGTATTGAATTTAGCCCTGAAGAGATGGTAACACTAGAGGTACAATGACTGTGTGAGACGTCAGTTTGAGTCGAGTCTTGCATGGTCATGGACAACTTGTCGACAAGGTAGAGTTTCCCCGTACGGCAACCTGTGGCGCCACGGGACCGCTGCGGGCACAAAGGGAAACAAATATGGCTCTGGGAGCCAAATAGCTGCGCCTGGGGCAAAGTATTCGGTGGACGCTCATTAAGGCTAGCTACCCGAAGAGGTCCATCCTATACTCAGCTAAAAAGGAGTCTACCATGGCTCTGGGAGTCAGTGACAAAATCATATAGATGAGTCGGCATGGCGACAATCCGCGTGAGTGCCTTTGGATTGAGTTGAGTTGCTGAATGTGTGTGTACAAGTTAGAGTACAAATGTTTGGGCTTAAGAATGGCTACAACATAGGCAACGTACTTCGGCACGAGATGTGGCGTCGAGTTTAAGTTGTCGGCATATAAGTTGCATAAGTTGGTTGAGTTTATGTCGGGAAACCGCCGCAAGGCAAAGTTGGTCGAGTGACACTAGATTCACAAGTCTAGATTGGGTCGGTTGGTTATCAAAGTAGCACGGGCCGCGAAGCGGCGATATGGTTAAGTCCTAGTGAGTTGCGAGGCACGACCTCAATATGGATTTCGTAGCACGGTCGCATGGAAAAGGAGTCTATCGTGTAGCTGCGTCTCTGATTTTAGCCGTAAGGCAAACACGACTTGATAGGTTAACGTTGTTGGCACGAGAAGTGGTCTAGAGACAAAGTATGAGTTAACGTTGACATTGCAAGCACGGGATGGTTCTGATACACAAGTTGCGCTAAGGTGCCGGTCCTAAAACTGATCCTAAGGCAAGAGTAGAAAGACAATAAAAAAGAGGACTATGTTGCACAAAGTAAAGTAAACATGTTGGTTTTGTATGGGTGGGCGAGGAGCTCATTCCACCAGTACAGTTGAGTACTAACATCCACATAGTTTACATGTGCATGCACAGGTAGAAGCTCGTGGCACGGGGCTCGTTTGGATGCGTCGAGGCATGGAGTTCCTTGGCGACTCGAAGCGTGCAGCCGCATGAAGTAAAGACTTATACATGACATAATGTATGGACATCGCCTTCAGAAGCTTCCGCTGGATCAAGACTTGTAATTGAGAGATGAGAGAGCTGAGTGAACTTGTAAAATGTGAGAAGAGTGAGCTTGAGTGATTGTAATCTTGGCCTTGCGCCCCCAATGTAATCGTTGTTTCAATATCAATAAAGAGCTTCTTTGAATGACTTGTGTTTTGTTCTAAATTCTGCTACTATTATTCAATGTCTCTGCTCGGGACTTCTGTACGACGACCCCGTCGCAGCCGCTGAAATCGGCCGTTATGGAACCCGTCTTGTACGAGCGCAATCTAGGCTCGTGCGGCATCACGCCTTAGCGAGGACGATCGCTCCTACGGGAGCGGAGCGTGACATGAAACACTGTACGCGTAAAGAATAATATTACGCGTGAAACATTGTACGCGTAAAGAGTAACGTTACGCGTGAAACATTGTAAGCGTAAAGAGTCGAGCCACGCGTAAAGGTTGCACGCGTAAAGAGTCAAGTTTACGCACGAATGAATACGCGTAAAAAGTAATACGCCAAGCCAAGTCGACTTGCGTAAAACTGATTCACGCTGACACGAATGATCGTGGGCGTAGAGCTTGATACTACGCGAGCACGTAAAAACGTGGGCGTAAAGTTAATGCTTACGCGAGCACGTATAACGTGAGCGTAAAACTCCTCCCGAACTCCAAATTCCATGGAACCTTCATTCCAAGCCGAAAATAGGATTTTCATGGGTCAGAATGGCGTATAACACAATCTCAACAATCTGGAACGAATAAAACTTGGAAATAAGAAAGTTTGATAGATCAAAACCAATAAAATCTGAAAAATAGTAATTTCTATATCTACTAAAAATGAGACTTCAAAATGCAGAATGCCAAGTTCAAAGCTATCTTAGAATCACGAGAGGAAGATAAATGAACCGTAAAAATGGGTTCTCATGTGGAAGCAAGATGTACTTGCCTATGGATTTGGTAGGTGGAGGGAGTTATGAGGAAGAAGAAGAGTAAATGAGAAGGAAAAGTAATGAAGAGAGAGAAAGGGTTGGGACTTTAGATGAAGATGTGGTAGGTGGGGAGTTGGGTTCGATTCATGATGAACCATCAAAATATGGAAACAAATCGAACCAAGCCGAACCCAAGGGCCGAAAATAAAATACAAAAAATTAATTAGCAAAAAATTAAAGAAATTAAATACAGAACAAATGCATGATAAATATTAAATATATATATTCAAGTAATATACGTATTAAAAATACGCATTCTGGGAACGGGGAGTGACAATATGTATCTGTCAGAAAAGGTATATAAGTAGTCAGGTTCCCACATTTTCTTCAAAGCAAAATCGTAAAACTAACTCTTAGCAGGTATGAAGCCCCACATAAATTTACTCATAGTCAAATTGTAAACATTCATTGCTTGGGGATACCTGACATTCAAGTTTTTCAAGGTTAGTCACTTTAGTTGCCCCATCAGCATCAAGCATTAAGAGAAGTTCACCACGCGAATGGAGCATTCCCTGTTTAGCAATGCTTTCGAAAGAGAAGCATTAATCAGTCACCAGAGCTCTTAAGTAGGACTGCCAGGGACCTGACAGTCCTATACTTAAGTAGGACTGCCAGGACCCTGGCAGTCCTAAATGAAACTTGCTGTTACAGCAAATTTCAATTAGGACTGTCAGGGTCCTGGTGTCACGTCCCGATCCGAGAAATCACTCGTCCTTGCTAGATTTTATCCGAATCATCGTCCTCGCTGGGGCGTGATGCCGCACGAGCCTGGAGTTGCGCTCGTGCAAGGCAAGATAACGGTTCACATAGTGATTATCTCAAATTCGTAACATAAGCAGCGGAAGAAAACAAGAATAACATAAGAATCTCTTTTATTGATTATGAACTGAAGGTTACAAAGGCTCTGAATAGCCCAACATAAAATGCCAATTGGCTACAACGCTCATGATCTCTCTAGCTCACAAAGGATTATATTATTCCATACATTATGCCTCTTTATAGCCACCAAGTAGTCTTCGGCCGAACATCTCCATGTCGCAAGTCCGAACGCCTATGCGAAAGCTCCTCTTGAACGCCAAGGACTCCGTGCCTCGGCACGTCCAAGCCAAGCTCCGCCCCGAGCCGATCATAACCTGAGCCTGCACATAAACTAGTGGAGGATTAGTGCTTTCGTCCTCGCTTCGCACTGATCAAGACCCGCTCGTACCCAAACCAAACACTTAATCATTTAGTGAGCATGCATCTTAATTTGGTGATCTTTCTAATTAGCCTTAGGATCGATTTCATGGCAACACTTAAACATAGCATATTATCATAAATGTGTCCCATACCGTGTTTCTGCAGCAGATACAGTTAGACATAATCTGAAACATAAACATAGTGATTCGTGCATAGCCCGTCCCTTTTTGCCGTGCCTGCAATAGTTAGAACTTACATAACCAATCATACGATTCGTCAAATCAACCAACCATAACCGTAAACATATGCATAAGGGTCGCAGGCCCTACGCCTGCATCCAACTCTCATTTCAGCCCACCGGCCCTATCTATATGAAGGTCACGGTATTTCGTACCGTAATGGACTTGGCATCTCATATGTGTAAGCCTACAATCGCTTCGATACAGGTTGCTAGCCCAGTATCCGAAGGATCCCAAACTTACGGATATCATAGCTTATCACAGCACTGGACGGTCGCAATCCGTCCGAATGTTGTGTACCATAAATACCACACATAATTCCCTCCTAGGCCGAACGGTCCCGGCGCCCCGGCGTAACCGTTCGAGGGAAGCCGTACCCGTGCACGGGCCATCCGAGTCCATTGACCATGCAATACGTGCCATAGCATACAATCCATAGCATACCAACCGATCTCATATTCCATAAACATAGTCTCGCACATAAACGGTTTCCCGTGCCATAAACGGTTTTCCGTGCCATAAACATATTCGCATCTCATAAACATAATCCACCATTCATATGGGGAGCTCCGTCGGCGTTATGCCCCAACACATCCATATTGATGCACGACGTCCAACGGCTTAGTCATCTCATACTCATATTCATCGTATACCATTCGTAAGTTATTCTCATAGCATAATTCCGTATTACTTAGTCTTTTCGTAACATAAGTGCCCGAGGGCACGCTCAGCGCCGTATCCAATGTTCTACGCCTAGTGTTCAATGTTCTCGGAGGCGTACATGTGACGCACATCTCAATATCGTCTTTCAATGTTCTACCATCATTGCCCTACCGCGACTCGTACACTTGATGCACGTCGCTTCAATTGTTCGATTGTTCAATGTTCTACCTAAGTATTCAACGCATACTTAGACCCGTAATCCGTCGCCGAGCCACGCTCGCTAACTCGATAACATCTTACGCATACCATAATACATTTTATTAGACGTGAAGGAATAGGGAGAGAGAGTCAAGAACCCGCCCACCTTAAGCCGATACGCCTTGCCGTCTCGCTTCCATAACTCGATCGCATAGCTAACTCCCGGACTTAGCCATTCCTTTGAACTACTCGGTTGATTTGGCCTATCGCGCCCATGCTACGATCCATAATCCAGCATAAAGGCATAGCCTGCACACCAGATTAACTAAAGTCAGCACTTGCTCAACGGGACTTATCTTTTGAATCGATTCGATTCATAGATTCCAATCGACTCAAAGCTTACCTTTGGCCAACGTAACTCTTGCATCGATTCGCATCGATACTTCATCGGGTCAACGCAACTCTTCGAGTCAACGACTCATTATAATGCACCGATGCGGAGCGGGGCATTACATAATATACCACTCAAAATTAGGTTCGTCCTCGAACCGAAACCAACACTTACTCCAAGTGCCTCGCATAGATCGCTTCACGATCTTGTGCTACTATCGTTCAATCATACGACTTAGTTTGGATCATACACATATTTTAGGCGTCCCACCAATATATGCATTTCAGCCAAGCTCAGTTGTAGGATATCGGGACAACTAATAAGCTCAACTTAAATCCTCAAGCATCTATCGGTCCGTACTCGACTTAGTCATATCTTAGTGCCTATTCCCAAAATACTCTTCTTATGCATTATCCCATAACATGCGATCATCTTCCAACATCTTGTACATAACTTAATTCAAACCATAACTTCGATCTCATAAGTTTCTCGTCGGCCACTAACACTCGCATTGCATTAAGCCGTTGTGCATCCGATCACAACAATTCTCCGCAATGCCTACTCATCCAACCGTTTCCTATTCCTCGCATAACTCAAGTCTTTCATCCAATCATTCATAACATTTGGCCTTAACGACATGGACTAAGTCGACATGTCACAAATTCCTTTGTCTACAATCCGTACTAAGTCTCGCACACAACTATCCCAACACGATCTATATTTTTGAACCATATACGTATCGCGTTTGGGGCTACCCCCGCTAGGTAACTTATCCAGACATCGTGCTTAATCTCTCCTGACACAGAGGTCAACTTGAGTCTACGATGCTCAAAGGGACAATCTTTCCAACCCAAGGTCTCTTACGATACGCCTATCTTCGATACTCGACCGAGTATGAATCCTTTACTCAATTCTCGAATCAATCCGACTAATTCGTTTCGTAACATAAATCACGCGCTCAACACACATAGCCTAACCGTTATTCAAGCCGATCTATGACACAACTCTTAGGGTCGTTCTACTATCCATCGCTCTCACACATTGCAAAACTCTTGCAATCGCCTTACCGTATCATTATGCTAAGCACGTTCCTCAACATCTATTCGATCCAACATAACTTTTCTGACCATATCGATTCTAGTACTCGCCAACTTTTCGAAACACGATACTCACTCGCGCAACCGATGCGCCGTTACTACTCGAATCACTTATGCATTACCGTCGACTATCTTGCTAATCGTACGACATCTACTCGCCTCAGGTTTGAGTTTACCTATCCGTAATCACAGTCCGACACATTCCATACTCCTCGAAACCATCCTCGAATAACTTTCGCATCAAACCACAAGTCCATATCAAATTTGCCACGCCTTGCAAGTTCGATCATCCTCGCTGGATGAATCACCATACCAACGCTCACGCGAAATGATCGCCCCAATTTGGCGTGACGCATGTGCGATGCTGGAGTTGCACTCGCATAAGACAAGAATGTCAACATTATGGTTATCTTCGAAATAATCAAGCACTTTCGTTTTTCTTTCGAGTAACATCCATCGACTCTCAAATTCTCCGAAGCATTCCTACCGTTATCATCCAAACTGCGATAACTTAACTTGCATCTTATTCATCCAACAACAATGCTCAACATAATTTTCGTTCATTCGATCAGAGTATCCCCGAGTTATTGTATATCGTCTTTGATACGCCTCAATACCATCGTCAATATGTATAACTTGAACATATTTCTTTCTCATAAGCTCAAACCCGTTGCAATCATTGCCATTATCCGAACTCGAATACGAATCAAGTCTCGCACTTATCAAGATTCACTTTGTTATAACTCACTACCAAAATTGCAACACAATTTCCAATTCACATATTTATTCTTATATCCCTAACTCGCACTTCCAAATCGTGCTACCGATTCATCGCACTAACCCAATTTCGTTCGTACGATTTCTTCGTACCTACTCAACGTAATCTCGACCGAGTCGACTATTTCCTCAACGTAACATTTCTTTTGCTATGCTCAACTTATCGTTCGACTTACACTTAACGAATCCTCGTTCGACGTATCATCCATAGGCATGACTTCACGCATAATCATTCAACTCAATTCATCGAAGCATACTTGTATCGACTTCTATCAAGTCATTCCCACTCAAGTCTCGGTACTACTTCGTCCGTTGAGGACAACATATCGTAACAACAAAATCGTTTAGACGAAATCTATCGCAAGTCACCAAACGGCTTAACATAGCTATCGCTAAGTGGTATTCCATATACCACTCAGGATCGAGCCTATCGTTATCGACACAATACTTTGCTATACTTGCTCGCATAATTGGTATTGTATATACCACTCGAAATCGAGTCATTACTCGACATCACACTTTCGCATAGGTCCGACATCTATCTTCCAATAAACTATCCCGTATGGCGATCCTTCCGATCCCAGCTCTAGCGTTAGCTCAAGTTTGACATACATTCAATCTAACCGTACCATGGCGATCGTATCGATCACGCCCGCAACATTCGCTTACTCGCAGCTCAACGCGACATACGGCCAACATAAACGTTCGCCTACCCAACTCGACTCCGCGACCAACTCGATTCGTTACTATCGCATTCGCGATCTTTCTGAATCCCGCTCGTTGCAACTCGTGCAACAACTCATTCTCGATACTCAAGGTTATTTCTCAATCTCGTACAACATATCGCTATCCATCCGCATAGCCATACAACACGCATCATACCATATCGACTCGTTGTACCGATGCAACGAACGATCCACGACTTGCTGCACTCCGTGCAACCGATAACACATAATCACTCACATAGCCACATAATAGGTATTGCCTCATATCTCGATCCGTTGCACTTCGTGCAACCAACAACACATATCTTCTCGCACTTCGTGCGACCAACAACACGTAACTCCTCGCACTTCGTGCGACCGACAACACATAACTCCTCGTACTTCGTGCAACCAACATCACCATATTCGTTGCACTTCGTGCGATCAACGACTCATAACTTTCTTACACTCCGGGAAACCATAATCTCGTAATCCGTTGCACTTCGTGCAACCAACACTCCATAACTCGTTGCACTGCGTGCAACCAACGTTCTCCGATGGCACCCGGAGATAGCGTGATAGTCACGACATACTTGTGGCAGACGTACGCACTTAATATAGACTTATTGTATGGAACATCCAATGTAGCGTCGAGCAGATCCATGAGCCATGCGGTTGCAGAAATAACTTAGAGTCAACTGAATTCGATATCGAAGCAACTGAGGGTTAAAGAGATTCACGCACGGTCCAAAGGATGGAACCGCTCTGATACCAACTTGTCATGTCCCGATCCGGAAAATCGCTCGTCCTCGCTAGATTTTACCCGAATCATCGTCCTCGCTGGGGCATGATGCCACACGAGCCTGGAGTTGCGCTCGCGCAAGGCAAGATAACGGTTCACATAGTGATTATCTCAAATTCGTAACATAAGCAGCGGAAGAAAACAAGAATAACATAAGAATCTCTTTTATTGATTATGAACTGGAGGTTACAAAGGCTCTGAATAGCCCAACATAAAATGCCAATTGGTTACAACGCTCATGATCTCTCTAGAACACAAAGGATTACATTGTTCCATACATTATGCCTCTTTATAGCCACCAAGTAGTCTTCGGCCGAACATCTCCATGTCGCAAGTCCGAACGCCTATGCGGAAGCTCCTCTTGAACGCCAAGGACTCCATGCCTCGGCACGTCCAAGCCAAGCTCCGCCCCGAGCCGATCATAACCTGAGCCTGCACATAAACTAGTGGGGGATTAGTGCTTTCGTCCTCGCTTCGCACTGATCAAGACCCGCTCGCACCCAAACCAAACACTTAATCATTTAGTGAGCATGCATCTTAATTTGGTGATCTTTCTAATTAGCCTTAGGATCGATTTCATGGCAACACTTAAACATAGCACATTATCATAAATGTGTCCCATACCGTGTTCCTGCAGCAGATACAGTTAGACATAATCTGAAACATAAACATAGTGATTCGTGCATAGTCTGTCCCTTTTCGCCGTGCCTGCAATAGTTAGAACTTACATAACCAATCATACGATTCGTCAAATCAACCAACCATAACCGTAAATATATGCATAAGGGTCGCAGGCCCTACGCCTGCACCCAACTCTCATCTCAGCCCACCGGCCCTATCTATATGAAGGTCACGGTGTTTCGCACCGTATAATGGACTTGGCATCTCATATGTGTAAGCCTACAATCGCTTCGATACGGGTTGCTAGCCCAGTATCCGAAGGATCCTAAACTTACGGATATTATAGCTTATCACAGCACTGGACGGTCGTAATCCGTCCGAATGTTGTGCACCATAAATACCACACATAATTCCCTCCTAGGCCGAACGGTCCCGGCACCCCGGCGTAACCGTTCGAGGGAAGCCGTACCCGTACACGGGCCATCCGAGTCCGTTGACCATGCAATACGCGCCATAGCATACAATCCATAGCATACCAACCGATCTCGTATTCCATAAACATAGTCTCGCACATAAACGGTTTCCCGTGCCATAAACGGTTTCCCGTGCCATAAACATATTCGCGTCTCATAAACATAATCCACCATTCATATGGGGAGCTCCGTCGACGTTATGTCCCAACACATCCATATTGATGCACGACGCCCAACGGCTTAGTCATCTCATACTCGTATTCATCGCATACCATTCGTAAGTTATTCTCATAGCATAATTCCGTATTACTTAGTCTTTTCGTAACATAAGTGCCCGAGGGCACGCTCAGCGCCGTATCCAATGTTCTACGCCTAGTGTTCAATGTTCTCGGAGGCGTGCACGTGATGCACATCTCAATATCGTCTTTCAATGTTCTACCATCATTGCCCTACCGCGACTCGTACACTTGATGCACGTCGCTTCAATTATTCGATTGTTCAATGTTCTACCTAAGTGTTCAACGCATACTTAGACCCGTAATCCGTCGCCGAGCCACGCTCGCTAACTCGATAACATCTTACGCATACCATAATACATTTTATTAGACGTGAAGGAATATGGAGAGAGAGTCAAGAACCCGCCCACCTTAAGCCAATACGCCTTACCGTCTCGCTTCCATAACTCGATCGCATAGCTAACTCCCGGACTTAGCCATTCCTTTGAACTACTTGGTTGATTTGGCCTATCGCGCCCATGCTACGATCTATAATCCAGCATAAAGGCATAGCCTGTACACCAGATCAACTAAAGTCAGCACTTGCTCAACGGGACTTATCTTTTGAATCGATTCGATTCATAGATTCCAACCGACTCAAAGCTTACCTTTGGCCAACGTAACTCTTGCATCGATTCGCATCGATACTTCATCGGGTCAACACAACTCTTCGAGTCAACGACTCATCATAATGCACCGATGCGGAGCGGGACATTACACCTGGCAGTCCTACTTAAGTGTAGGACTGCCAGGTCCCTGGCAGTCCTACCCCTGGCAGTCCCGGGTGCTGAAGCGGAGAAGAAGGGAGATGTCAAAAGTGAAGCGGCAACAGCAAAATAGTCCTTCAGTAGAACTATTACATTGAAGATCTATCTACTAAAGCAATCCATGCTCGTGTCCAAAGTGATTTTCCTTCTTATATTTTTCTTTCTTGTTCTTTTTTTTTTCTCGATACTGTCTGGTTGATGGCCATTCGGTCCAAATGTCATATTGTTTGATAACTAGGAAAATGTGAAGTCTACTACCAAATGCTTGCAACCTTCTAACAATCTCTCTCTTCCAAACTTGCTGTCACAACAACAATCTTTCCAAAATTTAGGTTGGAAATTTTTTTGGCTAGGTTTTGTTCTAACCTAAAAATGGAGATGAAGAGAAGAAAAGAGTTGAGGGAGAGAAGAAAAGTGTAGAGGAAGAAGAGAGGAAAAAAGAAGAATAAAAGTTGGCTTTTATATCAAAGCTTGGGCTGCCTCCAAGTAAAAAAAATCTATGGCAAACTTGTAATATTTTCAAACTCTTTTGGGCTGCCCCCAAGTCAAAATGGTGGTCCCATAGAAAAAAATCAATTAAAATTTATTATTCTACAAAAATGAGTTTTAATTTATAATATAGAAATTGGGAGGCCAATCCTCTCGATTTAAATTTAAACTGTGATGAAAAGGAGAGTGGAGTAGAGTGTCTAAGCAGTGCTTGAGAGGAGAGTCTATTTTTCGATTCGAGAACTCTGTCTCTATTGGGACTCGAGACCTCTTTACTTTTCCTACCCTTTTCTTCCCCCCCCCCCCTTTTTATCTTCTTCTCCCGTTCTCATTTTGATTTTCAAAATTATAGCTAGTCTAGGTTAGGATACAGTTACTTGCTTTCTTTTCTTTTCTTTTTTGCTGTTCCTGCTCTCTCCCTCCCTCCCTCCCTTCCTTCCTTCCTTCCTTCCTCAATGATCCATCCGGCTTTCGAGTTCATAACTAGTAAGTACTACATGATAGAGTAGAGGAGCGTAGAGTAGAGGGGATGATGATGATGAAGAAGGGCCAGGGCCAGGGCCAGGGCCAGGGCCAGGGGGCTTTCGAGTTGAAGCAGCGCGTTGTGGTTTCCTTGAAGAAGGTGGGGGACAGGGACACGCAGCAGATGGGGTCCCAAGAGCTGGAGAGGATAGCAGAGACCCTCTCTCCCGACGGGATCGCCCCTTTCCTCTCCTGCATCATCACAGACTCCGACGCCGACAAGCCACCGCTGCGCCGAGAGTGCGTGCGCCTCATTGCACTCCTCGCCCGATCCCATCACCACGACAGCAGCAGCAGCAGCAGCAGGCTCAGGCTGCTAGCCCCTCACCTTCCCAAGATGGTGTCCAGCGTGCTCAGGCGTCTCAAGGACCCCGATTCCCTTGTCAGGGATGCTTGTGTCGAAACCTGCGGGGTTCTAGCCAAATGCTACTGCACCCTCACTTTCTTCCACCGATCATCATCATCATCATCTCCATTGGTCGACACGATGGTGAGGCCGCTGTTCCAGTCTTTGGGCGAGCAGAACAGATACGTGCAGGCCGGATCTGCATTGTGCCTCGCCAGGGTCATCGATTGTTCCTCCTCCGCCGAGCGCCGGCCTGCTGCACCCCTTTCACCGCTGCTGCTCCCTCAGATGCTGCCTCGTCTCCTCAAGCTGCTCAAGAACCCTCACTTCATGGCTAAGCCCGACCTCATCTTCCTCATCACCACCATTCTCCAGCACCAGCTGCAGCTCCCTCAGGTTAGTTAGTTAATTCAACCACAATAATAGTCAGTCACCATCTTCAATCAATTAACAATCCTTATTATATCATCATCATCATTTGATCCACGAGAGAGAGAGAGAGAGTTAGATCATCTTAAATTAACACTACTACTACTCCTCTCAGACAACAGGGGGGGGCGAGGAGGATGCTCTCTCTGCAGCACTCCACGCCATACTGGAAGCACTCAAAAGTTCCGACTGGACCACCCGCAAGGCTGCTTCTGTAGCACTGGCTGCTCTTCCTGTCAACAACAACAACGCCGCAGGGCCTCTCTTGGGATCCTTCAAAACCGCCTGCATCACTCATCTTGAAACCTGTCGTTTTGACAAGGTCGGTTCGACCAACTCTACTACGCATAAATAATTCCATCTTCTTACTAGTGCTGATTATCTATGCATCTCTTACCCTCTTTTTTCTTTTCTTCTTTTCTTTTTAGGTGAAACCAGTGAGAGATGCTATCATGCACGCTTTGCAGTCTTGGAAATCTCTTCCTGTAACAACAGACTCTCCTCAACCATCAGAAACTGGCTCCTCAACAAAAGGTTCCATTCCATGCCCACCTTCACTAGTGAGATGAATAATTCTACTTTCATCTTGTTAGTTATTACGAGA
The DNA here is from genome assembly GCA_029216955.1 of Iris pallida. Taxonomy (NCBI): domain Eukaryota; kingdom Viridiplantae; phylum Streptophyta; class Magnoliopsida; order Asparagales; family Iridaceae; genus Iris; species Iris pallida. The sequence continues at coordinate 595,709 of JANAVB010036020.1, read as the reverse complement.
AACCTAGGAACCACAGACGCCCCCCAAAAAAGTGCCGTGTCTCTGTCCTTGTCCTTACCGTGCCGTATCCGTACCTGTGCAACATAGCGAGAAACACTGTCTAAATACTCCATCAAGAGTATATGGTTTCCGGGGCCGGCCCTGAGTTAATGGGGGCCTTAGGCAAACTTTTAAAATGTGGCCCGTATATAATATAAACAAATAAATATATATTTTTTAAAAATGTTACAACCAAGAATTGAACCTAGACCTCTAATGTACAAGTTTAACATACTAGCCACTACACCACAATTGTTTTGTGATAAAAGAGGATCATGTTACATATTAGTTCTATTTTAGATACAAGATTATTAATATATATATTAAAATTTTTTTTTGGGCCCCCATATTTCATGGGGCCCTGGGTGGTCGCCCTGGCCGCCCTGGGCCAGGCCCGGATGGTTTCACACCTGTGATAAGTAGGACAACGTCACTCGATTTTGTTTTCATGATTTTACATTAACATGGAAGAGAAATGATAGCTTTTTTCCCTATACATGTCATCCAATATCGTTAGGTAGTTATAAATAAAATTGCTTGTGTCTTTAGATTTCAAGTTTGATGCTCAGGTGCAACATGTATCAGCTTCATGGCGCCCTGCTAAGGGTGCCCAACCTTTATCGCATCCACATGATTAGTATTACTAGTATTATCTGTATGTTTCGGTACATCTTCTGCTTTTGCTCAAATGCCTACCTTCTCGGTCTTTCTAGATCGACACCACCATATTATTTCCCAATTCTTTACTTATGATCTTGTCCTGACAGAAAACATGACTGGAGTCTACCATGATTCTAGCAGTGCTAGTGATGGCAGATGGACAGATGCGTCTTTCATGAAAACTGGTCCAATTTCTGCTCTTAGTGTCAATTCTACCAGTGTATCAAAGAGAAGGGACCCATTAGCTGTCAGTAAACTTTGTCCAAACTATGTACCGACTTGTCAAGAGCCAAACCCAAACATTTGGCATACAGAAATATCGCTCCCAAAGACTCGTACTACGCCATTGGTGGATATTCGTCTTAAAGAATCTGATGGCCAAAGCTGCACCAAAGAGGCTTTTGCCAGAACTGAGGATGCAAAAGGGGACAAGAATGTCAAGTATGTTTATGATCCAATCGATGATGAGTCAGATTGCTCGTCCGTGTCAGATATTGTAAGTGAGATCTTTGAGACCAAGTGTGTAGCCCATGACTGCCTCGATGAGGGTGACTCTGCGAATTTAATTGGAAACAGTCACAGATCTATCACTGAAGAGGACGTGTCTGAGGGCCCCAGACCCAGAGTGCTGGACCGTAAGAGTTTAGACTCCACAGTGACAGCACTAACTTCGCATGATATGCATAGATGTTGCTTGCATGCTTCAAACGAACTGGCTTTCATTAAAAAGCAATTATTGGAAATTGAAACAAAGCAATCAAACTTATTGGATCTCCTACAGGTAATTTGCTCGCGCTTGTAGGATGGCTCTACATATTCTGACTCCAAACCATTTTTCTGTGTTTGATAAAATTGAGTAATCTTCATTGTTTACTTTAAGCTCCTTGGGTCCTTTTTACGACAACCACATTGCAATAGGGAACAGGTCTAAAAAGATGGGTGAAGAAACAATTTGATGGGGAAATGTTTTAGATTCATTCATATCTTTTGTTTGGATTTGGTCCAGATTGCGTTCTCTAGGTTTTGTCTAGAATTAGTTGATGATGGACACAATGAATTATTCAAAATTGTAGAAGTTCGCAATTTTTTTGAATGTCCCAATCCGAATGAATCTATTGATTGTTATCTTAGTTTTAGCTACATTGATACTTTTAATTGTTATGCTTAACACAAAAAGCCTTTATCCCAATATATTATGCTTGATGCTTGTTTTTCTCTTCCCAATTACCAGTCTCTTAATGCTTGATTTCATTTTCAGGTCTTCATGAATAACTCGGTTGATAACGTATCTACATTGCATTTTAAGTTCCATAACCTGGAGCACGCTGTAGATAGAATAGCACACGACATTTCTCATAGTGGTAGTTATCCTAGCAGGGCAAGTTCTAATAATTTGAAGAAAAATAATTGTTCCTCAAGGCTATCTACCAGCACTCCCAGACCATCTGTGGAGTCTAACTGCGGGCAACCTTCATTATTGTCTTTGAGTAATAAAGAGATGTGGGGTGAGACTGCATACTCAAGAAGCCAATCAAGCACATCAGTCCAAGAAGGTACAAAACTACGGAGAGATCCCACACTTAACATAACAAGAAACACAATATCCAAAAGTAGCCAGAAAACCTCGGGAAGAAATGTTCAGAATTCTGGAAGCAATCTAAAGAAAGAGCCTAGAAATTTACATTTTATTGCAGATAGTATGGCAAGTACGAAGAAATCCAACATAGAACGTAAAAGTGCTGTCTGGAAAAAGATCAAGGAACTTTTATGCGCTGGAGACATAGAGTCAGCATATGTAGAGGTTCTGTGTACTGGTGATGATCTTGTTCTGCTTGAACTTATGGACAGAACTGGTCCTGTCCTTGAAAGATTATCTCATGATACTGTTGATGTAATTATCAGCAGATTCAGCACGCTAACCAGATATTTCCAAAACCAAAGGTTCACCAACACCATATTTCCCTGGTTTCAACAGGCAAGTTATTCAACTATAATAGTCTATGAAGTTTATTCTCTTTTCCATTTCAAATACTTCACAAAGTATGAGCATGAAGAAGGGATACTGTTTTTGCAGAGTTGACTTGCCTCCTATTTCTTCTACTTGTGTGCACACTACAGAATAGTGCTAAATATTAATGATGAATCTTGTTTGAAAATGGAGTGCCTTCTGGCACTTGGCTGATAACATTCAAACTTCTTGCAGTTCTCCGTTTATCATCTCTAGAAATCTACTAATCGTTCATTGCTTTCTAGGTGGTAGATTTAAGTAGTTCTCGTAAACCAGGGCAGCTCATTCTGTCTAGCAAAACTAGGATGGAATTATTATTTGCACTTCGAGAAGTATCAGACATCGAATATATTGATCCAGTAGACAGAATATCAATTGTGGAATGTGCAGCAATGTTGAGCCAAGTATGATGCTATCCTCCAAACAGGTATTGATGTAATCCAAACTGGTCTTTGTATTGTTTGGAACTGCTTGAGATTTAATTGTTGCTAGTATTTAAAGAACTTCTCTACTTGTGTGTTTCATGTGCATGCATATGTGCTTATGGCAATCACCATTGTTTACTGGAAGGACTTGTATTCCCATCATAATGGGTCCGTGCATCGGTATGAGAAAGATCCACAAAACAAATCACAAAATTTATGATCGATTGTCAACTATGTCAACTCTTTGCTGGTGCAAAATGGCCGCCAAAGGTAGCTGTGAGCGGAAGAGGTCTGTTCCGTAAAACCTAAAAGATGATTTGGCGGGTAGGTAGGTGTACCTAAAAGATGACATCGTCAACACGATGCCTTATGGTTTGCTCGAGTGTGTGGTTGGGTTTCCTCCATGGTTTAAAGTATCGGCCGATACCGCTTCGATAAGGCCGATACCGATACAGTTTGGCATGTCCCGATCCGATACTGACCGATACCGACATTGAGGGTCTCTTTCCTGGTCAATTCGGCAAAGAAAATTAAACGAAAAAGACATATCAGTAAGGGTTTAAAGCATAATAAGGTTGTAAAAGCATGTAAAAGAAGAAAACCAATCTATTGTATGTAAACCAATCGGTAAGGGTGACTAATATCTATTATACTATATAATAGGAAAACATGGTGATGAAACTTTTGAATTCCTAAACTACCCTTGAGTATTTTATAAACATGATGTTATTATGTCAACTTGCATGTCATTTATATTTAAGAGTCAAAAGTAATAAAGTTTGCATGCTATGAACTTTCCTTTTTCCATACAACTCTTCATGTTCCAATGATAATAAATTTTTCTGTCCTTACCATTTTCCAAAGGTTATTATTCTCAATAGAAAATTTAAAAAAGAACAAAATTCGTACTTCGAATCTCTTGACATTGTAATTTCTTGACATTGTAAAAAGAAAGCACACACACACGAATAGTCATCTGGAAAAGACGGAAAGATAGCAACTGATCTTATGATATTTTAATTAAAATACGTGCAAAGCACGTACATGTAGACTAGTTTCATTTAATTTCAAAACTACTAATAAATAACACTGAAAATACTTAAAATTATGCCTAAATGTATAAAATATATGTTTTTAAATGTAAATAATTTATTAATAATAATTTTTTTTTCGATACCAAAAAATCCGATACTCCGATCCGAAACCGCTGATACTACCGATATCACCGATACCACTACTCATAGGAATAGTCCGATACCGATTCCGATACGGATACCGATACTGTGAACCTTACTTTCCTCAAATCCATGAGGTTTGTTCGAACCTACGAGTTACTACAAAATTGCAACAATGAAAAGAATTTAGCATAATCACTACGTATTCAAAGAATATGACAATACTCATAATCCTCATCCAACACCCAAAAAACATAAATCCTACGTCTTTTCTCTAGGGATTTTTTTTTTCTCAAAAGAGGCTAAAATTTATAGCCTAAAACCAAGAGTCTAACACATTCTAACCATCCAATATTTCTTAACCACCAAGAATCCAATCCTATCTATTTAGGATTTAGATAAACATAATCCTTTCAAATAATATTGAGCCAATCGTAACATTCTCTACCCGCCTCATGTTTATCCAACAAAAATATTAAAAATCACCAAAATCTCACATAAATCATCGAATGTTGGTTGAACTGCAATTTTGTGTCACGATATCGTATTGGCAAATCGACAAAATATATGCTGAATGTTGACTCATAATTTCAGCAACTCAGACCTCTCACTTCGCTTGCAACCATTAGTAGATCAACATTGAACTCCATGTCACTACAGTTTCCCCTATCGCAAACACAACCTTGCAATATAATCATCAAACACTGAAGTCATAACCATCCAAAACACCTTACCACCAAATCCATCAGCAATATCTCGATCATCACCATAAACAACAAATACTATCTAACGCCGGCACATCCACAAGCATCAATACTCAAGCATCCCCACCTTCAGAAAAACTCCGAGATCTTTTTATTCATCTTCCTCTATCTTGAACGAAATTGTCATTGTCGAGGTCTTCGGTCGATCGTGGTCACCTTTTCAACCATCACCTTTGGAACTCCTTCGATCATCATTATTGTATGATTACCGCATCGAATTTCGATCTCTCTATCTACCAATTTGTTACGACAAAGTTATGACAAAGAAAAGAAAGCAACATCAAAATAAAATCAACGAATGGTCTCATCTACTTTGTTTATTTGAAAGTCACAACTAATCATCAAAGAGATCATTCGGGGATAGTCCGGTTAGTTAAGAAGAGAGATAGTATAGAAATGAATATTGTTAAGGAAGGGTTTCATCTACTATGATGTCGCCTTACAATAATCGACAATATAGCATACGGTACTAAGACCAAATAGAATTGGACCGTATTGCAGTGGTCGACAATATGGCATATGGTGCTGAGACCTAGGGGTGAGCAAAGGTTCGGTTCGGTTCAAACCGAACCGTATATATGAAACCCGAAATAACCGTAAATTGTATTTCTCAAAACCGAAAGCCGAATCGTTTTTATAAAAACTGAACAAAACCGAACCGAATTAATTCGGTTCAGTTTTCGGTCAGTCCGGTTTCATGAGCCAATGTGTCAGATCTTATTTTAAAAATATGACATTATTGCATTTACGAATTATTATGTTACATAGTGTGGAAAATATTAGTATATATAGATTGAGGGTAGAGTGAGAGTCCTCAAAAAAGTACCGACAGAGAATAGGAGAAGAGAGTACGCTCACTTAGAAGTTACAAAACATTAGTATATATAGATTGAGGTTAGTTTGATAAATTACTAAATCTAAATCGGTTTTCGGTTCGGTTATCTGGATCAAGAACCGAAAATCGAACTGTTATTTTAAAATTTCAAATTTCAAAACGGAAAATCGAAAAAACCGAACCGTTTGTCATATTTCGGTTCGATTCGGTTCGGTTTTCGGTTTTCAACCGTTATATGCTCACCCCTATTGAGACCCAATAGAAGACAATATGGCATACGGTACCGAGACCCAATAGATTGGACTGAAACAATAGGTACTAGGTGGAAGAACCTGATCAAATCATTATAAAGAATTCTGCATCTTTTCTCATTCACATTTTTTTCCTCTCAAAACACATTCGTATTTATAGCCTAAAACCTAAACCTAAACCTAAACCTTAAAACTAATCCTAACCATCCAATATTTCTTGACTATCAAGAATCCAATCCCATCTCTTAAGATATAACCAGATTTATGATCGAGATTAGATTCAAGTCTTATCTTTAACGTATCTTACTCCTATACGGATATGAATTCCTTCTATACTGATTCAGATTTGTTCTCCAACTATATAAATACATAGTTGTATGTCTCTTTTGATCGTCATCAATACAATCAATATTGTTGATTTGTTTCATAATATAAGAGCGTAGGGTTTTTAAATCCTAAAGTCGTTCAGAGAGATCTATTCACTTCATCGTCTTCACCGGCCAAATTCTAGGTCGTCGTCTCCAGACGTTGCCGTCAATTTCTTCGGTTACAACCGCAGAAACCGGCTCGCCCTATAAAGGTTTTCTTTCTTTTGATATTAAAAAAATGCTTTTATGTGAGCAGTTCTGAAATTTTCTTCATTCTTCCACTTTCGAGATGGCTCCTGCTTCCAAAACTTGTTCTCATCCTCTATGTATCTATTGAGGGAAGCCTGATCGTTATACTACTATTTGAGTATCTGTTATGCTCATAATCGGTTTAGTCTGGTTTGTTCTCACTATCATAAGCTTGGTCACTCAGTGGATGATTATTTTTTGCTTCATGCCTTCATCCACATTTAAAAATTCAATTCTTCGAGTGGATAAAGACAAATAGTTCCTCCTCGACTCTTTCTCTGGTACTTTAGGCTGATGTTGTTGACAATACACATGCATCGACATATATTCAGTACTGTCTTAGTTAGAGCTCCAGCTCCAGTTCCGACGCCATTCTGTCTTTGTTGGTTCCTCTGCATCTATTTTTTTTTATACTTCTTGGATATTTAGACTGTGTTTCTCATTATATGACTTTTGACCTTAGTTTCTTATTTAATATTACACCTTTACCATCCCACTTTTATTGTTTTACACACAGCTGATGGTTCTTAGTTGGTCGTCACTCAATCCGGTTCCATTATCTTCAATACTTTTGAGTCTTTCTTTTGTTTTACATGTTCCCAATTTTACTTTACACCTCATATCGGTTAGTAGCCTTTGTGAGAGTGGGTTTATTATTGTTTTTGATTCCTTCACATGTTCTGTGAAAGATCCTCGTACGGGCCAAACAATTAGTCGTGCTCGTGGGAAGGGACATTTGTACCACTTAGGCCTCGTTTGGTTCGCAGAATGGAAGGGAAAGGAAATCAATTCCTTGTCATTTCCTTTCCTTTGGGAAACTTTAATTCCTATTGATTTTCCTTTCCGATGTTTGGCAATGCCAAGGAATTTGGAAAGGAAAGTGAATACTTCAATGTGGGAAAGTGATTCCTTCCTTGGATGGATGTAATCACTTTTCCCCCTAATTTTCCTTCCATTGGGAATCACTTTCCTTTCCTCCTCAATTCCTTGGACATCCAAACATAGGAAAGTAATCACTTTCCTTTCCCAACCGGGAGATTCCGCGAACCAAACGAGGCCTTAGAGTTTCTTCATTTTCCATTATCTCGACCTTTGAGTTCTAGTTATGCTGCTATCATTACGTCTGCTACTGACTTGTGGCACAGACGCTTAGATCATATTTCAGAGTCCCGCCTGAAGAGTTTATTCCATAGTTGAGCTCTTGGACATATTTATTTCTTTTTTCTATCCACATGTACGGACTATAAGTTGGCAAAATACTTAGTCCTACTTTTTTCTAAGAGTTTATTTAAATCTAGTAGTGTTTTTGAATTAGTTAATTCTGACATATAGGGGCCTATTCCTATCCCATTTATGACTGTTTTTTTCTACTACGTGAGCTTTATTGAAGATAACCCTCGTTATATTTGATCTATCTTATGTGTCACTGTTTCAAAGTTTCTACAATTTATAGGACGTTTACTATAATAATTCTTACTCAATTCAATCCTAGAATTAAGATTTTTTGTTCTGATTGTGCTCGTGAGTATTTCTCTGCTACAATGAGATCTATCTTACAATCTCACGATACTCTTTTTCAACAATTATATCCTTACACTTGTGAACATAATGGACGTAGTCCAGCGCAAATATTGCCATATTCTTGAGATCATTCATCAAAAGTTCTAGGCAGAGTTTTTTTTTTTTAAATCTCTGTTGATCTTATCAAATCACTTTTTCCTGTGTTTTGCTTGGTCGGACACCCCATCTTGTCCACCATTTACGTCTCTACCGTAACTTCTCCGCCAGTTCCAACGTACTCACCGACCTCGTACTCGTCTGACTCTCGATTGTTCTGGTCCACAACATAAGTTTGGTTTTGCTTCCTTAGTCTTATATTTCCACTGTTTCATTTCTTACTACACGAGAACTCAGTTCTTATCAAGATGTGTTCAGTATCATGAGTGGGAGGAAGTTATGACAGAGGAGTATCGAGCATTTCAGTACACTTGCACTTGGGATGTCGTTTTATTTCTAGAGTTCTAGACGGGGTCTAACCTGTTAGTTGCAAGTGGGTCTTCAAAGTCAATTATCAACCTGACGGATCGATTGAGCAACACAAGGCTTGCCTTGTTGTTCGGGATTTTACATAGGAGCAAGTAATTGACTATGATGAGACATTTTTTCCAGTCGTTCAGATGACCACAGTACGTATATTAGTAGTTGTTGTCATTCGTCGGTGGGCACTCTATCAGATGGATGTGGAAAATGTTTTTCTTCACGGTTCTTTATCCGAGGTTGTCTATATGCATCTCCCTTCAGTCCTACTTCGTCGGGACATATTTGTCGCCTTCGTGCTATTTATGGTCTCAAACAAGCTCCTCGAGCTTGGTTTGAGTGTTCCCGGAGTGCTATTCGTGATACATGTTTTTAATAGTGTTCTTAGGATCATTATCTATTTGTGCGGTCGTCACCACATGAAAGAGTTCTTCTCTTACTCTATGTGGATAACATAATTTTGATTGTCAATGATTCAACATGGACTGCAGCTGCTTAGATGTACCTTCATCAATATTTTCAAATGAAGGACCTTGGTTATCTTTGCTACTTTCTTGGACTCTAAATTGCACAAGTGACAAAGGTATACTTGTTTCTCAGTAGAAGTATATTTAAGAGATTATTGAGTCTGCAGGTTTATCAGATAGTTTGACAATTGATGCTTTTTTTTGTAGCTTCATGTATGGTGGTGACCCTCACAGATTGTACTCACTACAAAGGGCTAGTGGGTCAACTTGTATATCTCTGTTTGACATAATCAATACAATGGGTTTATTATAATTGGAGGCTATGTTTGCAAAAATTTTGGAAGAAGGAAACAATATTATGAATGGATTCATAGTAGATTTTGGATTGTCTCATTCATACTTGAGAATAGCACACTGACCATCGACATAGAAAGACAATGATAAACAAAAAGCATATGTACAATTTTGTTCCCATCTTTCAGGTTATTGACCTGTCTTGGAAACAATCCTCACTGATTCTCCCTATGTTGGTGTATTCTTGAAGTTTGGTTGCCGACGGAGACTAAGCTAGCTGAATTGGTCATTACATCTGCAAATTCACTGTGGTGGATATTAATAGTTTCTCTCGTTTCTTACAGGAAAATGCTTTCTGATAGGGAGGGGATCCTGAGGCTGTTGAAATTAAGCACAAAGCGGAAAGGATTCATTTGTCCACTCCTATAGCCAGTCTGCTTCCAGTACTTGTAACCATCAATGAATAACTCCTCCTTTTAGGTGCTTTTGGCATTTGATACTCTGGGAGATCAAATTGTGTATCTTTTATATTTAAGGTTTTCATTATTATTATAGTTTTTGTACTGTGTTTGGGCCGTTCTGCACTCACCAAATTCCAGTCAATCACCCAATTTTCTTTGACTATTTGCAGAGTTTTGAGTCTTTTGACTAGTAATGTAATCCATGAAATCCTGAAGAAGCACAAATGTATGTGTACACATGAGAACTATATGTCCGTCTTGCTGCAAAATACTGCACCACCCCCATTAGGTCCCAGTTATGTGCAAGAAAAGAAGAAACCTGCCCCCTCTACAGCCTTCTCCTCAAACTTTGGCTGTAAAAACATAGTGATTAATCTGTACAAGTTGTAGCTCTTACTCTTTTAGCCTAAGCCTCTTTCACAGGATCACATGGTTCGGTCTGGCTTGGCGCTCGTATGAAAGACTTACTCCAGAAAGGCGAAAACTCACTCTCTTCATGATGGGGTCCAAGTGTTAAGTGGGCCGGATGGCCTGCAAACCGGCTCTATCCGACCCAGTCCCCCATTCCCTCAGGCCCGGAGCAACCCAGCTCGGTCCGCCCCCATACCCCACCACCCGTGGGTGGGTTCCGCAACCTTTTATAAATACTGAAATTTTTCTATGAAATAATAATTTTGTGTTAATTAGCTACTTTTTGGAGACTAAACTGACAAAAAATTATAAGAGCTCGAAGAATCAGAATTTGGGGGCTCCAATATGATGGATCACCCCACCAAAAGTATATGCTACATTGTTTATAATTGTTTCATAGTAATTATTTTGTTCTTCCATGTAAGAACAATATTACAATAAGAACCTAAGAAAGCTGCTTCATACAAAAACTAAAAGGCACTCGCCAAATTGGAATTACACATTTATCCTTTCTAAACACGGAAGTTTATATCTACACAGTATTTTTATTATCCATGTCACAATGTAGCCTAAACTTTACTCACCTTCCCATGATCATTTATTTATTTGCTGCTCATTGCTGAAACCGATGATACTACTATGGACTGCTACATGTAGCTAATCTGAATCTCATTCCAGTCGGCTTGCAATTAACCATCAATGTTTTGGCCAAGTTCTCAATAAAAAAAAATTAAGCAAAAAAGTGAAAACAAATGTGAAAAGAAAAGAAAAGCAGCTCACTCCTAGGCGGTCATACAACAGTAGAGTGAGCCTAGCATCGTCTCCAAGAGAAACTTAGCTAGTGACGCCTCACTTCACGGAATATATTTGACACATTTGGTGATAATCTTGGGAGGAATTTGAACAGCTGCAAAATACAAATGCAGATGATGTAAAATAGTGTTAGTATATTAGTTGCAATAGATATTATATGACATTGATCATAATATAAGCTATATCTATTGAAGAGAAGTAAGACTATTAAGATTAGTTTAAACCACCATAGTGAGTAGGCAGCAGCCTCTTTGACACTCGAGACAGCAAGGATTTTTCAAGTAGGTTCAGGACAATTAGAGTTGAGAAGAGCATGCCATTTTTAATGGCACCCCTATTTATTAGGCATACTCTAGACAGCGAGGACCTATAGAACACGGAATGGAGAATATGAACTTGCTAATCTCTTAGATACTTGACATATTTTCTTATAATCTGCCGTACCAACATAAAGCTCATCAACTCAACACAATATTCCACTTTGACAAAATATGCATGCTCAGTTATTTGGTATGTACACCAAAAAGGCAAAAACACGTCATGAATGTCTATTGTAACACTTTCATATGCATTTGGGAGGTGGAGGTAAATACTTTTGATTTGCTATATGATTGATATGCTGTGTGAGCCATGCAGATTGGATGGTATGGATCTAACATTTTGGAAAACCTAGCCTGTCATTCCCATTTTCAATCTTGTGAATGTGCGCAACTTACAACATCGGAAGCTTGCCTTACTTTTTACTCCAATCAAGAAGCTCACTATCCTGTATTTTAGTTTACCTTGGCCCTACACCTATCATATACTTTGTTGTAGGCATAAGTATAGGCGGATAATAATTTGATTAAATAGAAATTGTAATGTACTTTCAAGAGGCATGAAAAGTTTATGAGACCTACCCATAGCTTCACACAAGCATCGATAATAACTGGAACAAAGCAGATAAAAATGGTTATTGCAGCTGGATCAACTTCAAGCCCGTAATGCTCGAGAATTGTTTCTACTAAAGCCTGCCAACCAGATTCAGAATGATACCTGCAGTTTCAAACATATTAATTACAATTTTTTTTTTATTTGTAAAAATCAGAAGATGAAGCATTAAAGTACTAAAACATGATGCACAGAGAAGCAAATAGATAGTATAGAATGCATAAATAGACTGGAATACTTGACAATTACTGTATTGATTGTTGGAAACTAATCCATGAATTGACTGGAAATATTAAGACAATAATATGACATTCAGCTTCTTAAGTTGCTTATGAAAAAAGAAGAAAGAACTCGATTTCTTAACTCATTTCATTACCTAACATTTTTCTTACCATATAGGGTTATAAGTATCAGAGGAGCCAATAGCCACCATGTTTTGTTAGTGGATCTATGTTTGGATTAGACAAGTGCTAGAGATTGTGCAGCTTGATCAGATTTTCTACTGTTAATTCCTCTTTTGATTCCTTGCCAGTAAGACGGGGGTTCTCTGCCCCATAAATAAGGCTCCATCTATTGTAACAACTTAGATATAACTAAAGTTGTCTGTAGCCGTCGATATAGAAGAACCTTTGAACCACAAGTTGGTGTCACGGAATTGTCCCACAATAAGGTTGGTTAACAGTTTGAAAGTAAAAGGAACAAATTAAAATATTTTTTTTTGACTAGGGAGAATATACATGCAAATCCTCCTTCCAAAACTATTATAAAGATATTAACTGCAGAAACATTCATAGGATTGCCATTCAGATTGAAGTTGATTGTGGTGATATATATATATATATATATATATATATATATATATATATATATATATATATATATATGCAGAGGCCCAGGTCCAAGCCTGCCATCGTTTCATACTGACATGGATCCAAACTCCGCCAAAACCCTAACTCCTTAACAGATGATCATGCATAATGCTATGGAGATTATGATAAGAGATTCACGGAAGATTTCAAATCTATCCCACCGACTCTTTAAACCTACCTTGATAAGCAAGTAATCTATGGTTATCAACTAAAACTATATATAGGCCCAACATCATTGAAGGTACACACTCTTTCTACCAAAAAACCCATAAAAACTACATACAAACTAGGCTTAATTTCAACTTGATACCCCCAACTATTCCCATTTTTCAACTTGATATCCTAATCTTTGATATGCATCAACTTGATAACCGATTTTTTTTTTTGTTTTTTGAAGAAACTACCCTGCCCCCCCTCTCTCCCCCCTCGCTCCAACAACGGCAGTCCGCGGTGGCGGCATGTCACGTACTTAGTGTTTTGGAGCACAAGCTTCCTACTCGAAGATCCGTGCTAGCCTTCCCAAATGCTTAGCTAGATCGCTAAGGCGAGGATGAGAACAATGTGGAGCAAAAGTGAGATGAAAAGATTGAAAACTTCACTATACTAAAGAGAGTTTACAACTTCTAACTTCTTCGGTGGTGAGCCTCCCACTTATTTACAGTGCCTCAAAAGACTTACATGAACCTTCTGGAACCAGCATATTCCAGGAATTATTCTACGGAATATTCTCAGGCCTAGATATTTCTAAGGAAGCTTCTAGAGCATTTAGAAATATCATGACTCTTCAGAAAGATTCCACCATCTTCTAGAGAATTTCGGAAGCTTCTAACAAAACACCGGTCCGTAGAGGGTTATGCAGATCCGTCTCGGTAGGATGAAAAACCTTCAACATGACACCCTCTCTCACCTGTTTCGTCGACGCCTTCGTTGACGGGTGCACCAAGTCTCGAAACGACTTCCATTCTTGTAGGCATGGTCGTCTCACGTCATTCCTTCTTCATGCGTCTCGTGCGGCACTTTCCAGACTTGCCTATCTTCTCCTTAAGACCGGAAGCAAACTGGTTCGCCGCACCAACTTTTATCATGGTATGTGCCCTCCTCGATACAGAAAGAGGCTCGAGTGGGCTATCAGGTCATTGATCCACCTCATCTCGTGGGTGCACATAGATCTTTACACCTCCGCACATGCGAGTCCTATTGCAACTCTGTCAACCCGAACGTCCACTACGAGCTTTGAGCAACTCCTTGCACGAGCACTTTACTTTGTTGCCTCTGCCTCCTCGCAGACAAAGACGTACTTCTCTGCACTCGTACCTAGCTTGGTAGCACGATTCACTTTCCTCCACGGAAGTGACTCATCAGAACACCCCTTCGCAACACCTCGGGTCTCGCTCGGAAGCACCTCCCGTCAGGAAGCCGAACATGAACCGTCTCTACCAGATTCCGGGCCACAAACACCTCCACAAGTACACGAATGCCAGTCTCTTTCATTGTGTCGTAGCCTATGTTCATCCTCAGTGGCACCCTAACAACACTGGCTATCTTCCTGAACACTGGCTCATTCAAGAGTCGGAGGGGTAGTCGAGAAAACTGAATCCAGACTGATACTACAACCATGAGATCCCTCTCCAGGAAGATCGAGGGGTCCCACCGCTTTGCCACGACCAAGCGGCCATCAAACGTCCGGGGTCCCTCCTGGAGCACCTTGAGCAGATCTGTCTCCAGGGAGAAGCGAGCGAAGAAGAAGCCGTTCTCTCTATAAAACACTTCTATTGCTCCATCTGGCTGCCAAACGCATCTCATGAAGGCCATTATCACGTGGTAGGATGGTTGGGGTCCTACCACATACAGGGCGACCGCCTTCTGCCACTCCGTCGTGGAGATGACCACATCCTCTGCCGCGATATCAGCCAGCCACCCGCTCATCATCAATGATGATCGGTTCTTCGTATCTCATATCTTGGAATCAGAGTTCACCATCATCAGGGAGCAAATACTAGACCTTCTACAAATACTAGACCATCTTCTAGGGTTAGCATCAACGAAGGATTGCTTATGTTCTATATATGGATATTGACCCTCCCTTCCTTTAGTAACCCGAGCCGACACTACATTGGATGGAATGCTCCTTCAGCCTCAAGACCCGCTCCTCCCCTTGACTGTTGGGCTTACCTACGCGTAAGATTCAATCGAGATACTCTGACCCCCGGGAGTAAATAGGTCTTGATCCCCTCGAACGTCGCACCGCTGACATATTTTTTCCCACACGTAAACGATCTAATGCCCTAGGGAATACTCCCCCTCCTTCGGTACTCGTGTCCGACGGACACTTCCCCTTCCCTTTACTGTAGATCGGTTGTGACCTACTAAGCCTTGATTGCCGCCTCTATCCATTCTTAGGGCTCGTTTGGATGGACCTTTTGTATTCTTAAGAATATATTTTCTATTCATTTTCCATGAGAAGTGAATTCAACATTTCCATACTCATGTTTGGTTAGGTTAGGAATATGTAGTAAAAAAAAAATTAATTTTTTTATTCCCATGTTTGGTTCACAAATGGATAGATATCTTAATTTGTTTAGTTTACCATAAATACCCTTTCATTAATTTCATGATGCTACTATTACCTAAATTTACATGTTTAGGATAGAAGTAGGAATTTTGAAAGTAAAGGAAGGGTATTACCGTCCAAACAAAATATCCAAACAACATTCCTAGAAAAGCAAAAGGGCTTGGGAATAACTTTTCCATAAAAATGGGAATATCAAGCCCCTCGTATTCCCCCATAATTTTCAATCTTAGACATACCAAACATGGATAAGGAATTCAAAACCTATTACCAAGCCTCCAAAACCTGAACTAAACGTATATGCCTACAGTTGATAAGCTTTGTTCAAATAATATTTGGTGAAAGAAATGAAAAAGATATTTCAATTTGTTTTATAAACATGTTGATCAGGGTAGTCAAGGTAATTGAAATAGATCCAGATACTTACCCCAAAAAAATGTCTGTAATAAGAATAATAAGAAATGCCTTCCCTGAGTCTGAGATATTGTTTAGTAGCTTATATCCTGTAAACTTCAGCAAAGCAACCTGAGAAAAAGAGCTATAGTGAATGCTCTTACATTTTTTATATACAAAAACTATAATATGTTTTTGAAAAGAAAATCAGAGCTACTTGTATCAAACAGACATTTGTAACGTATATCACCATATAACCTTGAGAACTTCATCCATAGTCTGTCCTAAATCCCCAGCTGCAATATATCAGGCTAGTTCATAAGCTAACTAACACATAAGTAGACATTAGTAAAGAAGATGCTGCCAGCTAGGTTTTTTTAAAAAAAAAATCCAATCCTACCCAGATTAATATCCATTTTTAACAGAAAAACATATGTTCATTTAGAATATGGATATGAATATGCATTCATATCCAAAAAATTGGGATGATATCTGAATGGTGTCCGAATAATATCCATATCTTCTAAAGTTATATCTGAAACTTAATTTCTTTGTGATTTCTTGTTATTTTAAGCAGTGGGAATAAACTATCCCACATTCCTTTAATAGTGATTTTACAATTATAACTAATATCATATCTTTATCCGTATTTGATCTCAATTGTCTGTATTCAATCCCAAATATCTGTCCCAATTTGTATTTGTATTCATAAAAATGAACATTGGTTTAAGTTTCCGAATGAAATCTGTATCTGTATTTTATCCACTATAAGAAAAAAAGAGAGGTAATATCCCGTCTGCATCTGCTCCATTTATATCCCTAATGCAAGTCCAATGTAATTCCTGGTAACATGGCATTCTTAAGGTAAAAAAGAGGATGCAAGACCAAAAATGTGATAACTATAGCAATAGGTGTAAGTACCTTAAACTATAGTAATAGTCTCAATTATAATAGTGATCAGAATGTAAGATGTCAATAAGTTGCCTTTATAACCTTTGTATTTTGTTCACATGTCACTATTCAAGAATGGTATGTCCAGTATTTCTAGCTGTCTGCACATTGCACCAGCTTTTATATAGTTGCTAATTAGCACTACTTGCCAATTAGAGCCCTTTTATATAGTTGTCACTTGTCATATATATATATATATATATATATATATATATATATATATATATTTTTTTTTTTTTTTTTTTGGAACCAGGTAAATTATTTCTGGAATCGCTCCCACTGGGATTCGAACTCCTGGCCACTCGGGCCGCATGCATCTCTCTTAACCACTAGGCTAGAGGTCATCTGCATATATATATATATATATATATATATATATATATATATATATATGAGGAAAATGTACCTAAGGTCGACCTTAGGTAAGTTACCTAAGGTCGACCTCATTTTCCTCACTTTACAACATTTTTTTCTTGAAATTTTTTTTATGTGATTCATCTACACCTTATTGATTGGCAACATACCAAATTTCAAGAAAAAAAATATTGTTTAACCCCCTATCTATCCCTTGCAAAATCGACGGTGTAGCAGCAAAGTTTTAGACCGTCGATTTTGTAAGGGATAGATAGGGGGCTAAACAATATTATAATCACTTGAAATTTGATATGTTGCCAATCAATAAGGTGTAGATGAATCCCATAAAAAAAAATTCAAGAAAAAAATGTTGTAAAGTGAGGAAAATGAGGTCGACCTTAGGTAACTTACCTAAGGTCGACCTTAGGTACATTTTCCTCTATATATATATATATATATATATATATATGAGGAGGGATCTACATCCCCTCACTTTTGCATCCCCCATGCATCACCTATACCAGCCGTTCATAGTCCCGTAAGTAGCACTACTTAGATATTAGAGGTGTGCTATGTTACCCGGACTCTCCACTTTAAGGAGAAGTACCCGTGTCGACCCTTTAGGACATGGGTATGGGTATGGAATCCGTATCCGATCCTCCATGGTGACAATCGGATCCTTCATGGTGCCAATCGAAAAACTGGTAGTGAAGTAGCTAGTTTATTTTAATGTGGTAGTGATGTAGATAGTTTATTTTAATGTGGTAATGATATAGATAGTTTATTTTAATATGGTAGACTGGTAGTTAAGTAGTAGGGGAGCTGAAGGGACGGTCCTTAGGGACTTATTCAACTAGTTGAGTAAAATTTACTAGTAATTTATAATTACATGTTGTCTTTTTACGAAACCTTAGTCATATCCCCGTACCCATACCCAAAATTTGGATCCTTTTTAGCCGAGTCCGTGTGTCCTTCAATTATGAGTTTGAAGGATCTGACTCGTGGATATGTACCCATACCCGACACCCGTACCCGAGTCCAGGTAACAAAGGAGGTGTGCTTGCGTTTATTAATATTTATACTCCAGGAGGAGTTTGTTCTTTTTAATCAGAACCTGACAGGAGAAAGAAGGATGATGCATGGGAGAGGAGGTAAAGGAAGGAAGAATAACTTAGTTAATACCCCTCCATTTGACCCTTTCTAATCATTGGACGGATCTATGCATTTCATTGTTGTTTCCACTGTGATTCTTTAGAAAGGCCTATCTATTAGACTTGCTTTAGTGTGTCATTATCCTAATCACTTCTTAATTTCCATATAACTGGATCTCATCCATTACTATCCTCCTTTCCTAGTTACACTTATGCTTATGTTACAACTGCCTCTGTTACATATACATTGCTTTCTTTGACCTTTGCATGATTGCTGTCAACATCTTACCCATTTTTTGGGTGAACCTTGACGGAAGGGGAGAGGAGAGGGGGGGGGGGGGGGGGGGGGGGGGGGGGGGGGGGAAGGGGGGGGGGGGGAATATAGACCTTACCAGCTAGAAAAAAAACTTCCACTAACAATGAAGCTAAGTAATTCAAGATCTTACCATTTAAGATTACTAAAATTCCACATGGTCTACTCCAACAACTCTATTTTCTTATGATCGGAGTGTTTCTTTTTTCCTTGCACCATATACCAATTTTCACATTCTTCTTATTTGGATTGGCCTCTTTCCAAGTATTTGAATTGATGTTTTGGTACTTCTTGGCAATTAAATAAGTAGTAAAGCTACTATGTACACCTTCTGTCTAAAGCTTCTGGGAAATTTTACAAAATACAAGTGTGTACTGAATTAAGATATGGTATTTTCTACAATATTGAGCTGTATGTCGTGTTCTTATCACAGGAATTAAATCTTTTGATCAGTCTAGGCAATAGATTCTCCTTGTTACTGATGACCTGGGCTTTGTTGATTTATTTAAGATCAGTAGGCATACAAGAGCAACATAAGTTCCAATCTCTTTAGTTTCCACATATACTTACATCCATCTTATTCTTCTAGTACCACAGTCATCATGGATTTTGTTATTTAGTTGGTAGAAAATACTATTCTGAATATTAGAAATCTAGGATTATGCTGCTTTGCAAACCTTGGTGTCCAATAACAGCTCTTCTTATATATATGTGTGTGTGTGTGTGTGTGTGTGTGTGTAGAAATCAGTATATTCTATTCACCAAAATTTGTGCAAGGTTATTCTTGAGGACCATACTTCTTAATAGGATCAAAAAGAACACCTAACTAGGTACCTTCTTCCTTGAACATATTATTAAATTGTTGCCCCTATCAATAAGATATTACTAGAAACCAACTTGCTATTGAGTAATGGAAGTTTGATTGCTTTGTAGATTTTAGGCTGGGTTGTGGATATTTCAGAATTGCCGTAATACACGAATGGACTAGGGATTTTTCTTCCCACTTCAGTAAGAACCCCACAAGAGCACAAGACTAATTGTTGATTTGTAAGCCGAGTAGCTGATACTCTTCAGTGTGTTTGAGGTGAGTGATTGTTAATTTAGCTTGGTACTGCATTAAGACTGAATTGCTTTGTATTTTATGTTTAATGGAATTGAATGATACATTTCATTGTGATGTTCGTACTCCTAAATTAGATGCTATCAATTATTGTGAATTTGTTGTTGGTATTAAAACCGATCTTGCTACTTTAGGCCCCTTAGTGGGTATTTCGACTCTTTAGAGTATTCGGCCCTTAACATGTAGTTCGGTCCTTCATGGATATTCAGTCCTCTTTGGGTATTCGACTCCATAGAATGTCCCGCCCTTTAGGTATTGTCTGTTATGGTGCTCGGTTCTTTATAGACATTTATTCTTCGGAATATTTGGCCCCTTGTCAGTATTTGCACAGTTGAAGGCTTAGTGGAAGGATTGTATTATGAAACCAGAATAAAAAAGGACAATATTTCTATCCCAAGTTCTAATATGATACTTTGAGTACATCACTCTCATTTTAAATATTTGTGTTATTATATTGAATTCGAATAGGAAATAAAGACTTATAGCTCTAGTTAGCTTGTGTTATTGGGCATACTTCCTTCCTATCACAACAAAAAAGCTTTTATCCAAAATCTTGTGGTCAACTCTTTGAATCCTCTTCTTCCATTCGGCTCTATTAAGAGTCATGTTCTATGTAACGCCAGTGTTGTCACGGCGCGTGGCGAGGCACAAGACACCCGTAATGTCAAAGGCGTATGGCGCGGCGCGCTCCTCGTTGAAGTGAGGCACAAATTATATTTTTTTATAATAATCTAGAAGATACTCTAAATTATTATTATTATTATTATTATTATTATTATTATTATCGTCATCATTATTATTATATATATAATAATAATAATAATATATATTACATTATAAACACTATCTATATATATACTACATTACTCTCTACATCTTTTAGAGTGTTTACACTATATATATATATATATATATATATATATATATATATAGGATGAGGATCATGTGACACTTTAGAGTGTTTACACTATATATATAGGGTGGGGATCATGTGACACATACAATTTGACATCTAAAAAGACATGCAACCTCAGCTGCATATCATTTGAAATAAATAGTTCAAATTTGATAGAGTAATTTTGTAATAATTAGCATGCATGCCAAATTGAATATCCTACTAATTAATACAACCTACTACTAATTAGCAATTTAGCATGCATGTCAAATTTGACTACATGCATGCAAATTTGTTACGCACTTAAATATGAACCATTCATTTCAAATGATGTGCGGCTAAGATTACGTTATATATATATATATATATATATATATATATATTTTTTTTGGAAAAAGGGTAAATTTTATTCCATCATCTCAATAAGGTTACAACATAAGATACAATCCCAACTCAGGGGGACATAACTAGTACATCCGACTCAATATTATGGAGTATGCCCACCACTGGGGTGGATAGTCCCTCATAAATGCGCCGGTTCCTCTCCCGCCAGACATGCCAAACTGACGCAGCAAGTCTCAATCTAGCACGCCTAGCCCAGCTCTGCTCCATGCCCCTGCGATCACCAATCCACTTAAGGATTTCTCTGAAGTCCCGCTCCCTGCCAACCCCTCCCAAGTGTCTCCGGCTCTGCTCTGCCCATATGTTCCACGCCATATGGCACTGGAAGAACAGGTGCCCAATAGATTCAGGCTCTGTCTCACACAAAACACACTTAGGATCAGGGACAGGAACCCCGAACCGAAGCAATCTGTCCCGAGTGAGCAACCGGCCCAACACCAGTTTGTATGCGGACAGTTGCATCTTCCTGGCGAGCCCCTTCCCCCAGACAAAGTCGTACTCCTCAATATCATCGAAGTGGGGGCGGACAAGGTCATAGCAGCTGCTAAATCGGAACTCCCCAGCACCCTCCGATCGGCCGGGAGGGGCCCACATCCATACATCAGACAGTGCCGTAGGAGTGATCTGCACCTGTCTGATCTCCTCAACTACCGTAGCAGTGAACCGGTACTCCTCAGGCCTCCATACCCCACCACGGATGATGTGCCGACACGTCAGTCCTCTGTATGCCACGCCGTCCCTCTGGGGGCCCAGAATCTCCAGGAGAGACTGACCTGAGATCCACGGATCGAGCCAAAGATCCGTCTCCCTTCCCTCCCTCATCCTCCTACGCAAAGCCGTCCGCAGAACAGGACGGGCCCTCAGGATATGCTTGAAAGACACAGAGAAGTTGTTGTCAATTTCACATACCCAGAAGTTCCTGCCCCGGAGATACCGACTAGTCATCCAGGCCGACCATAGAGAATCACCCTGAAGGAACCTCCATGCTAGCTTGATCCCCGCCGCCTCCCTGACAGAGACAAGAGATCGCAGACCCACACCTCCCTCCTTCCTGGGCCGACAAAGCTGCTCCCAAGAGATGGCATGAATCCCCCCATGCCAAATGAACTTGGCACATATGCCCTCAATCTTTCTGATAGTAGCCAAGGGGACCATAATCGATTGGAGCCAGAACAGAGCAATAGCAGAAATCACCCGAACGAACCAGCTCAATACGCCCTCCAAACGATAGGCCAGCCGCCTGCCAGCCCTCAACCCTCCTCTGTGCAAAATCCACCAGACTCTGACAGTCACGATCCTTCGCGTAGTTGACTGAAAGGGGCACCCCCAGATATTTCACCGGGAGGTCCCCCTATATATAGTGGTAAACACTCTAAAGGATGTAGAGAGCAAGGTTCGAAGTATCGGTATCGAAATCGGTATCGGTCCATTCCTATGAGTATCGGGATCGGGGGTTATCGAAGGTTTCAGATCAGAATATCAGATATTTTTGGTATCGTAAAGCAAGTAATTATTAATAAATTCTAAACATTTAGAAAATATATTTTATACATTTAGGCATAATTTTAATATTTTCATTGTTGTTTCTTAGTAATTTTGAAATTAAATGAAATAGTAGTCACCCTTACTGATTAATTTACATACGATTGATAAGTTTTCTTTTTTTTACATGTTTTTATAACTTTTCTATGCTTTTAGACATTTGCTGATTGGTCTTTTTCGTTTAATTTTCATTGCCGAATTGACCGGAAAAGAGACCCCTAATGTCGGTATCGACCTGTATTGGGTATCGGTTGGTATCGGATCGGGACATGCCAAACCGTATCGGCCGATACTGTGAACTATGGTAGAGAGTAATGTAGACATTGTAAAGAGCATATATAAACCAAAAATCATATATTAGCGAATCATAATACCATTAACAATGATGTAGAGAGTAATGTATAGATAATAGAGCATATATAAACGACAATACTACTTAAAATAAATAACATATTAAAGCAATATATTTAAAGCATGAAAGTGTACATTAAATAAAGACAAAATGACACAAAACGAAATAAATAATACAA
The DNA here is from genome assembly GCA_029216955.1 of Iris pallida. Classification (NCBI taxonomy): domain Eukaryota; kingdom Viridiplantae; phylum Streptophyta; class Magnoliopsida; order Asparagales; family Iridaceae; genus Iris; species Iris pallida. The sequence goes on along the minus strand of JANAVB010036020.1, from coordinate 572,433 downwards.
GAGTTATATTAATGTCATATGACTCTCGTCACAAAGTTTGTCAACCACCAAAATATCATTCACTAACTATTGCAGTACTGCACTAGTAACTACTAACTAGACTACTACTCATCGTCATCATCAAACGGAACTTCATTATCATTACCATTAAAAGAAAGAGAGGAAGGGAGTTGGTCCTGATCATTTAAAGAAAAAAGAGAAGAAAAAGAAGATGGCTTATATATGAATATTAGGGTTCTTTATGGGCCTGAGTTACTTGTGGGTCTTGAAAAAACATAAAGCGTGTCATTTTCTGCGCCACACACCATTTGCCATAACGCACTAAGACGCGCGCCATGCAAAGTCGAGCTCCATGAGTGGTGGCGAGGCATAACGCTGTGCCACACAACGCCTCGTACCAATGGCATCCCCCTAATGAGGATATTAATAGCGCACCCCCGACGAGGCACATCGCTATTCCACATTGTGCAATGCTAACAAAAATGATATCATTCTTTAACACTTCAAACCATATTTGTCTAGGCCTACCTCCACTTCTAGTGGCTCCATAATTACCATATTATTGCTCCTCCTTACAAGAGCATCTATTGATCTGCATTGTACACGTCCAAACCACCTAAGACGATTTTCTCTCATCTTTTTCTCAATTAACGTCGCCTTTATGTTTGTACCTTTCCATGGATACACTCATTTCTTATTCTATGCTTTAATATATTGTAACCCATCCACTCTTAACATTCTCATTTCAGCTACACTAACTTTCTGAATATGTTTTTTAATTGTCCAATACTTTGATTCATAAAGCACAACTTATCTTCTTGAAGGATTTTTATTTCAACTTCAGAGGTATCTTGCGACAACAAGTACTCCAAAGATATTCCACCATTTCAATCATTATATCTTAATTCTATGCATAACATCCTTCTTAATCTCTCTATTATCTAAGAATGGTTCATCCTAAATACTGAAAACTATCACTCATAGGTATCACTTGTTTATCTATATGGACTTTTCTCTTATTTTTCTTTGGCTTCAAGTTAAATACACATTCATATAATCTATTTTGTTTTACTAATTTTAAAACCCTTAGATTCTAACGTCTCTCTCCACAATTCTACTTTAGCATATAACATTTTTTTACTCTCATCAACAAACACAATACCATCGCAAACATCATAACATGGAACCTCCTTGTGGATATACCTAGTAATCCACTCCATAACTCTCGCAATAAGGTAAGGACTTATCCTTGATGTAAGCCAATGGTAATAGGAAATCTTTTATTATTTCCTCTAGTAGTTTGCACGATCGCTGTATCTCCACCTACATATCTTTAATAGTCCCAATACAACTACTAGGTACTTATTTTCTTCTTCAAAATCTACCATATTATGTCCCTAGGAACTAGATTGTAAGCTTTCTCTAAATCAAGAAAACTATACGTAAATCTATCTTTTTCTCTCTAAATTTTTTTCTTAATCTTCTTAATAAGTACATTGATGTATTGTTTTTTATGGATGGTTCTAGACCAATGTTTCTGTGAAAAACTCAATGTGAGCTTTGGATCTCGAATTTGTGTTATTCGCAATATACATACGCCTTGTACTCCATAATTCTATAGAAAAAGTTTTTTGGATTATGACAATAGGATTTAGTAGTAAAGAACATATAAGCATGCACTTTGTCGCATGAATACGACACATATACAAATAAAGTCAGAATATATATATACGGATTACACACATTTTTAGATAGTTACACAATAGTTCCATATGTCACACGAATACATACACGGTACAAACAAAATCCGGGTGTGGATATCATTTTTCGGTGGCCGTGCAACATAGACTACGTATGACATCTACACCAAAAAAGAACTTGATAAAATTTTCATTGTTATTGATATCTTCTATGTGACACTTATAAGAGTAACCGTACTTTATGTATCAGAATGCTAGGCAATTAAAAAAATAATTTATGCAGTGAACGTGTTCCTAAGATGGATGAGTGGTCGTACATCGAAGATAAGATAAGAGATGAGTTCATTAGTGGGAAGTTACAGCTGGCACCAACCAAGTATAAGTGAGATAAATCGTCTCAGATGGTTTGGATATATATACCATGGACTAGAGATGATAATGGATCAGGTAGGGTCGCTTGGGCAATACCCAAACCCTGCACAAAAAAATTTGGACCAAGAAGCTCAACACTAGTACAAAACCTATGCCCTAACTCAGCTTTTCGGGTCTCAGGACAACCCCTAGGCTTTTTCGGGCCGTCCCAACTATGTTAACATTTTCCTTATTTTTTAGTTTTTTTCCCCCACTATTCAACCAGACCCAAATAATGTGACAAATAAAATAAATTTGACAATTGTTCTTTAAATATGATAAAAATGGGTTGATCGTTCTCATTGTTGTTCCGGGCCTACTTGATGACGATACTCGGTGAAGAGGTCGAAGGGGATTAGAGTTCAATTTATGAAGTTTAGTTTGAGGGATAACCAATTTTATGTTTTAAATATGTTTTCTAAAGCCAACCCATCGTCTTGTACATGATCGGAAAAGAATATATAATTGTTCGAGTTTCGGGCTGGCTAGTATACGTAACCAGCCTAAAAATAAATATGGCCAAAAAATTGAGCCCGGTCCTACCCGTTTCATATTCGGGTTAGGGTGGGGCTTTTATTTGGGCCGGCCCTAGCCCACTATCATCCCTACCATGGACCACTAGATGCACTAGTTAGAAGAAGTGATAAGGTATTACTAAAAGGTGCTGCAGAAGTAGGTTAGGCCTAAACAAACTTGGGTCGAGGCTATGAAGAAAGATATGGTTTCTGTTAACATCACATAGGGCATGGCTTGAGTGGGAAAAGATCGAATACTTGACCCAATTTTTTTTGGGGTAAATGCTTTTGTTGTTGTTTTATTAGTGTCTTCTATTTTCACTGCCAATCACAAGCTTGAATAAGCATCAGGTAGCCGGCAGTTGGTTGGATCTCTACAAATGAGCTAAGGTTAGAGATATGCCCCTTAACAAATCAGCATGGTAGAAAATGATTCATGTAGCTGACAATTTTTTTGAATTGAAGACATTGTTGTGTTGTAAGTTTGTAACCGTCATAAAAATCTTTTACATAATAGGAATAATGCTTAATCCTGAAAAGGACTAGTAATGATTTATACAGGTATTACATTCAGAGGAATCATGAAAAACTGAGATGCATTCATTCATCAATATTATTGCATAGGTAAAATTCTTGTTAAAACAAATAAAAACCTGTTTGAAATTTGTTGGGCAAACTTACTTTGCTTTTATTTGCATATATAAGAATGAATAATGATATTCCGTACACCACATCTGACCAGATATTTGCAAATGCTCTTTGGTTCTCTAGTCTCCACTCATCCCTTAATTCTATCCTGATAAAGCACCACATCATAAGCAGATATCAATAAATTCAAGTAACAAAATACTAAGGTTTTGGCAGACAAAATAAGGATGAGTTATTAGCTAATTTTATTGAATGATTTTTAGATGTCCTTCAAATTATGCCCTATTTCGGTATAAGTCCTCAAATTATTATTTTACAATGCCCCCCCCCCCCCCCCCCCCCCCCCCCCCCCCCCCCACACACACACACACACACACACAAAAAAAAAAAAAAAACCCTTACAAAACCCTTGTTATAAGAATGGGGCATTACAACTTGGATAACCAAGAAAGGCACATAATTTCACTCTTGGATCCCAATTTGATCGTCTTATGGGATGTTCATTTAACCAGAAGTCATTTACACAGGAAGCATGTCAAGGTCCGATGACTCCGACCAAAGAAACCAAGAAAGACACTACTCAACATAATTGAACTGATTATACAATAGAAAGCAGCGATGGAGAGTAAACAACCCCCCCCCCCCAAAAACTCAAAGTCCCAAAGGTGCTGAGTGAGTTGTCGAGCTTTGGGCGTGTGCACAAATAACAAAATTTAGGAGACCTATGTCAAAATAGGGATGATTCGAGGTATCTATTTCTAAGAGAGCCATTTTGGGAAAACAGAAATGTCTTCTGGAGATTCAGAGCTCTATAGATAATGCAATGAAAAATTGAAACTGGTGCTTAAGTAAAGCAAGTAGTCTAAAGAAAATTATGATATCAATGACAGGATTCATATACTTAACAATGGTGGAAAATATAACACCATAAATAGAATAGGAAAATAAAGTTTTCTAAATGCGCGGTTTAGGAAGAGTAAGATCCAATAATTGCTAGGTAATATGAAGATTGTATGATATTTTTTTATAGTAAGTTTTTAATCAAATGTATATTAAAAATAATTACATATACTTCACATTAACCTTCAGATAGTTCAAACACCGTAACTTTCTTATTTATGCGACAAAATGAAGGGAAGATCAGTATATATGCCATAGATATAACATCCTTCAGCATATTTAACATCCAGAAAAAAGAAAAAACATATATGGGCTTTTAGTAACCAAACTAAATTAATAAGTAACTTGACTCCAAATCAGTGTTCTAAAAGTCGGCCTAGGCGGCCGCCTATGCGCCTGGTGCCAGCCCAATGCCCGCCCCACCTAGGCCCCCCCGATCCGACTGTATGTTCTTGGGTTTTATGGACTTTTTTTTGCATATTTCAGTAGGTTTTTTTGGGTTTTTTTCAATATTTTGTTTTGAACCGCATCTGCCTAGGCGGGGCTAGGCATTAGGTGCCTGCTCGACTAGCGACTAGTGCCTTTTACAACCTTGCTCCAAATTAGAATATAATAATAATATACCATATAAAAAAATATCGACAATGATTCTTAATACAATCATACTGCACGACTAAATCATTTGATGCATTCTGCACATCAACTGAAACTTATTACACTTATAATACACAAGTAAATTCTAATTGTCACGCCCCAGAACCAGAATACTGGAGAGCGGAGGCAGACATAGCCAGCTACGTATATGAAATAGAATCCATCTCGCTATACGGTCACGGCTGTCTAGATAAATAAGGGTTTACTACAAGCCAACCGTCTCCTATGGTCATGAACAAGCCTAATGTCTCAATCACAATCAAGTAAATGAATGTTACAAGATGTATGATCATTAAATATACAATAATAAGGCGTCCCAAATATTACATATTCAGCTGATCATGAAGCTAGTCGTTACAAAATGTCAGAACTAGCAAGAGTTTAGTCATACATGATCAACCCTAGGATCTGTCAATCATGTTACAGCCCGTAGGCAGACAGTAAGTAAATACAATAGAGCTAAACAGGTGCTCGTCGGCTAAACGCCTCAAAAGAATATTTTTACAATAACGTGGGAGAGCAAAAATAAACCCACTCGTTGCCCGGGTTACGTCTAGTCGCCACCATCGGGCTGGATAGTCAGTAGATCCTCTGGAGCTGCTCCGAAATCTGGCTATACAAAACCAGCTGGGTCAGATCCCAGAAAGAGCAAGTGCCACAAAGGAAGCTTCACTTAGGAACTAAAACCAGCAATCAGTACAAGATATAAATAAAAGTAAGAACTGGAAATAAAGAAAATACATCAGGATGATATACGACGAGATAACCATGGAACTATTCAGATAACCAGGTTACAACCCGTAAACCAAACAAGGACCGAGGTTGTAACCCTTCGTCTGAACAGAACTTGGAATTCTCACCTTTATCGGTAAAATAAATACAAGCATTCTGGTCATGCAGTAGTCTGGAACAGGATAAGGACAAGGCTAGACAGGTTAGACTCCATTCAATCATATCACGGCCAAGCAAGAATTACGGCTTGATACTTTAACTAACTAGGGTTATCACAGGCCTAATTACTAGCAAGATGCAGTGAGAATCTTCCACAGCCACAAGCCCTGCAGTCCATCCATGTTACCCGGATTAAAAGAATTAGAGTTGAATTCAGGTGGGTACATCGTCCAGGAAACGAATGTACCCTTAGGTAGCTTGAAGGGTGCAACACATGACAGTGTGCTGGAAATGTGCCCTACTCGACGGCAGGCTACAGATCCCAAGGCGAGCCCAGGTAACGGAATTGCCTGTAGCTGTGAGATCTCTTCATGACTAATGTATTAATCTAGTTATTAGCCTTAGTCCATTTTAATATGTACTCATGACCGTGGTACTCAGGAGTCCCCTCCTAGACATGATGCAAGACATGATTGGATTATTTATACAAGCACAATCGCCAACGGTGTCCAGGATTAATTATACAGGTCATGTCAGTCAGGTAGCCGTCGCAACAGCTGTTTAAGATAATCATGTCGGGTTTATCATGTCAAGTGTTCTTGTCAGGAGTGCGCCACGACGGGCCACTATCAGGTCATGTCAGGTTTTCTTGTCAAGAGTGCACCACTACGGGTCACTATCGTGTCATGCTCAGGTATCATTTCCAAACATATTAAACAAATCCATGATTATCAAGTTCATGACAAAAGACGTAAGGATATAAAATGGACGTAAAATATCTAATAAAATATCAATATTCAGGGCTATAGAAGAGCCATGCGGCTAAGGCATATGCGGCCAGGAATGATCACATGCGGCTGGAAGAGAACAGCCCATGCGGCTGGATGGATATGGGTTCATGCGGCCCGAAATCCGAGTTCATGCGGCTCGGAAAGGTCGGTCTCAAGGCAGTGCAGGCGTGCGGCACATGCGGCTGCAGGCGCTTATGCGGCCAGGAATGGAGGGGTCTCATGCGGCTGAAAGGAATCAGGGTCTACGCGGCTCGGGATCAGTCAGTCATGCGGCTGAGAGGACTCGGGTCCTCATGCGGCAGCGGGAGACTGCGGTCTATGCGGCTCGCGAGTATTTGGAGTTCATGCGGCTCGGGATGGGCGAAGTCCCAAGCGGCAGCGGGGAGCAAAGCCTATGCGGCAGGGAGCAAGGGTGCATATGCGGCCAGCGGGATGAGAAATCTTATGCGGCTACAAGCTATGCGGCTCAATTACTTGCCGCATGAAGATTCATGCGGTCAAGTACTCAAGCAAGTTTATGCGGCTAGGAAGGACTCTCCATGCGGCTGAGCTCGAACGAGTCTCATGCGGTTGGAAAGGCCATGCGGCCAGAGAACACTTGCCGCATGAAATGTTCATGCGGTCAAGTCAAGTACTGTTCTTCTTCTCCAATTTCTGAGAAGAAGAACACCATGAGAGCCAAATCCTCAAGCTCCATAACTCCATCATCCGGAACCCAAATCCGAACTTCCATAGGTCAAAATGGGGTAGAACGAAATTCTCTACAACATGGAACCATCAAAACTCGAAAATAACTAGATTAAGTAGATCAAAACCCAAGAAATCCGAAAATAAAATAAACTTAGATCTACAAGAATCTAGCCATGGAAATTAGAAATGTCAAGTACTAAAGTGTTTTAGAATGTAGTAAGGAAGAGAATGAAGTAATAAAATTTGAGTTCCTCCATGAAGCAAGTTGCACTCTAGACCTCTCTCTCCTCTCTCTCCTCTCTCTGGTAGGTGAAGGAAGTAAATGGGAGAAGAAGAAGATGATAAATGAAGAGAGAGAATGAAGAGGGCTAATAAATACAAATGGTGGTGGTAGGTAGGGGGTTCATCCAAGGGTTCATCATGAACCCAAGCAAAACCAAGCCAGGCCGAACCAACCCAAGGATAAACCAAGCCAAGCCAAGAAGGAATTTAAGCAAGGAAATCATGCAATATAAGAATAAAATACGTAGACGTATTCCAAAATACGTAATACAAACAACAGGCATTACAACTCTACCCACCTTAAAAGAATTCCGTCCTCGGAATTTAATCAAGAGGCTAGAGGGGCAATGACAAGCTATACTAATAACAAGCGAGCTATACTAGGCAATCAATCAATCATGCAAGCAAGGAATCGAAGGCATGAGGCATAAGAAAGACATTATACCTCACGAGTCAAACAGGTCGGGATATCGCGATCGGATATCATCCTCACGCTCCCACATTGACTCACCCAAAGAGTGATGACCCCAAGCAACTCGGACTAACTTGATAGTCTTGTTCTTGAGGATCTTCTCTCTCCGGTCCAATATAGACACGGGCCTCTCCTCATACGAAAGGTTGGTACCAACAACCAATTCCGAATGATCCAGGATGTGGCTCGGGTCCGGGATATACCGTCGTAATTGGGATACATGGAACACGTCATGCACCTCGCTTAGCGACGGCGGAAGAGCGAGACGATAGGACACATCTCCTACTCGCTCCAGAATGTCAAACGGTCCTATATACCTAGGACTAAGCTTTTCCCGTACGCCGAATCGAATGACGCCACGGTTAGGCGAAATCCTCAGGAATACATGATCGCCGACCGAAAACTCGAGAGGGCGCCGATGAGAATCGGCCCAATGGCGCTGGCGATCTTGGGCAACTCGAAGATGAACTCTAACTCGCCTGACCACTTCAACTGTCTGGGCAATCATTTCTGGACCGAGCATTTGCCTCTCTCCAACATCATCCCAGGCTAACGGAGATCTGCACTTCCTGTCATACATTGCCTCGAACGGTGCCATCTGGATACTGGCCTGGAAACTGTTGTTGTATGAGAACTCCACCAGGTGCAGGTGATCTTCCCACGAACCACCAAAGTCAAGGGTACAAGATCTCAACATATCTTCAAGAGTCTGGATCGTGCGCTCCGACTGGCCGTCTGTCTGCGGATGATATGCTGAACTGAACTGGAGACGAGTTCCCAAACTCTCCTGCAGGCTACGCCAAAAGTGTGACGTAAATCTGGAATCTCGGTCCGAGGTGATACTGACTGGCACTCCGTGCAATCTGACAATCTGCCTGAGGTACATCTCTGCTAACTGAGCTGTCGACTGACCAACTCTGAATGGAAGGAAGTGAGCTACCTTCGTGAGCCGATCAACTATAACCCAGATAGCATCTCTACCAGCTGGGGATCTAGGTAATCCAGTCACGAAATCCATGGTCACATGCTTCCACTTCCACTCTGGAATGGGCAAAGGCTGAAGAAGTCCAGCCGGTCTCTGATGTTCGACCTTAACTTGTTGGCAAACCAAACACCGAGAGACAAACCGAGCTATCTCCCGCTTCATGCCATTCCACCAGAAATGCTGACGGATATCACGGTACATCTTCGTACTGCCAGGATGGATGGAATACTGCGAACTGTGCGCTTCTGACATAATCTCCTGTCTGATATCTCCATTGGGTACACAAAGACGATTACCATGTCGAAGTGTACCATCCTCATGAATGCATAACTCTGGTCTTCGTCCTGCCTCACACTCTGCTCTGAGTCGCTGAAGCTTGGAATCTGCCGACTGCGCCATCCGGATCCTCTCGACTATAGTGGACTGAACTTGCATGCTGGCCATCAATGCTACACTGGAAGGGAGAACAACTTCAATACCCATCTTCTGAAGATCTGCTAACAGCTCTGGTTGCGCTGTTAGAAAATAAGCTCCGGCTCTCCTGCTCAATGCATCCGCTACAACGTTGGCCTTCCCAGGATGATACTGCAAGTTGACATCATAATCCACAAGAAGCTCCAGCCACCACCTCTGACGCATGTTAAGATCCTTCTGGGTGAAAACATACTTCAGGCTCTTGTGGTCGGTGAAAATCTCCACCCTATCTCCATACAAATAGTGCCTCCACAACTTAAGTGCAAACACTACCGCTGCCAGCTCCAAGTCATGGGTTGGGTAATTCCTCTCATGATCACGAAGTTGTCGTGACGCATAAGCTATTACCTTCCCATGCTGCATCAGAACACATCCTAAGCCTCTGCCTGAAGCATCACAATACACTGAGAAACCTCCGGTTCCATCTGGAAGCGTGAGAATAGGAGCTGTTATCAATCCTCGCTTCAACTGCTCAAAAGAACTCTGGCACTCTGCTGTCCAAGCAAACTGCGCATCCTTGCGGGTCAACTGGGTCAATGGCGCTGAAATTCGAGCAAAATCTGAAACAAATCGTCGGTAGTAGCCGGCCAATCCAAGAAAACTACGAACTTCTGCAACCGTGCTGGACACTGGCCATGACTCAATGGCCACAATCTTCTGGGGATCCACTTCTACTCCTCCTCGGGTGATGATGTGACCCAAGTACGAAATGCGATCGAGCCAAAACTCGTATTTACTGAACTTGGCGTACAACTGGTGCTTCCTGAGAATCTGAAGAACCACACGGAGATGCTGCTCATGCTCTGCCTCACTTTTGCTGTAGACCAGGATGTCATCCAAGAACACAATCACGAACTGATCCAAGTAGGGCATGAAGATGCGATTCATGAGATCCATGAATACTGCCGGCGCATTGGTTGCTCCAAAAGGCATAACAAGGAACTCCCAATGCCCATATCTCGATCTAAAAGCTGTCTTTGGGATGTCCTGCTCTCTGACTCTGATCTAATGATAACCTGAGCGCAAATCAATCTTCGAGAATACTGAAGCCCCCTTGAGTTGATCAAACAAGTCATCTATCCTCGGAATAGGGTATCTGTTCTTGATTGTCACTGAGTTCAAGGTACGATAATCAACACATAACCTGGACGTACCATCCTTCTTTTTCACAAGAAGCATCGGGGCTCCCCAAGGCGATCCACTAGCACGAATGAATCCCTTGGTCCTAAGTTCTTCAATCATCTTGTACAATACCTCCAATTCTGAAGGCGCCATCCTGTAGACTCTCTCTGACACTGGGGCTGTCCCGGGAATCAAGTCTATGGTGAACTCGATCTCCCGCTTTGGCGGCATACCTGGAAGTTCTTCTGGAAAAACATTTGGAAATTCCTCGACTATCCTGGGCAACTGAACTGCTGCTACTGCCATCCGCAATATCGGAGGAGATGACTCAACTGCGCCTCGGGAAAAGGAAAACTCTGGCTCGCCTGGAATGCTAAAAACAACCCTACCAATATGGCAGTCTATTCTAGCATACTGGTTCCTCAACCAATCCATCCCTAAGACCACATCATAATCGGCCATCGGGAACTCTATCAATCTAGCGGGAAATTCTCTACCGCTAACTACGATCCGACACGAGGAAAACACCCTATCTACTCCCACAAGTCAGTTACCAGTAAGTATATTAAGCCTTACTGATAATGACTCGGGCTCCAATCCTATCCGTGTCGCGAATCGTGCAGACATAAAAGAATGCGATGCACCAGAATCAAATAAAGCTGAAGCTGGAAAGGAGTTGACGAGAATAGTACCTGCCACTACCTCTCCTGGTGCCAATCCTTCCTCTGCGGTCATCACCATAGCATGACCATGCCCTCGGGGTGCTGGTCCCCTCTGCTGAAATCCTCGCTTTCTATTCTGACTCTGGGCCTGGGCTTGAACATACTGCTGGGGGTTCTGCTGCTGGAACATCTGGGACTGAGGCGGCAAGGGCCTCGACAATGGGTACTGCTGCTGCTGCTGCTGGACCGGTGCTGGTCCTCTCACCGAAGAGCTAGAAAGGTTGGACGATGATGAACCACCCCTATTCGGACATGATCCAACCCTATGGTCCGGTGCTCCACAAGCCAGACACAATTCCTGTGCCCTGCGACACTCTGCCACTACATGGCCTGGCTTCCCACAATGAGAACAACCCACTGCGGAAGATTGCTTCTGCTTCTGCTGCTGAGGGTGCGTCGGAGTGGAATGCTGAACCGACGTTACTGAGGCCGTCCGCCTCGGAGTTCCAATAGTCAAAGCCCTGGCTGCCGGGGCTGGGGCTGAAGACTGATTCATATGACCGTGAGATCTCTTCCGACCTCCGGCCCTATCCACAATCCTCTGGGAGGTGTACTCATGCCTCCTAGCTGCTCTCAAGACTGCATCAAAAGTCTGATGCTCAAACTGCTCAACTGCCAACAAGATCTCCAAGTGAAGCCCCTGCTGGAATCGTTGGGCTCTATCATACTCGGTTGCCACCAAGGTGGGAGCAAACCGACTAAGTCTGGAAAACTCGGCCGCATATCCATCGACTGTTCTGCCCATCTGCTTCAGATTGGTAAACCTCGTCTGCAAATCATACCGAGCTACGGCATCGAAATACTTGGTCTGGAATCTCTCTCTGAATACTGCCCAAGCAATGGGTGCTGCTAATCCAACGGCCTGCGCTGCCCACCAGCTGCGGGCAAGATCTAACAACTGCAGGCGCACCACGGCTACCTTCTCGGCTTCTGGAGTCCTGGCTGCTTCTAGAATCACCTCTGTGTCCTGAAGCCATGCATCTGCGGCGATAGCATCTTCACTACCGTCGAAGAATGGAGGGTTCAAACGCTTGAAGCTGTTGGCCGCGCTGTTACCCTGAAGACCTACCCGGGTCAAAGCATCCGTCACTGCCTGGTGCAAGGCATCTTCACGCCGATCTTGGGAAGCTATCAAGGTCCTGACGAGTCCTACCAAAGTGCCGTCATCATGTTCTACAGGTTGAACTGGCTGGACTGGTGGCTCTCCGCCAGAAGGCACGACTCTGGAGGCTACTCCGGAATGTTGGGCTTGATCTCTAGGTTGCTGCTGGTCCACGGGAGGTGCTCCGCCTTGCTGATCGGTAGGACAACGAACAATGCCGCTGAAGAAGACGACATAGGAAACAATAAGGAAGGACCAGGACAGATCAATGAGACAAGCATGTGATCAGGACAAGAATCCAGGGATTCAGAAGATATGAGCAGAGTTCAAAGGCGAATACTGATTGAGACATCTATTCGGTAAACCCTCACATATCTTGATTTACAAGACCTGCATGGGCCACCACTTAAACCATGTCACGCCCCAGAACCAGAATACTGGAGAGCGGAGGCAGACATAGCCAGCTACGTATATGAAATAGAATCCATCTCGCTATACGGTCACGGCTGTCTAGATACATGAGGGTTTACTACAAGCCAACCGTCTCCTATGGTCATGAACAAGCCTAATGTCTCAATCACAATCAAGTAAATGAATGTTACAAGATGTATGATCATTAAATATACAATAATAAGGCGTCCCAAATATTACATATTCAGCTGATCATGAAGCTAGTCGTTACAAAATGTCAGAACTAGCAAGAGTTTAGTCATACATGATCAACCCTAGGATCTGTCAATCATGTTACAGCCCGTAGGCAGACAGTAAGTAAATACAATCGAGCTAAACAGGTGCTCGTCGGCTAAACGCCTCAAAAGAATATTTTTACAATAAAGTGGGAGAGCAAAAATAAACCCACTCGTTGCCCGGGTTACGTCTAGTCGCCACCATCGGGCTGGATAGTCAGTAGATCCTCTGGAGCTGCTCCGAAATCTGGCCATACAAAACCAGCTGGGTCAGATCCCAGAAAGAGCAAGTGCCACAAAGGAAGCTTCACTTAGGAACTAAAACCAGCAATCAGTACAAGATATAAATAAAAGTAAGAACTGGAAATAAAAAAAATACATCAGGATGATATACGACGAGATAACCATGGAACTATTCAGATAACCAGGTTACAACCCGTAAACCAAACAAGGACCGGGGTTGTAACCCTTCGTCTGAACAGAACTTGGAATTCTCACCTTTATCGGTAAAATAAATACAAACATTCTGGTCATGCAGTAGTCTGGAACAGGATCAGGACAAGGCTAGACAGGTTAGACTCCATTCAATCATATCACGGTCAAGCAAGAATTACGGCTTGATACTTTAACTAACTAGGGTTATCACAGGCCTAATTACTAGCAAGATGCAGTGAGAATCTTCCACAGCCACAAGCCCTGCAGTCCATCCAGGTTACCCGGGTTAAAAGAATTAGAGTTGAATTCAGGTGGGTACATCGTCCAGGAAACGAATGTACCCTTAGGTAGCTTGAAGGGTGCAACACATGACAGTGTGCTGGAAATGTGCCCTACTCGACGGCAGGCTACAGATCCCAAGGCGTGCCCAGGTAACGGGATTAGCTGTAGCTGTGAGATCTCTTCATGACTAATGTATTAATCTAGTTATTAGCCTTAGTCCATTTTAATAGATACTCATGACCGTGGTACTCAGGAGTCCCCTCCTAGACATGATGCAAGACAGGATTAGATTATTTATACAAGCACAATCGTCCACGGTGTCCAGGATTAATTATACAGGTCATGTCAGTCAGGTAGCCGTCGCAACAGCTGTTTAAGATAATCATGTCGGGTTTATCATGTCAAGTGTTCTTGTCAGGAGTGCGCCACGACGGGCCACTATCAGGTCATGTCAGGTTTTCTTGTCAAGAGTGCACCACTACGGGTCACTATCGTGTCATGCTCAGGTATCATTTCCAAACATATTAAACAAATCCATGATTATCAAGTTCATGACAAAAGGCGTAAGGATATAAAATGGACGTAAAATATCTAATAAAATATCAATATTCAGGGCTATAGAAGAGCCATGCGGCTAAGGCATATGCGGCCAGGAATGATCACATGCGGCTGGAAGAGAACAGCCCATGCGGCTGGATGGATATGGGTTCATGCGGCCCGAAATCCGAGTTCATGCGGCTCGGAAAGGTCGGTCTCAAGGCAGTGCGGGCGTGCGGCACATGCGGCTGCAGGCGCTTATGTGGTCAGGAATGGAGGGGTCTCATGCGGCTGAAGGGAATCAGGGTCTACGCGGCTCGGGATCAGTCAGTCATGCGGCTGAGAGGACTCGGGTCCTCATGCGGCAGCGGGAGACTGCGGTCTATGCGGCTCGCGAGTGTTTGGAGTTCATGCGGCTCGGGATGGGCGAAGTCCCAAGCGGCAGCGGGGAGCAAAGCCTATGCGGCTGGGAGCAAGGGTGCATATGCGGCCAGCGGGATGAGAAATCTTATGCGGCCACAAGCTATGCGGCTCAATTACTTGCCGCATGAAGATTCATGCGGTCAAGTACTCAAGCAAGTTTATGCGGCTAGGAAGGACTCTCCATGCGGCTGAGCTCGAACGAGTCTCATGCGGTTGGAAAGGCCATGCGGCCAGAGAACACTTGCCGCATGAAATGTTCATGCGGTCAAGTCAAGTACTGTTCTTCTTCTCCAATTTCTGAGAAGAAGAACACCATGAGAGCCAAATCCTCAAGCTCCATAACTCCATCATCCGGAACCCAAATCCGAACTTCCATAGGTCAAAATAGGGTAGAACGAAATTCTCTACAACATGGAACCATCAAAACTCGAAAATAACCAGATTAAGTAGATCAAAACCCAAAAAATCCGAAAATAAAATAAACTTAGATCTACAAGAATCTAGCCATGGAAATTAGAAATGTCAAGTACTAAAGTGTTTTAGAATGTAGTAAGGAAGAGAATGAAGTAATAAAATTTGAGTTCCTCCATGAAGCAAGTTGCACTTGCCTAGACCTCTCTCTCCTCTCTCTGGTAGGTGAAGGAAGTAAATGGGGAAGAAGAAGATGATAAATGAAGAGAGAGAATGAAGAGGGCTAATAAATACAAATGGTGGTGGTAGGTAGGGGGTTCATCCAAGGGTTCATCATGAACCCAAGCAAAACCAAGCCAGGCCGAACCAACCCAAGGATAAACCAAGCCAAGCCAAGAAGGAATTTAAGCAAGGAAATCATGCAATATAAGAATAAAATACGTATACGTATTCCAAAATACGTAATACAAACAACAGGCATTACACTAATCTAGCTCCAAACTAGCTGAACCTGAATCCTCAACCAAATGCTAGACAAACCCAAGAATTTCTACCTTGCTCATATCTGATGAGCCCAAACAACTTTGCTGATTAACTTATTGTCATCTTACCACTTCTGAAGACACCCAAACTGCACCTTCATTGGGTACGAAGTACATGTTCTTATGCTCCACCTTAGACTTAAATCCTCCCCACCACCAAGGAGACACCAAGTCTAATCACATTCCACATTAGGATAAAATCCTAAAACCACCTTTTAGAGCCCAATTATAAGCGTCATGTGCAAACCGTAACCTGTCTCACAGCAAGCCCAAAACTCCCAGACAAGTAGTAGAGTTGCTTATCCCACATGCACTACAGTGTGATTCCATGCTTAAGCTTTCCGAGTCGTAACCATGGCTCGTTGGAAGAACACAATGTGGCCCAAAGAGAAGACAATTCACGAGGCATGACATTGGATGCAGCCCAACTGATTTTAAAAGGCTATGCCTTCTTTAAATTTATGCCTCGTCCTCCTGCTAATTGTCCGATGTTGTACTAAAGTCTTATATACCTCCGTCAGCGAATTAGGTAAAACCGTGATGCTCAAGCAGATGTGGGACATAAACCCAACAGCTACTTTCTTAGGAAATGGTTAAGTCCTAACCGAATAGGTTTGAAAGAATCCAAGAATATAAGGATTAAGATAATTAAGGACCTTCAGTCCCAATGAATCCTTATTCATTTTATTTGAGTATGTTCAGTTTCTTAATACTTCCCAAGAACTTGTGATAAAGGCTTTGTTCTTGTACTCGTCATTGTCTATTTACATAATTTGTGTAGGTTCTACTTGAGCAAGTTTAGTTTCTAAAATTCTATAAGTTTGAATGTTGGACTTCCTAGTTTGTGCAGGTATAGCTTTTAGTAATTTTACTTCATCTGGAGTCTTGGTTAAAGACTACAAATAAGCCTTAAACCCTTGTATTTTGAATAGGGATTGATGAATAAATTTTCTTTTGTGATTGAGAGACTCAAGTTCCAATTATTGTAACAACGTAGAGCTTGATTGGTGGGGGGGAACGATTGATAATTGATGAGAAGTCACTCGATTCTTCTTTATTGTTTGTGGTTCCGTCGAGCCAAAGTCTTTATTGTTTGTGGTTCCGTCGAGCCAAAGTCTTTATTGTTTGTGGTTCCGTCGAGCCAAAGTCACTATAGGTGAGAGGCCCATACTTATATAGATACCTGTCATCAGTTTTTAGTATCGAAGTCCTATTATTACTTACGTTGGAAATATGTTACTCCAACTTAGGAAAATAGGTTTCAACTTACAAAGTATTTGTTATTCCAACATAATTATAATTATAACTTTGTAGAAGGATATGTATTATTTTCTCCTTCTAGGTTCTCAGAGCTAGCTGAAGTTAGGATTGCAGGTTTGGTTTTGGGTTAGGGTTGATAAGGATTTGAGCAAGGTTTGCAATATCGGTATCGGAATCGGTATCGGACCATTCCTATGAGTATCGGGATCAACGGTGTCGATAGTATCAACAATTTCGGATCGGAGTATCGGACTTATTGGTATCGGAAAACAAATAATTATTAATAAATTGTTAACATTTTAGAAAGTATATTTTATATATTTAGGCATACTTTTAAGTATTTTCATTGTTATTTTTTAGTAGTTTTGAAATTGAATAAAATAATAGCCACCCTCGCCGATTGGTTTACATGCGATAATTTTTTTCTTTTACATGCTTTTACAACCTTACTATGTTTTTACACCCTTGCTTTTGTTCAATTTTCTTTGCCGTTGCCTGGAAAAGAGACCCCCAATGTCGGTATCGGTCGGTATCGGGTATCGATCGGTATCGGATCGGGACATGCCAAACCGTATCGGTATCATCCGTATCGGATCGGTATCGCCCAATACTGCGAACTATGGATTTGAGGGTTTCGGTTGCTGGTTTGTAGGTGGAGGCGGCAGACAAGAATTGTTTGTTAGGGTGGAAGAGAGAATAGGTGTGGATTGTTGCGTGGTGATAGTTAGGATGGTGATGATGGCAGAGAGGATCACCAAGGGTTAAGAAGAGATAATGGGGCGGGTCTGTTCTCTAGGGTTAGAGTGGATGGTGGCAAACTAATGGCCTCTGCATATTGTAGCCTACAATAGAGTGGAGGGTTATAGCCTATAGCAACCTTTTAATAACCTACAATATGTCTCTTACCAGTGATTTCATTATTGCAACCAAATTCATGTTTTTTCTCTTCTTTTTTCAGGTATTCCACCTTTGGATTGTCCTATCGAGTTTCCAGATTGATGTATTCACGAGGTTGCAAAGCTAGGATTTCATGGACCGAAAAAACCATCTAGAGGACTATTTGTTGAACAAAAAAGGCCTAAATGTACCAAATATTTTTCTATTTTAAAATACTACATTTATTATTATTTTTCTTTCTGAAAACCAAAACACAGATAGTCCAAACTGAAACTGCAGATATTACCGAAAATACTCATAAGAAGGGTCCAATATCGCGAACCTTGAGCCAAAGTTATGAAGGTTGAGACCCATAATTATCCTGAGGAACCTCCCTTAGGTAAAACGAATCCAAGCATGATTCACCAAAATAAATCCAGTTTTTAGAGGAAATGGGAAAAATTCAACATGCCATTTTGGTTTCATGGAATCTCAACTCCAGAATCTAGAATAAATTGTCATTTGCTTACTAGGAATTGCAAAATTGCAATTCCATTTTTTATCCCAATTCCAACTTAGCCATGGAATTTAGAGAACTAGTATAAAAAGCTGAAAAACAATTCCATGAATCATCATTCCATGCAACCAAACAGGCCAAATATTATCCTGGCTGGACTTAATCCAAGTACATGTATTTGAATGGAATAAACAACATGTAGTTAAAATAGGTTTGTATTGGTCATGGGTGTCTAAATTAATTGGAGAAAGAGGGAAGATAATGTGACTGGAGCCTAGTGGTTTAAGTTTTGTACCACTTGTCAACAGGTATGAATTCAACAAATAGTTATACTAACTGTTGGGAAAACCAATGGAGGACTCTTGGTCTTTATGTATGACATATTTATGAGGTCAGTTTGCTAATATCTAACTTTACCATTGTCCTCATTTCCCTTGCATCTCCCTATCTCTTCCAGTTATTTTAGAACAACTATACAAATAATCACTCAAGCTATTGTTAAAGTGGAAGGGTTGACAGCTCCTCCATGAAAAGAACATGGCTATAGACTCTGAGGTGACAAGCATTGACTAGAAAGGGGTCATAGCAACGACAACCCGTGCCTTCAGAAATCCCAACTCACACAGTGAACTGGTTTTTTGAAAATGTTGGAAGATCTGGCCAAAAGAAGGTGATAGACCTGTGAATTCGTTCCCATGGTTCGAACCTTTTTAGTAAAACACGACGTGTTCGAATGATGATCGCTTTTACGCGAGAAAGGGGATCTGAAAATCAAATCGTTTGTACATCGGGTATCCGCAACATAGAGAGCTATACAACAGCAAAATAGGGACCATATGAGGCAGCTACACATTCCTTAAACATGTGTGATACACAAATGCATAGTTGACGATTGTGGTTGGATAGTGGAAACATCTGGGTCTTCGAGCCTAGGCAGTAGGTCTAGTATTGTCCATTGATCGGTAATTAACCAATAAAAGCAAACCAACAATGACGAAGGGCAGACGATAAGGTTCATGTACATCACACCTTCTACTGTGGTTGCCAAAGCTCCGAATGAACCAGAAATAGGCCAAGGACTCGGATCTACCAAATGATAACAATGCCTATGTGTTTCAATCATAAACCACTTTGCTCCGCTCTCAATGACTTAACAGACGAAGAAAACGATAAGGATAGAGACTTTTGGAAATAAGGTATTGTTAAGCCCTAATGAATCAACTATTATCTATCCACTTCACACCAACAAAATTGGGAACATCTCATTCCCTAGCGGTCACTGTGCCGTGGGTTTGCTCACCTTCACTTCGACTACTACGACCTTGCAATTAAGCTTTTGGATGGCCAAGTCTTTAATTAGAGAATGTCTACATCAACTTGTTTGCTGCGAGAGCGGTTTGAAAAACTTCTTCGACCACGTTTTTCACTCTCCACAATGAGCTATTCCACCCGTACTTAGACGACCAGTGAGACGTACATAAACCTCGCACCCTTCTTTATCTTTAAAGGCGGGGTGACCTAACCACCCAGCAACTATTCCATTTCTAATGTCCATTGATCCTGCTATGAATAATCCCCCTTTTGCCAGATTATTACCAATGTAATCATTAAAAACTAAATTTTCAAGAATTTGTTGATATGGTATTTAAGGGCATCTTAACAGTGATCATTAAGAGTAAGGTGTCTGCCACTCGTTGTTGATGACTGTCTACACATCATGCCCTCTACAATAATCCTTTTATTCCGAGATGAAACCTTTATAGTCTTTCTGTCGCTCCCTTTTCTGCTACTTGTTGAAGCTTATTTCATTCGAGTTCATCATCATATCCATCTAAATGTGAAAGAGAACAAAATGCTCTTTCTCCAAGTGAATCACTAACATCTCATCTATATCTAAAAATAATCAAATAAAGGATTTCAAGACAGCTGCTTTTACAACAAAGAAATGACTAAGAGAACATATACGAGACATGCAGCAATATTATCTTGGTAAAAGAATAGAAAATTGAGTATGCAAGGTATCAGTCTTACGCTTTATGCCGCAACTCCAACCAGACCTCTTCATCAGAAAGAGGAGGAGACTGGCCAATTTCTACTTCTAACTGGAACCTTGCTCTCTCAACTTTTAATGCTTTTACTATCTCTAGTTTTTGATGTCTTCTTACATCAAGCATCTCAGCAGCAAGAGGCACTTTCTCTACATATCTGTTCATACAAGAAAAACATATAAATAAATTACAATCACACTATTAGGATTATGTCTTGTATTAGGAAGGTCAAATTTGTAAATTTAGAACTCTAAATTTATTTGGATTACATTTAATTTAAAATTTCCAGATTTTATCATATATAAATCTATCCGGATTTGGTTTAATCCAAATGTATCCGGAGTTTCTTTAAATCTATCCGGGTTAGATTTAATTACCTAAATTTATCCAGTTAGTAATCTAAACCTATTCATATTATATTTAAGAAAAGCTACATGTATTAGGTTTATTCATGCATAAATATAGATGCAAACTAGAGTTGGGAGATAAAGAAAATAGCGAAGAAGTTCCGAAGTTGCAACCGCAAGGTTGATTCAGAGTTTGAAAGTTTTGACTTGTAAGTTGCAACCCTCTTTTGATAAAGTAAATAAAGTTGTCCAGTTTTGTCGTGGAGGTAGGAGTTTGCTGAACTACATTACATGTATGTGTTTGTGGTCAAATCTTTATTGCAATTTCACTTTCTGTTTATATCAACAAATTAGTATTAGAGCACCTAGTTGATCGAAAGACATTGCAACAATGCAAGTTTCAGGTTTCAAGTGGAGAAGTTTGATGGAAGAGGAAACTTGTCGATATGGTAGAGAAGGGTGAAAGGACTTCTAGTGATGGAAAGTCTCGAAGGCATTGCTCGGAAAATGTTCGATGAATGGTAAGAATTCTCATTGATGTTAGGCATATTTCGGATGAGCACACTATGCATCACGATGTACATTTATCAGTGAAGGTGTCTAGCGCGACGAAAAAGAATTGTTGCTTGCATCCTAGAGGATGCATATTCGAGTCATAGAAACAACCTCCCATACAATATATACAATATATATGGCGTAAGGATGTGTATATCTACGCCTTCCCTGGACCCTGCATAAGAGGAAGCGTCACTACACTGGGACACCCTTTTTAGGGAGCATCGTTACTGGACGTATTGCACCAGGACATGCTTTCTTGTTAGCATATCCCTTTTTTAGGGGTGGAATTAAAGATTCCATAGGAAGTTGGACTAGAGAACCATTTAGTTATCTAGATCGGGTGATTCTTCCTAGTCACCTATTGATGGTGACAAGATGTCAAAGTTATAATTAAGTAAAAAATATACATCTTTATCGGGTATTAGAAAGGTGCCAAATGCTACAAGTTATAGGATCCAGTTTCCATACTGATTTAATCTAAATACATCCGGATTTTGGTCTAATCTAAAACCATAGGGATTAGATTTAAAATATCTTTGGGTTAGGTTTAATTACCTAAATCTACATGATTAGATTTAATCTAAAACTATCATATTAGATTTAATCTAAATATAGTCATATTAGGTTTAATCTAAATCTATCAATATTAGGTTTAAGTAAAGCTTACATTTATTAGGTTTATTCGGTATAAATATAGGTGCGGAGTAGAGTTAGAGGATGTAGAAAATAGAGAATTTTATTTTCTAAAGTTGCAATTGTAACATTGATTCCCAGTTTGAGATCTATGCCTTGAAACCATATTCTGATAAAGTAAATAAAATTCTACAGCTTAGTCGTGGAGGTAGGCATTCGCGGAACCACATTAAATATTCGTATTTGCAATCGATTTTGTCTTTATTTTCATCCGAGTCTCTCTTTCAATCAACATAATATTACTACTATCAACGTGGAAACAATAATGTGCGAGGAAAAATGAACTTAGCAAGTTAGCATACTAATAAAAGGTAGTAAATCTTTATATTGTAATGAACTAATGATATATATCACTTAACACCTAGCGGCCAGTGCGATATTACACCATCAATTTCATGATGTCTAGACAAAAAGAATTTTTATTAGGAAGAGAGTTGAGAGGTAAATTCACAACAATTTTCAACATTTTTGATGACAAACTTCACTTTAATGTTCTAGACAAGTTAATGTGATGCAGGGAGAGAACTAACACTCACTAAGGAAAGCTACTCCCCAGAGAACGTAGATAGACTAGGGGAGAGAAAAACACTACTAAAACCTACTCTTTTGTGCTTATTCCAAGTTTATTGATCAGCCATATCAAAAGCATTTGGAAACTCCACATCCCAAACATTCCATGTTCCTAGCACGATTATGGAAATAGTAGAACTTTTAAAATGTATCTTATGATTTCATTTAAATACCATGAATTTTCCTATTATCACTTCAATCTACAAACTTTTTCATATACATGGATAACATGAACATTTTGAGTATTGCACTTTGATACCTTCTAGTGGTCTAAAGTCAGACTTAACAGACGTGTAAAACATATGATTGGTTTAGGACCATTGTGCATCAAGAAAATTAACAAAAGAACCTAAGGGTGTGTTTGCTTACGTGTTATAACTCAGCTCTGAGTTATTACGTCAAACATGGGTCAAACAACGTTTGGTTAGGTTCACTCGTAATGTTACACTCAGAGATTTTTTTTGAAAAATTGATGTTATAACATAGCTTCCTGAAAGCTAATAAAAGCTTTTTTGTGGAACAGCTCTCCCAAATATGCGGGCCCCCCCCCCACACCCACTCCCCCCCCCAAAACTACTTGTCCCAATTCCCTCTCTCTCACTTTTCCCAAATGAAAACCGCCCGGACTAAAAAAAAAAAATCGACGATTGCTGCGAGCTCGTCGGCCTTGATGACCGGAGAGGAACAAGGACTCCGCCGCGAGCTCATGGGGTCTCGTCGACTTCGCCACGAGCTCGTGGGCCACCGTCGCGAGCTCCTCTGCGAGCTCGTCGGCCTCGACGACCGGAGGGAAACGAGTTCTCCGTCGCGAGCTCGTAGGCCGAATCCTCCGCCGCAAGCTCGTCGGCCTCGACGACTGGAGGGAAACGAGGACTTCGCCGCGAGCTCGTGGGGTCTCGCCGACTCCGCCATGAGCTCGTGGACCAACGCCGCGAGCTCCTCCGCCGCGAGCACGCCGGCCTCGACGACCGGAGGGAAACGAGGACTCCGCCGCGAGCTCGTAGGCCTCCGCCACGAGCTCATGGGTCTCCTCCACGGTCTCCTCCGCCCCGAGCTCGTGGGTTTGACGACGACGGCGGTGGGGTTTGGGGACACAGGAGATGGCTAGAGTCGTACATGAGATTGGTGTGGACACAGGAGATTCGTGTGGACACAGAAAAACTGACACAATTTTTTTTTTGCCAAACAAGATCTTAAATTTTTTTTCCAGAAAACTAGTTTTCAGATGAAAGTAACCAAACATAAACTCTGAATCTCTATACTTAGAAAACACTTTTATAACTTAGTTTCATAAAACTGTTTTCAGGAAAAAAAATTCAGAAAGCCTATCCAAACGGACCCTACTCCTTCATCACCCCTAACCCTCATCCTAGTTGTCACCCCACCATGAATCTTGTTGGCTGCCCCCCCTATTTGCTCCAAAACCCTAAAATTCCCCCAAGAAAACCTTATCTTGTCTCCATTGTGGAAGACTCACAGCCTTTTTTCCCTTTCTCTCCCACTCTAGGGATCTCTTCGCTCCAAAACCCAAAATTTCCCAAATTCTAAAACCTTAACCTCAGCTCCATGTTGAATCCCAAAGATTGAATGTCAAGCATTCGATCTGTTGATCCTAATAGCTAGGGTTCTATTCCCACTTTAGGTATTTTCTGTTTTTAGGTGTAGGGTTTCTCTACACGTTTCATGCTCTTATGTTCATAGTACTAATACATTGGATCAAACTACACCTAGATTACAGTTTTGCTATGTTAATGATTCCTACAATAAAAATCAAATCTTTATCTGATAAGAATGGGAACTTAGAAGAATAAAGAAGGATTAATCAATCTGAATTATTGGTAGGTAGGATATGTCGGAGGTACAGGGAGGGGCGACGGGGTTGGTTTGCCAGAGGTAGGAGCAGGGTTATGTTGCAGCAGCGAAGTTCAGCTACTGTAGCATTGTACCGACTTTTACGATGGAGGAATGTATTGTAGGACGTCAGTGGCATAACCCTTATTTCGACTTTTCTATTAACGTCATATGGTATTAAAGTAAAAATATATATCATGGTATTGATGTGAACATAAAATTGTTTGTGGTATTAAAGTGATAATGGGGGAAACTGTATGGTACTAAACAAAGATATTAATGATGAACATGTCATTTGATAATTTACATTATCCAAGATTAAGAATTTGCAGCACATGAGGTAGGATTAAACGAACATGGATTGAGGTTTTAAACAATGATATGCTTTTTATTAGTGTTACATAGGACATGGCCATTATGAGCGCTGAATGGGAGAATGATTCAAATAGTCAACCCCCAAAATTTGGGATGAAGGCTTTGTTGTTATTGTGTTAAGAATATGCAGAGTTCTATGAAAGGACCACTCCAAGCATTCTCTCCTTTTCTACTTCTACAATGATATTTTCCTTCTCACAATGTGAAGAATAAAAAGAATTTGCCACGGTCATTGTCCTCGTCAACATTCATTCCTTTACATTGCAAGAATGGTGCCTACAAAACAAAATAGGACAGAATAACAAAATGATGCATAATTCAAGAACAACACAGTTACCTGCCGAGAAATGGCATGAGAACGTAGTCATGGACCAGAAAGTCTAGAGCCCAAGGAACAAGGATCAAGAAAGCAACAAATTTTGCCTGAAAACAAATAATTTAAACTATTAATGAATTGGCAAAAGGACTAGACGTGAGTCGTGACTTTCTCTTCTGGAAAAGAATTAACAAGTGAATAAATAGAATGCTTGTGTTCCTACTAACCTACACCCCCTCCCCCTCACCCACCCACCCACCCGCCCACTTTTTGTTTCAGTAAGGTAATTGGTATTATAAATCAAAAGATATTACAAGTCCAGTTTCATTCCTAACTGGAACATTTTTTATAACCCCACTATTTATATAAAGATACATAAAGGAGAATATGAGAAAATAGTTTGTCCAAGGGGATATAAGTTATAACATGCCAATATTTGACATAGAAGGTATATAGACTCTGTTAGAAATAACATGCCAATATTAGACATATAAGGTATATAGACTCTGTTAGAACTAACTGGAACATTTTTTTATAACCCCACTATTTATATAAAGATACATAAAGGAGAATATGAGAAAATAGTTTGTCCAAAAGGATATAAGTTATAACATGCCAATATTTGACCTAGAAGGTATATAGACTCTCTTAGAACTAACTAATACCTAGGGAGGAGATTTATTTTAATATAACTAAATAGAAAAGCAAATTCATGTAGCTGATCTCAATGTGTTAGTAAAGTCTATTTTGTTGGTGGTGAGGCTGCTTTTAGGTAATTAATAAAGTTTTAAAGGGACATAAAGTAGTCAAGGCAAATCTCATGAGAAGCTTATGCACCTAATCATCCGTAAACCAGTATGCTCAACACATATACAATAAGTAACTGATATATCACATTGCTTTATGTTTAATAATATGCATCTTGCCTAGAACCAACTCAAGTATTCAAGTTCTATATCCATTGACTATTCACATAATCTTATTATGCTTGATACAAACATAGTTGCATGTCAGGAAATGCTTGTACTCACTGATATTAATCTTCATATTACAGCTAGTCATTAATAAGTGGAAATAAGAGTGCTTTATTGATCAAAGCATAGAGAGATTTTTTATTTTACATAATAGACACAAAGAAGGATCTATAAGTATAAAATGCAGAGTGTATGGTTTTAGATGGACCACTTCATCGTACTGATGTACCAAATTGTACAGGATTAAATTCCTTTTAAACCCACATCTAAGTCTGATACACGAAAAATCTCTGAATGTATGCAACTTGTTTACTCTGTTACTGTGTAGATGAGATGAGCCACCCTATACACCCAAGATAAACATGGTTAGAAAACCATCTCAAGGTTGCAGGCAATTTGAAATCTTAATGTGGTCAATAGTTCTATGAGTGAGGCAAAATATCTAAAATAGTCCATTCTCTAAGGAGGTCTCTATGCAAGCTTCAGTTCATGAGGTCCATAAGTGGTTTCAAGAAACATAAGGTAGAACAAGAAGACTAGAGCATGGTGACTTCTTCAACCGGTAAGGATCAACAACTAATTCCTCAGACCAGTCCCAACGCTTGATTCTATAATAATAAGGGTTTTGAGAGCTTAAAAAGGGCAATGAGCTTTCTTTTGGAAGTTAATAGAACGTAAAGGGGATTCATGCTCTTGTTTTTGACTGATGTAATTTTATGCAGGCTCTTGTACACTAGTTCAAGATGGGTAGTCTCGTAACCAAATCTAACTATCCAATTTCTATAGACCGGTAAGAATCAACAAATGAGGACATTACTTGTAACTTCGGTATCATAAGTCAAACATATTGCAAGGAACCGAATTGGAAAAATAGGCCCAATTGTAGTTTAGATTGGTTACCTTGCTTGTTACAGGTCAGATGATCGCAAAGCAGACAAACAGCTTTGCTAGTATGTGAAAGGTCCCAATGGCTAGCATATGCATTCTCACACATCCACCTCCCTAGACACTACTAACTACGTGAGTCAAACCTTTAGAAGGTACCATCACGAGCATAACAAACTCAAAGTGTGCATGTATGTTAAAACTTATGTGAGACAAGGCAGTGTAGCAAAGTTCATCATGCTCCTATTACAACCCAATGCCCCCTCCTGTGTACAGTTCGGACTATGTTTTGAGACTGTAACAGGTAAACAAATTCCTAAGTAAGCATTGGCAATCGTTTTCGGACTGTGTGCGTATACGACAATAACCCCAAAAGCAAAACCTTTCTATGAAAACATTTGCAATACGAACACTCGTCTTCATTAAGGGCCCTTCCCATGCTAACTTACTTCCTCAGTGCAATTTAATTTTGCTGGTGGTCCTTTTTCTAGGCTCCTAGCAGCTCCTTGATCTTCTTCAATCCTATTAATTCAGACAAGCAGTCTTGCAGCTGACTCTGTTGGCCTAGCCTACACCATGAAGCCGCCTTCAAAACCCGACAGACGAACATTTTTTTTCTTTCCTTCTAATGTTCCCATTTCAACTATACTCATCTTTCGAACATGTTTCTAGATTGCCTAGTACCTATTTGTTTTGTTGAAAGACAAAATAGACAAATTAGTTGATGTATCCGCATCTTATTATTCGCATTAAAATCTATCTAGAAACACCAAAAAAAAGGTGGTCGATTATTTTGAGATGAAGTGAGATAGTTAAGTTAATCAAAGGCATGGCAAAAAGGAGGAGGTAATTTAATATCATAAACTATGCTAGATCAAGCTCACAAAACATTTATACAGGATTAGCTGGTAAAATGAGTTATTATTAAGCAGGTAGCTACGTAATGAACATGTATAGCTCAATAGATACACGATTCACATACCGAGTTTGTGGAAGCATAGCGGAAAACTCTATCCTCAAACAAGAGATCATCATCATCATCATCATCTTTGTCATCTCCTCCTGTAACTGAAGTCCTAATAAAGGCAAGGAGTCCCTTATCCCCACGCATTATGCCAATGGGATCATCATCAGAGGTGGTGGTTGATGGCTCCTCCTCCCTTTCACCTCCCCAGTCTTGATCCCATGATGATGATGGTGAAGTGCTCCTACTACTACTACTACTATTCCCATCAGGTAGCCAGTCTTCCCAGTTGGCTTCCTCTGCATTCCTAGCATCTTCCTGTGCCTCCCTCAGCTCAGATATTGCCTCTGCTCTCCTCTTCCAAGCTTCAAACTCCTCCTCCCCCTCCTCCTCACTGTCTAGCACGTCGTCTGCTCTCCAGCCAGACCAAATCTCATCATCATCGTCCGAAAAGAAGTTCTCCCACCACGCTCTCTTCTTCTTCTTCTTCTTCTTCTTTGCATTGGGAATCAATAACAGCAAATGGCTCCTCCTCCTCCTCCTCCTATCAGTAGTAATACAAAAGGAAGGAACAAGAGGAAGGGAGGACATGTAGTGATTGGATGCTCCTCCTCGTAGCCGCCTTCGTCCTTGCAGAATAGGAGGAGATAAGTAATTGAACTTGGTGGAGAACGGAAGCGATTCGATGCTAGCGGACATGAAGAAGAAGACCATGCCGCCACATGTTTCTTTGCACTTTCCCTCTCCGTCCGTCCGTCCTTCCTTCTGGTGCTCCCTTCAATTCAATTCAATTAGGAGTGTATCCAAACAAAATATCAGATCAGATCAGAGAACTCCTCCTCCTCCTCCTCTTTGTGCCCCTCCTACTAATTTCGCACCCATCTATTCTATTCTATTCTATTCTATTCTATTCTATCAACTAAATTGTAGATGGAAAAGAAAGAGAAGATGAGAAATAAGAGGAAGAGATAGCTTATTCCACGTTCAGTAATGGAAATTTCTTCTTCTTCTTCCTCCTCCTCCTCCTCCTCCTCCTCCGCTTTGGCTGCAGTATAAAGAAGAAACGGATATTAGATAAGATATCTGATCATAAATAAATTATTTATTTAAAAATTTGGTGCGCCCCCCTCTACTTCGTGGTCCTATGTGGACACCCTCCCAACTTTTCATTTCCTTGCAACTTTTATCTACGTCCAGTCCAGATTTGTGAATATCACTATATACAATAATGCTAAACTGCTAGTAAAAATTAAAATGCCTTCCATTTTGAACAAAAATATATTTGAATCCAACTATCATTTATAAATGGAAAGCATTAGCGGTGACCATTATTCGGTTTTGGACCACCGAATTGAATAAGAGATTCGGTTTGGTTTTGAAAAAAAAATTCGTTCGATTTCGGTTTTCAAAATACAAAAAATTCTTATTCGATTTCGGTTTCGGTTTTGGGTTTCGGTCTAAAGCCGAAAATCGAATAAGAATTATACAATTATGTAAATACCCTCAATTTAAAATTTTGTATATTTTAAACAACAACAATTATATATATATATATATATATATATATATATATATATATATATATATATATATATATAATATTGTTTAGCCCCCTATCTATCCCTTGCAAAATCGACGGTCTAAAACTTTGCTGCTACACCGTCAATTTTGCAAGGGACAGATAGAGGGCTAAACAATATTATAATCACTTAAAATTTGGTATGTTGCCAATCAATAAGGTGTAGATCAATCCCATAAAAAAATATTCAAGAAAAAAATGTTGTAAAGTGAGGAAAATGAGGTCGACCTTAGGTAACTTACCTAAGGTCGACCTTAGGTACATTTTTCTCATATATATATATATATATATATATATATATATATATATATATATATATATATATATATATATATATATTGAATTTTAACTTTGATAATTTATCAACTAGTTCAACTTTGTACATAACTTTGAAATTCAATAAACATGTGTATAAAATTATAATTTTTAATATAATTTAACTACGACCCTAACTTTGGATTCGACCCATTAGCTTCAACCGAAAAAACCGAATTTATTATTCGGTTCGATTTCGGTTTTGGCTAATTCGATTCGATTTTGTATTTTTAGAATTTCGGTTTATTCGATTTTGACTAATTCGGTTCGATTGAAACCGAGCGCTCACCCCTAGAAAGCATTTGACTTTGGTGGCTCCCCATTATTTTAGAAATAAAAAAAAATACATTATTTTATATGTGTACAAAATAGTAAACTTGCATGCGACTGCTTCTTATGGAAGCCTCACTCCTTACGTCCACCCAAGATATTTATCATATTTTTTAGAAAGAAAGTGCTGTGCTTCACTGTTCACTACTTGCATCCTGACAGACATTCATGAATAGAGTAATCCGTCGAAACAAAAAGAAAAACAACATCATACATCTGAATTTTCTAAAAGAAACAAGTATCGCGATTGCACAAGAATGAAATAAGTGTTATCGGGAAGAAAGAAGCAATAATCATAGAACACGCCTGCCTACCAAATTAGGACGATGTCAGCATCCGAAACTCCAGTCCTGGGTTTTGTACACAACATCATACATACATCTGAATTTTCTAAAAGAAAAACATAAATAAATCTGAAATGATTGTGCCAGATACAAACGTTTAGCTTACAGTCGTGTACACTTTCGGTTTGCATATAAGGATTGCACAGAGGGTGAAGCAAAATGTACAGAGGTGGGATATTAACTGTGTACACAGTGTATGCATTCTGTTGTTAACCCAACTTCGTTTTCCCGAGGAGCAGCCATTTGGAGCAGGTAACATGACTCCTTGGCCTCGTCTTACTTGAATACAAAAAAGTAGTCTTTCACATTCTA
This sequence comes from Iris pallida, assembly GCA_029216955.1. Taxonomy (NCBI): domain Eukaryota; kingdom Viridiplantae; phylum Streptophyta; class Magnoliopsida; order Asparagales; family Iridaceae; genus Iris; species Iris pallida. The sequence goes on along the minus strand of JANAVB010036020.1, from coordinate 541,644 downwards.
TTTTCCAGAAAGAAAGCCTCCATATTCATCTCAAACTACTTGCGGAGTGTCGCTCAATTCCCTGCCACTGGTTTCAAACGGGAACAAGGACACAGCCAATCCGGAGAGAAATATTACAAACTCGAACAATAAAACTGCTGTCGTCTGATGGCAGCCATGTACCAGGCCAACAGCCACAAGTGGGCATACGATCCCGCCAATTCTTCCAACTGAGCTCGCGATGCCCACTCCAGTACTCCTGATAGAGGTAGGATATATCTAAACAGGGGGGGTAGAAAAGGAACATGAGACAGGATTGCACATTTAGGAACCAACACAAACACAAACCGTTTTACACATGCAGAACTGAGTGCGTCAAGCCATACTAGAAAAGGTGAGTAGACTATTCTTAATTTTGCAATATGACTCTTGTTAGTGTGCAACAGGAAGACAGTGGCATTAGAAGATATTTCTGAAATGTCATACTCACCTCTGGAGCATATATGTAAACAATGGTGAAGCTTCCTGAGATACAGATCCGAGCAGCAAACAGTAGCGCTGTTGTTAATAATGCTGTCTGTTGGAATACTAGCGGAACTAAAAACATACAACTTATGAAAAGCATAGATGACATAGACAACTTGCGACCAAATTTATCCACTACTGCAGCTGATAAGAGAAGCCCAGGAATCTCTGAAAGGAAAAGAAGAATTGAAATAAACATTCGGTGTTACTTTTTCAAAATAACTACTAAAGAGAGAAAAAGTAAACATGTGTTGATTGTACCAGCAAAACTAGTGACTAGTACATCTTTGTAGGAGACGACATCTTTTGAATAGCTTGGATGCAACTCTGATGTACAATTCCTGTTTCTGTTACTCAACTCAGATGTCAGCAACACAATTCCATAATATGAGAACGCGTTACCAAAAAATACCATCCAAAGAAGAAGAGTCGATTTCATTAATTTTGGTGATAGAAGCCTAAACAGTGCACTGATGCCTCCTAATTGTGATTTCATGTCCTCGTCAATGTTGGCATTTTGCTTGTGAACTGTAATTAAATGTGTAGCTTCGGAAGGATTGAGATTTTCGTCGAGCTCAATATTATCATCAGAAGTAAGCGAGCCAGAAGGGAGATCCACCCGGTTCAGCTTGGCCATCTTCTCCAAAATATGCATTGCATCAGATCTTAGGCCTTTCATGCAAAGATACCTTGGTGATTCAGGTGTGAAACCATAAAATAAGAGCAGAAGAAATGATGGTAGAGAAGACAGTGCTAGTAACCATCTCCAACCAAATCTTGGCATGATAATCTGCCAAAATTTTGACAATGGAACAAACAATCAATACAAGTATGAAGTATTGCAATAAACCTACTTGTTGGGTTAGTTTATCTTCGTGATAAATGCCTTTCGACCTTGATAAACAATTTTGCATCTAACCTAGTTTTGTTTCTTGCTTACATTTTCCCCCCTTCTATTGTTGTTAAAGTGTAACTTTAATCTGTACGGTGATAACAGACCAGATAAAACCTCAAACCCATCCTCCAACTAGTATCGTGCAGTTCAAGTATTATTATCAGGTATGTTTCAACCACTAGCTGTGTTGCACGAGTACGGGCAGCGATACAGAAATAGTACGGGATACGGACATTTTCAAATAGGTATAATGTAATCCGTCCACTAGGAATTCACTATTAATCAGGTTAGGTATATTTTGCACCCATATGACATCAGGCTCTTCACTACGGGAATATACAGAATGATTGTTCATATGGAGGACGGAGTCCATAATGCATCTGTTCTATTTCACTGTATAATTGATTTATAATCTTGCAATCTTTCGCAAGTGTAATCATATATGTTGTGAAATTGCAATAAAATTTTGTACCAGTTTAGTGTATCTTGTAGCTTATCGTGTCCTGTAAGATATACTATCCCATTGGCAAATGAATTACAAATTAATATAATACATATAAGGAACAAAGAACATTAAGAATTTAAGAGACAATCATTATAAAGTCAATAACTAAACTGAAACTAGAAAAGAATACAGTTAAACACCATCATCAGTTTTTAACAAAGCAGAGGTTAAAGATCCATACTAGAAGAAATGGTCAATGAAACACCCAAAAAAGAAAAGGGAAAAAACAAACAAAGGAGAAGAAGAAAGCTTAGTAAAGTAGACGAAGGAAATAAAAAATGTACATATATTGAAAGATTTGCATTGGAAACCCTTTGTATCATCTTGTATCATATGGTATGTATCATGTATCGTGTGTCAGACAAGATTAACACACGAGATCAACAGAGGTAATAATCACTGAGTTTCGTTCATGAACTTTGAACAGTAAATCACCTAATTTACTAAAGCCACCTTATAAGGCTACCAGGAGCATGGTTTTACTGTCGACTAACATACCCAGAATGTAAGACATTTCAAGCTTTGGAAGGAAAACAATACTGCAACATATTTTTTTTTGCAAATAATTCAGTCAAATGTACCATATTTTTGGATGTGTCCCTCAATTTGGGTGCTCAACAAGCACTTTGGTGCCAGAAAATTGGTATTCTGGTTAGCCAAACTGGAATACTGATTCAAGACAGATGAGACTACATTTCGGTGATTTTGGCTGAATATTTTGAAGTATTTCTGATATTTATTTTTTCTAGTTTGTCATTCTTGCTTAGGGTTTAAGTTAGGTTTCTCTTATAAATATGGCTATGTAGAAGACAATAAATAACTTAATTGTGATTGTCTTAAGAGCAGGTATTTCGGACAGTCCGTCCCAAACATGCCATATCTCACAACATGTATTTTGCCTTTTAGAAGAAACAATCTTCAGTGAGAAACTTCGCGACGCTCGAAAGTAAGTTGTCCACTTACGACAAAGAGTTATTTGCAGTGTTGCGCGCGCTCCAGCATTCGAAGGAGTACTTGGTTGATAAGGATTTTTTTGTTTCATTATGACCATAACATCTTAAGAATTTGAGTAGCCATAAGTGCATTAAAAACGATATACATGCGAGGAGAAGCACGTTCCTAGAGAAATTTCATATAAGATTGTACACAAGTGTGAAGGTTCCAACCATGTGGCCTAAAATGCTTAGTAGAAGAGCATCATTGCTAGCCACACTTGGTTAGGAAGTGGTCGGGTTCAAATAAATTATGGAACTTTATGCAAAAGATGAGGATTTTACAGAGGTATGGGAGCAGCTTCGCCCAAATCAGACCGTCAACCACATCCATGATGGGTTTATGATGAAGGGGGATCGACTTTGTGTCCCATCGTACATCTTTGAGAGAGAAGTTGATTCAGGAGCTCCATGGTGGCAACTTGGCGACAGATTTGAGGCTAGAGAAGACCATGGTGGTTGTTTTCTCACGCTATAATTGGCCATAGCTAAGACGAGATGTAGGAAAGATAGTGCAACAATGCTATGTGTGCCAAACTGCTAAAGGGTAGCATTATGCCCAAGGTTCTAAATGGCGGTAGGCGGGTGCGTGGCGGAGAGGATCCACCTACCGCCTAGACCACCTAGGCACCGCCTAGACGCTTGATACATTTTTACTATTTTACCACTTTTTTTTTTTTTTTGCAGAATATGCATATTTTAAGAGTATTTTATGCATATCTAAGTTGTAATACGAAGATTTATGAAGTTTCAGTCTTGTATAATTGAATCATAGGTCCATAATGCTTGCAAAATTGTTTTGCCAAAACATCTAGTCATGTATTGCTCCGTCTAGACGTCCGCCTACGCTGCCAAACCTCTGATGGCCGTCCACTCCGCCGCCAATGACAAAAGTTGTGCGGAGAGCGGTTGCCTAGCTCCTAGGCGACGCCTAGACGGCCGCCTCGACTGCCATTTAGAACATTGATTGTGCCAAATCACTAAAGGAAATGTAAAAGATACGAGTCTATATACTCCAATATCGGTTCCAAAAAATATTTAGGACTTACCCTATGGATTTCATCATCTTATGGCTACTAAGGACTTTAGGACTCAATGGGCTCGACTTGGTGTTCATGGTAGTGGACCGGTTCTCGAAGATGATACATTTTATACCTTGTAAGAGGCAAGCGGATGCAACACACGTGGCTAAGTTATTATTTTCTGAAGTAGTGCGTCTTCATGGAGTGTTGAAGAGTATAACGTCCGACACAAATACGAAATATTGAGCAAGTTCTAGCAGTGTCTTTAGAGCATATTTGGGTCATCATCAGGAGTTTAGTAGCTCTGCTCCCCTGCAAATGAATGGCCAAGCCAAAGTGCTCAATAGGATGTTGGGTAACATGATAAGAAGAGCATGTGGAGAGAAGTCGAAGTAGTAGGACTTTGCTTAGCGCAAGCGGAATTTCGTACAATATTGCACTTGATTCATCTACAGGGAAGTCTTCGAGGATATTGTGTATTCCAAATCTCGTAATTTTGTTACTGATTTACATGCTTTGCCAAAGGGACCGAAAAAATTAAAACAATGAAGAACTTGGTGAATCAAATCCAAGAAGTTCATGAGGAGGTTCGGAATGACTACAGAAGGCTAAGGCAAGGTACAAGTCAACGGGGGACAAGCACCATAAGCGCAAAGTTTTCAACGTTGGTGATGACGTCATGTTGTACCTTCGGAATGAGAGATCACCTGTTGGGCAATACGACAAGGTTCAACCGAGAAAGTTTTAAACCCACATATTGAAATCCCCGTACCAAATGCAACCATAGTCCTTTATGTCTTTTAGCAGAGTATAAGGCTAATCCATAAGGCTTATCCGTAAGATGGATTGATGTGAATCGACCAGATCGATTCACAAATAATTTATAGAAAAATAGAAATAGAAGGAAAAGAACGATCTTTATTAGAGAAAAGAACAAACTCCCAACTTTGATGGACGGACAAAGTCTAAATTCCTCTGAATGACGCTTGAGAGTTTCTTCTCAATACAAGCATGAGCAATAAAAGACGGCTAGACCTAATATATATAGAAAAAGCAAAGAGGAGGGTTATTTGTGGTGAAAGACCAAAATAACCCTCCATGACTAAAATTAAATAAAATAAATAAAATGCCTAAACGGCTCCTCCGCGTCTTCTGCGACGTGCGTACGTGATGACGCCTCCACCACCCGAGGAAGGTGCGGCGCCAGGTGCGCTCGCATCAATACCCCCCCCCAAAAGAGCCACCTTGTCCTCAAGGTGGAAATCCGAAAACTGTGTCTGGAATCTCGCATAGTCCTCCCAAGTCGCGTCGCATTCTGGTAGTCCCATCCAGTGAATCAGAACCTCCCTCGTCTGTCCTGGTCCCTGCCGAACTGCCCGTATCTCCAAAGGCTCCAACTGCACCTCCATATCCTCCGTGAGTGTAGGAGGAAGAGTAGGCGACATCGCATGATCCCCGACCGCCTTCCTCAGCTGAGATACGTGAAAAACGGGGTGAATCGCCGAAGTGATCGGTAGCCTCAATCTATATGCCACCTGTCCAATCCTGGCCTCCACCTGATATGGACCAAAGTAACGAGCCGCCAGCTCGTTCTGCCTCCTCGCCATCGACCTCTGCCTGTAGGGACGTAGCTTGAGATAAACCATATCTTCCACCTGGAAGCTTAGGTCTCGTCTATGCCTGTCCGCCTGAGCCCGCATCACCTGCTGTGCTCGCAACAAATGCTTCCTCAACTCCTCTAATATCCCATCCCTCGCCTCTATGTACTCCTCCACCTGCCCCACTGGTGTCTGAGTGTCTCCAAATCGGACTAAAGGAGGAGGGTCTCGTCCGTACAACACCCTGAAAGGGGTCGTTCCCGCCCTCGAGTGGTACGAAGTGTTGTACCAATACTCTGCCCATGCCAACCATCCGTGCCACTGCCGGGGGGAATCAGAGGCGAAGCACCGCAAATAAGTCTCTACGCTGCGGTTGACGACCTCCGTCTGGCCGTCCGTCTGGGGATGGTAAGCGGTACTCCTCTTCAGGACCGTGTCCTGTACCCTAAACAGCTCCCTCCAAAAGAGACTCATGAATACCTTGTCCCGGTCGGAGACAATGGAAGCTGGTACCCCATGTAGCCGTATAACCTCCCTCAGGAAAGCCGTCGCTACTGTAACAACTGTGTAAGGATGCTTCAAAGGAATGAAGTGAGCATACTTACTCAGCCTGTCCACCACCACCATGATCACCGTGTACCCCTCTGAACGTGGTAGCCCGTCGATGAAGTCCATGGTGATGTCCTCCCGAACTCTCTGGTAGAGTCAGCGGCTGCAATAATCCTGCTGGTGCCATAGCCATGTACTTGTGACGTTGGCAGACGTCACACGCGGCGACCAGTCATGCGATGCATCTCTGCATCCCTGGCCAAAACACCTCTGGCCATCTTCTGATAGGTCTGCTGAACTCCCGAGTGTCCTCCCGTCGCGGAGCTATGGAACTCCTGGAACAATACTGGAATGAATGTCGAAGTCCTAGGTAGCACCATCCTCCCCTGATAGAGCAGTCGGCGACCCTCCACAGTATAGCCCGCTGGACCGTCATTGCCGCTCTCTATCTGCTGCCGTATGTGCTGCAACCCTGCGTCATGCTCAGCCTCCTGCAACATCGGCTCCCAGTCCCGCCATATAGGTCGTGACAACGCCCTCAAGTCCACCACCTCCTCCCGTCGCGACAAGGCATCAGCAGCCTTGTTCTCTAGCCCCGGCCGGTACTCGATCGTGAACCGGTATCCCACCAACTTGGACAACCAATGCTGGTGCTCCTCTGTAACGAGCCGCTGCTCGAGGAGGTACTTGAGGCTCTTCTGGTCGATCCTGACCACAAACTTCCGCCCCAACAGATAGGGCCTCCACTTCAGTACTGCCAGTACGATAGCCATCAGCTCCCTCTCATAGACCGACTTTAGCCGGGCTCTAGCAGAAAGCACCTGACTAAAGTAGGCTATGGGCTTCCCCTCCTGCATGAGTACCGCCCCGAGGCCATACCCTGACGCGTCCGTCTCTACCACGAACGTCTTGCTAAAATCGGGTAAGGCCAGCACCGGTGCCGTCGTCATAGCCACCTTCAAGGCCTCAAAGGCCTTGGTGGCTTCTTCCCCCCAGTGGAATCCTTCCTTCTTTAGCTGCTCCGTGAGGGCCCATGCGATAGTGCCGTATCCCTTGACGAACTTCCTGTAGTAGCCCGTCAACCCCAAGAAACCTCGCAGTGCTCGTAGTGTAGTGGGCACCGGCCAATCCAGCATAGCCGCTATCTTCGTCCTGTCCGCCGACACCCCCTCAGCTGACACCACGTGCCCCAGATACTCCACCTGCGCCAAACCGAAACTGCACTTCTTTCGGTTGGCGTATAGCTAATGCGCCATCAGCTCCCTAAACACTACCTCCAAGTGGTCCATGTGCTCCCCCATGCTCCTGCTGTAGACGAGGATGTCGTCGAAAAAGACCAGGATGAACCTCCGAAGGTAAGACTGGAATACCTTGTTCATCAAGGCCTGGAAGGTCGACGGAGCGTTGGTCAGGCCAAAAGGCATGACCAAAAACTTGAAGTGTCCTTCGTGGGTCCGGAAGGCAGTCTTTGGCACGTCCTCTGGCCGCATCCGGATCTGGTGGTACCCCGCCCTGAGGTCGATCTTCGAAAAGACCGCCGCCCCATGCAGCTCGTCTAGCAGCTCGTCGATCACCGGAATAGAAAACTTGTCAGCGACCGTCTCCTTGTTCAGCGCCCGGTAATCGACGCAGAATCTCCAACTCCCGTCCTTCTTCCTCAACAAAAGCACCGGTGACGAAAAATGACTCACACTTGGCTGGATTACCCCAGCCTGCAGCATCTCCCGCACCATCCGCTCTATCTCGTCCTTCTGCAGATGCGGATACCTGTAGGGACGCACGCTCACCGGTGCTCCCTCTCCACGTAGTACTATCGCGTGCTCGTGCCCTCTGATCGGAGGTAGCCCTTGCGGGCTCTGGAATACCTCAGAGTACTGCTCCAACACCGCCTTCACCTCCACAGGGGTCTCCTCCTGTGTCTCACCCTCAACCGAAAACCCTTGGAACTCTACTAGGTACCCCTCTCCTCCCGTCCGCAATGCTCGCGTAATGGCCTTGAGGGCCACTACCGAGAAACAGAGAGTCGGGTCCCCCCTCAGCACCACCGTCTCGCCTCCCTCCAGGAACTCCATCCGTAGAAGCTTCCAGTTCACCTTCATCTCCCCGAGCTTCTTCAGCCACTGGACCCCCAATATGATGTCGATGTTGCCCAGCTCCAATGGTAAGAAGTCCTCCGCCAGATGATATCCCTGCAGTGAGAGAGACACCCCCTTGCATAGGCCCTTGCTCTCCTCCATCTTCCCGGTGCCCAGCAACACTGTGAACTTCTCCGCCGTACTCAACTCTAGGCCAAGCCCCTCGACCAGTCTCTGAGAGATGAAGTTGTGGGTTGCCCCACTGTCGATCAGCACCGTCACCGTCTGCTCTCCCAACGTTCCCGCTAGGGCTGCAAACGAGCCAAGCCGAGCCAAGCTTTTGCAAGCTTGAGCTTGGCTTGACTAGAATTAATCGAGCTCAAGCTCGAGCTCGAGCTTGATAATTTTTTTATTTTAGAGCTTGAGCTTGGCTCGAGCTTGTTTATATTAAGCTTGAGCTTGGCTTGACAAGAAAGCTTGATTCAAGCTTGATAAACAAGTTCGACAAGCTCAAAATCAAGCTCGTTAAGCTTGATTTCAAGCTCGGTCAACTTCATTTCAAGCTCATTAAGCTTGATTTCAAGCTTAACGAGCTCGATTTCAATTTAGTTAGGTTTGAATTAAAGTACCTATAATATTAACAATTTATTTATAAAAATTAATCAAAAAAGTTCCTTAATATCAATTATTAAGGACATATAAATATATAATGCACAAATATATATATATATATATATATATATATATATATATATATATATATATTACGAGATTCTATCTGACTTTCAGTCCTGCCTTCTCCAGTCCGGGCTCAGGAATCTGGAGAGGGTGGGGCACATATGGACGTGGCACAACAAGGCGATTGTTGGCAGGGTGGCCTGCCAGCTTGATCGGACTTTGGGGAACAGTGATTGGTTCCGCCTATTCCCTTCTGCTGTTGCTGAGGGGCTACCTGCGGGGACCAGTGACCATTCGTCGATCCTGGTACGCTTCGTGGAGAGTTCCAGATGGAGAGCCCGTCCGTTCCGGTATGACAACAGTTGGTTCCTCTCGCCTGGCTATGAGGAGACTGTGGCGGGGGGTCTTTGTCAGGATGTGGCCGGCAATGCTCAGTTCCGTATGGTTCACAGGCTGAAGAAGACCAAACGCGCCATCAGAGACTGGGTGAGGGCCCTCCCCCGGACCTCCTTACAGGAGAAGGAGGCGGAGTTGAGAGACCTGCAGTCAGACCTTCAGGGAGACATTATGAGTGGAAAGTTGGAGTCTAGAGAGAAGAAGTTGGCTGCAGAGGTCAACACCTTGAGACTCCAGCAGGAGATTAGTACAGCCCAACGGGCCAAATGCTCCTGGCTCAAGGATGGAGACCGTTGCACCAAATTCTTCTATGATGTCATTCGGGTTCGCCAGCACCGGAACTGCATCCAGAGACTTCTAGGCAGTGATGGGCGTCTTGTGACCGACCAGGTTGCTATCCAGGAGGAGGCTGTTCGGTTCTACTCTGAGCTTTATCATCAGACGGACTATCCCACGGCTTTCCCGCAGCTGACTACGAAGACGTTGATTACTGAGTATGGCAACAGTCTTCTTATGGCTCCTATCCGGATGGCGGAGGTGGAGGCGATTGTGATGCAGGCTGATGCTTCCAAGTCCCCTGGGCCGGACGGTTTCTCCAGCGGCTTCTACAAGCGACATTGGGGTTCCCTCAAGTTCCAGGTTCTAGAGGCTGTTCAGGAGTTCTTTGAGACGGGCAAGCTCCTGAAGGAGCTGAACCACACCTTCCTGACGCTGGTGCCCAAGAAGGAGGGGGCGACTTCTCTTGCTGACTTCCGACCGATTGCTTGCTGTAATTATTTGTATAAAATAATTACTCATCTTATGTGCAGGAGGATGGAGGACGCTATGCAGGGCCTGGTTTCTTGGAATCAGGCGGCATTCATCAAGGGGCGGTCTATTGCTGAGCATAGTCTGTTGGCTCATGAGATGATTCGGGAGTTCCACAAGCCGGGGGGGATGAAAGCATGTGTGAAGCTTGACCTGAGGAAAGCCTACGACACCGTCAACAGGGACTTCCTCTGTCATTTGATGGGTGCGATGGGCTTCTCCGAGACATGGGTGGACAGAGTCCGAGCGTGCATCACCTCCCCTACATTCTCGGTTCTCATCCAGGGTATCCCTTACGGGTTCTTCGGCATCAGCAGGGGGCTTCGGCAGGGGGACCCGCTTTCCCCCTACCTTTTCACCCTCGTGATGGAGTATTTTACCTGTTTGATGGACATCGCGGTGCATCGGGAGAGGATTGTACCGATATACAGTAGGGTGTCTCCGGTGGTCTCACACCTCATTTATGCGGATGATCTATTGGTATTGATGAGGCCTTCCATGCGAGGGATGAGGGAGCTTGCGGTGGTGATGGAGGAGTTCGGACAGTTATCGGGTCTTCGGTTGAATAGGGACAAGAGCAAAGTTTACTTCAACAGCTCTTGCACCTTGAAGGAGGAACGGGCCCTGGAGCTTGGGATGGAAAAGGGTGACCTCCCGGTGAAATATCTGAGGTGCCACTATCTGTCAATTACGCGAAGGACCGAGAATGTCAGAGTCTGGTGGACTTTGCGCAGAGGAGGGTAGAGGGCTGGCAGGCGGCTGGCCTATCTTTTGGAGGACGTATTGAGCTGGTTCGATCGGTTATATCTGGTATTGCTCTATTTTGGCTCCAATCTATTATGGTCCCTTTGGCTACTATCAGAAAGATTGAGGGAATATGTGCCAAGTTCATTTGGCATAGGGGGATTCATGCCATCTCTTGGGAGCAGCTCTGTCGTCCTAGGAAGGAGGGAGGTGTGGGTCTGCGTTCTCTGGTTTCTGTCAGGGAGGCGGCGGGGATCAAGCTGGCGTGGAGGTTCCTTCAGGGCGGCTCTCTTTGGTCGGCTTGGATGTCTAGTCGGTACCTCCGCGGTAGGAACTTCTGGGTATGTGACATTGACAACAACTTCTCTGTGTCTTTCAAGCATATCCTGAGGAACCGACCTGTACTTCGGAAGGCGATTCGGCGGAAGATGAGGGAGGGAGGGGAGACGGACCTATGGCTTGATCCGTGGATTGCTGGTCAGTCTCTCCTGGAGATTCTGGGTCCCCAGACGGACGGTGTGGAGTACAGAGGTCTGACTTGTAGGCGCATCATCAGGGGTGGGGTCTGGAGACCAGAGGAGTACCGTTTCACTGCTCAGTTAGGAGGGGAGATCAGGCAGGTACAGATCACTCCTGATGTACTGTCTGACGTCTGGGTTTGGGCCCCTCCCGGCTACATGGAGGGTGCTGGGGAGTTCAGATTTAGCAGCTGCTACGATCTTGTTCGTTCCCACTTCGACAAGATCGAGGAGTATGACTTTATATGAGGGAAGGGCCTTGCCAGAAAGATGCAATTGTCTGCATATAAACTGGTGCTGGGCCGGTTGCTTACTAGGGACAGACTGCTTCGGTTCGGGGTCCCTGTCCCTGACCATACGTGTGTTTTGTGTGAGACAGAGAATGAATCCATTGGGCACCTGTTCTTTCAGTGCCAAGTGGCGTGGAGCATCTGGGCAGAGCAGAGCCGGAGATACTTGGGAGGGGTTGGAAGGGAGCGTGACTTCAGAGAAATCCTTAAGTGGATTGGAGATGGCAGGGGCCGGGGGCAGAGCTGGGCCAGACGTGCTAGATTGAGGCTTGCTGCATCAGTTTGGCATGTCTGGAGGGAGAGGAACCGGCGCATTTATGAGGGACTGTCCACCCCACTGGTGGGCATCCTTCATAACATTGAGTCGGATGTACTAGTAATATCCCCCTGAGTTGGGATTGTATCTCTATGTTGTAACCTTATTGCGATGATTGTGGAATAAAATTTACCCTTTTTCCAAAAAAAAAAATATATATATATTTTGGAAAAAAGGTGAATTTTATTCCAAAGTAAAAGCCATAATCTTACAACATACAACCCGAGTGGGACTCCCACTCATCAATTCTCCATAGCATTTACATCAAACTCAATGTTATGGAGGATGCCAATCGGAGGAGTGACCAGCCCCTCAAAGATCCGGCGGTTTCGCTCCCGCCATACATGCCAGACCGAAGCAGCCAGACGAACTCTGGCTGTGCGGAACCAGTCCTTCCCTCTACCTCTGCTATCTCGGATTACCGTGATGATGTCCCCAATACAATGTCCAGTAGCGCCCACTCCCAATACTCGACTCTGCTCCGCCCAGATCTGCCATGCCAGAGTGCATTCGAGGAAGATGTGCTTCATAGATTCACGCTCCAAACCGCAAAGCACACACTTGGGGTCCGGAACCGGCACTCCAAACGATCTCAGACGATCTCTAGTCAAAAGGCGACCCAGAAGAAGCTTGTACACACACAACTGCATCTTCTTGGCTAGGCCCTTGCACCAAACGAACTCATAATCAGAGCTCAACGGGAAAGTACGCCTGATGAGGTTGTAGCAACTACGGAATTGGAACTCCCCAGTCCCCGAAGATCCATCAGTCGGCTCCCAAATCCACCGGTCCGCAGGCAACGACGGATCAATAACAGTAGCCATAATGCTCCCCTCCAGACCCTCCGTGAACCAATAAGAATCTGGTCTCCACTCCCCAGTATGAATGATCCGGCTGCATAACAGCCCACGCCTGTCCTCCTGGTGCGTCGGAGCCCCCCTAATGTCTAATAACGACCGCCGGTCTATCCAAGGGTCCCGCCAGAGATCCGTACCCGATCCGTCCTTCATGACCCTCCGGATGGCAGACTTGAGCACCCCCCAGTGTCGCAAGATCGTCTTGAACGTGACTGAGTGGTTATTGTCAGTGGGATACGTCCAAAAGCTGCCCTGAACAAACGTGCTTCTAAACAAGCTCCTAAACGAACTGTTAAACTCAAAAAAAAAAAAGAGCTTCTAAACGAGCCAGCTCGCGAGCTCAAACGAGCCGAGTACTTCTAAGCTTGAGCTTGGCTCGTTTATTAAACGAGCTCGAAAATGAAGCTTGAGCTCAGCTTGTTTAGTAAACGAACCGAGCTCAAACGAGCTTTTATCGAGCCGAGCTTCGAGCAGCTCGCGATCGGCTTAGCTTATTTGCAGCCCTAGTTCCCGCCAACTTCATGGTGTGGTTCGGAGTGAACCCTACCACGGAGTTGAGGGTCACCTCCGCAACATCCATGTGCACATGATCCTGCTCCCCCCCCAGCATCTGCTGCTATAGCGGCCTCTTCCTCCGTCGGATCCTCCTCCTCGTCGGGCAAGATCACGATCTGCAGCAACTTGCTCGCACATCGATGACCGGGAGTGAACCTCTCGTCGCATCTGAAGCACAAGCCAGCTGCTCTTCTCGCCTTCATGTCAGCATCCGACAGGCGCCTTGTCACGCCCCGATTCCGTAGAATCGATAGTCGTCCCCCGGGCGTGATGCCGTGCAAGCCTAAGTTGCGCTTGCACAAGGCATAGTCATAATTGTTATCCGAAACACAACAACAGCAGAATGCGCAGAGTAAATTGAACACACATTATAGAGAAGGAAACATAAGCTTTATTGATAATGAAACATCATTTTACAGACTCGATACAAAGGCGCCGCGCGGGCTTTTTACAAACTGACTCCATTACAAAATAAACGTCGACGAGATAGCCATTCCATACATTCATCCCTTAACTTTACAACCAAAATTACAAACCACCTGGGATGGTGGGAAGGCGCTCCATCTGTCTTCGATGCTTCAACAGCGGAGTCTTCAAAACAGTTGATCCAAGCTTCAATGCACGGACGAAGCTTCAAAACACGCGAGCGTTGCCTCCCTTTACGTAGCACGCCCTTCCAGATCTATCGCACCTGTATAGAGAGCGAGGATCAGTACAATCAACATGTACTGGCGAGTGGCTAATTACTTTCCAGGCTCTCATTTGGTTCAAGAATTTGATAAAATCATTCAACTTGCTTTTAGTGGTCTTTCTAACCATCCTGGATATTTTCATAAGAAGCATTAAGTTACACCAAGGTTTCTTCCGGCGGAGCGCGCCGTGCGACATGAAACTTACCATGTTAGCTGATAGCAATTTATATCAAGTGTTTGTTATGGGATTGGCCTAACCAGCCGCCTTGGACGTAGCCTGGTAATACGGGACCCCTGCAACGCAGGTAGCGAGCCCCGATGCAAGTCCCCGTCTTACCGATTGCCTTTCCAGCGTTGCCTAACCAGCGCGGCTACAAACAGTTTCTTCCTAGGCCGAGACGGTCCCGTGGCCTCGGAATTCCGCTCGAAGAAACCACCCCTTGTCGACAAGTTGTCCAAGTTCATAAGGGTTAATTGGTGTATTTTAGGATACCGTTGGGGCTTGTTATGTGATCAATTCATTTACTTGGTTGTTTTGCAGGCATGAATTTATTCTATCTCATTTCAACACAAAGCATTTCTTATTCACTTCTAACATACAAGACTTGTGCTCTGCAAGCGAATCATTAAATTTTTAGTAACATTACCCGAGTTCTCATTTGAAATAGAGGGTCGAGACGAAGGGGGTCAGCCACTCACCTTGAATTTTTGCTTGAGGCGAGGGACTTGTTGGCTGCGCTAGACGTCGCCTACGCGATCACCTAAAATCGCACAAGCAACCGATTAGAACACTGTATTATGCAAGAGTTCGATAGGAAATGCGAGCTCGAAATGTAAACTATGAAAACCATCGAAAACATTCACGAAAACGCATTCGGAAAACCAAAGCCAAAACCAACGCAAGCGGCGTGAAAAGCAGAGCAACGGGAGGTCTCTCCCGACTCAGCCGCAAAGTCAATCCTCGAGACGCAACCCGCTGAATATGGGACTTGGTTCCGAAGAATCCATCCCATAACGTGGAATGGACCTTAATTCAACCGTTCCCGTTCGATCGATTCGATCGATCCCGACCTATCGGTCCCGACCGAGTCGATAGCAACAGTGTTCCTTTCTCGCGCACCCCGTGGACGAATCGACGGGGCACGATGTAGGGACGGGGCACTACACCATAACCAACTAAGAAAAAGTTTCGTCCTCGAAACTCATGAACAGAACCTACCTCTATGAAAACAATGAAGGAAACTTTTCCTTCATCTCAGACTCGAGTTCCCATGTCGACTCTTCTGCCGCATGGTTCCTCCAAAGTACGCGAACGAGAGGGATCGTCCGATTCCGCAGCAGCTTATCCTTGCGTTCTAAGATTTGAACTGGCACTTCGACGTAGGATAAGTCGGACTTTAGCTCCAGCTGGCCAAAATCCACCACGTGGCTAGGGTCGTGCACGTACTTCCGCAGCTGGGAGACGTGGAAGACGTTGTGCACACCTTCGAGCGCCGGCGGTAGGGCAATTTTATAGGCCACTGGGGCGACCCGCTCGAGTATTTCAAACGGCCCAACGAATCTCGGACTCAGCTTCCCCTTCGCGCCGAACCGAGTAACTCCTCGCATAGGCGACACCTTCAGGAACACATGATCGCCCACCTGGAACTCAAGCGGTCTTCGATGGGTATCGGCGTAGCTCTTTTGCCGACTCTGTGCAATCTTCAGTCTTTCCCGAATGAGCTTGACCTTCTCCACAGTCTGTTCCACCAGCTCCGGGCCGAGTATCTGCCGTTCCCCGACTTCATCCCAGCAAATGGGCGATCTGCACTTCCGGCCGTACAAAGCTTCATACGGCGCCATTTGGATGCTGGACTGATAGCTATTGTTATATGCAAATTCCGCCAACGGTAGGTGGACGTCCCAGCTTGATTTGAAGTCAATTGCGCAGAGCCGTAGCATGTCTTCGAGAATCTGATTAACGCGCTCCGTTTGGCCGTCGGTCTGAGGATGGTAAGCTGAGCTGAACTGCAACTTGGTACCCAGCGCCGACTGAAGGCTACTCCAGAATCGCGACATGAACCGTGAATCCCGATCAGAGACGATGGATACTGGAACTCCGTGCAGCCGTACTATCTCGTCAAGATAGATCTGTGCCAGGCGATCAACGCTCCAAGTAACTTTAATGGCAATGAAGTGCGCTGACTTGGTTAGTCGATCGACGATGACCCAGATGGCGTCGCTCCCCCGTGGTGTCTTCGGCAGGCCAACAATAAAGTCCATCGTGACATGATCCCATTTCCACTCTGGAATCGCAAGGTTTTGCATCTCCCCGCCCGGTCGTTGATGCTCAGCTTTCACCTGCTGACAGGCCATGCATTGCGACACGAAGAGTGCCACATCTCTCTTCATCCCGTGCCACCAGAAGGTCGTGCGGAGGTCCTTATACATTTTGGTACTGCCTGGATGCAATGTATATTTCGTATAATGGGCCTCCGACATTATCTCCTTTCGTAGTTCTTTATCATCCGGAACGCATAGTCGGCCATTCATTCTCAGCACGCCGGTCTTGTCTTCCGCAAAGTCGGTCGCACTACCTGTTGAAATTCGCTGGCGCATTTTCTTCAGGTACGGATCATCCTTCTGAGCGGTCTTGATCCTTTCCAGCAAACTCGGCTCTAACTGCAGCTGCGCCAACCGTATATCCCTGAATCGAACCCGGAGATCGATGCCCATTTCTTCTAAATCTTGTAGTAGTCTGCGGTTGATGGATAGCGAGGCAAGATATTTCCGACTCAGAGCGTCCGCCACCACATTTCCCTTGCCCGGAGTGTAGTCGATCGTCAAGTCATAGTCTTTTATCAGTTCGAGCCAGCGTCGCTGTCGCAAGTTCAACTCCTTCTGAGTGAAGAGATACTTGAGGCTCTTGTGGTCGGTATAGATCGCGCACGCCACACCATATAGATAGTGACGCCACAATTTCAACGCGAACACAATTGCCGCTAACTCCAAGTCGTGCGTAGGATAGTTCTTCTCGTGCGGCTTCAATTGTCTCGAGGCGAAGGATATCACCTTGTTCCGCTGCATGAGTACACATCCCAAGCCCTGGCCTGAAGCATCGCTGAATATCTGGAAACCCTCTGGCCCATCCGGAAGCGCGAGTATAGGTGCCGAAATCAATCGCCGTTTTAGCTCCTGGAATGAAGCTTCACAGTCATCCGACCACTCATACGCGACTCCCTTTTGAGTGAGGCGAGTCAATGGCGATGCAATCTTCGCGAAGTCTTTCACGAAGCGTCGATAGTATCCCGCCAAACCAAGAAAGCTTCGAATCTCACTAGCAGACGCAGGCCGCCTCCAATCAGCAACGGCTTCCACCTTCTTCGGATCGACTGCAATACCTTCGGACGAAATGATGTGACCCAGAAAGGATACGCTGCTGAGCCAAAATTCGCACTTGCTCTGCTTTGCATACAACTCATGTTCTCGAAGTGTCTGGAGCACGGCCCGTAGATGTTCTGCATGCTGCGCCCTGTCTTTCGAGTAGACGAGAATATCATCAATAAAGACTACCACAAATTTATCAAGGAAGGGTCGAAATACCCGATTCATCAGATCCATAAAGGCGGCAGGGGCGTTCGTCAGGCCGAAGGGCATCACCAGGAACTCGTAGTGGCCGTAACGGGTGCGAAAGGCTGACTTTTGCACGTCGTCTGACTTAATCTTGAGTTGATGATAGCCCGAGCGGAGATCAATCTTCGAAAATACCGAGGCGCCTTGCAGTTGATCGAATAGGTCGTCTATGCGGGGCAATGGGTACTTGTTCCGGATGGTGGCCTTATTCAGCTCTCGGTAATCGACGCACAGACGCATAGACCCATCCTTCTTCTTCACGAACAATACGGGCGCTCCCCACGGTGAAACACTAGGCCGAATAAACCCTCTATCGAGTAACTCTTGTAGCTGGACCTTGAGTTCCTTCAGTTCAGCAGGAGCCATTCTGTACGGGGCCTTAGAAATCGGTCGAGTATCGGGAAATGTATCGATGCTGAACTCGATCTCTCGGTCGGGGGGCATGCCGGGTAGCTCGTCCGGAAACACATCGGGAAATTCTGCCACAACGTCGGTCTGACCTACGTTTGCACTATCCTGTCGCATGTCTCGGACGGACGCCAAATAGCCTTCGCACCCAGAATGCAGCATCCTCCGAGCAGAGATTGCCGAGATCAACATGCAGGTCGACGACGCCTCACCACACGAAAAGCAGAATTCAGGCACTCCTGGTATGCGAAAAGTGACCGTCTTCCTGGCACAGTCTATGGTTGCGTTGCACGGCCCGAGCCAATCCATTCCCAGAATGATATCGAAGTCATTCATGTCTAGGACCATCACGTCCAGACCGATCTTTTGACCGCCGATACAGATAATCCCGTCGGTGCAAGCTGAATTAGTGAGTATAGGTGTGCCCGAAGGTGTGCTCACGCTAAGGTCGAGGTCTAATGATACTAACGGAAATTTGTGCTCGGCGACAAAGTCCGCCGCTATAAAACTATGCGAAGCACCTGAATCAAATAGTACACGAGCAGGCACATTATTGAAACTAAGTATACCTGTCACGACCGTATCTGACGCAAGCACTTCATCTCGAGTCATGGCATAGACGCGGCCCTGGGCATTGGGGCGACGGTCTTGGCCATTTTGCGGTGCGGGCTGATGGGCTCGAGGCGCTGGAACTTGATTCCCTGGACGATGCTGCTGGGGCGCCGCTGGACGATGTTGTTGGGGCGCCGTTGGGTTCGGCCTTCTGATTGGACACTCAGTACGTTGGTGGCCCCTCTTGCCACAGTTCCAGCACCCATCCTCTGGTATCCGACAGTAGTCAATCGTGTGACCGTGACGACGACATCGGTTGCAGTATCGTGTGTCACGCCCTTGATATCCGCCTTGGGGCCCGTTGTTCGGACGCTTGGTCACGTTGTTTCCTCCCGCGTGGCTAGGGCGTTTGTGATTGTAGGTATGCACAGCGCCGGCTGCACCTGGAGGGTATTGGCTTTCAAGGCGGAGGGCGTGGTTGAGAGACTCCCCCATCGTTGGGTATTTTGGAACGGACACATGGGCGGAAATAGATGGCCGTAGGCCCACTTCGAACCGTCGTGCACGACTCGCCAGGGAAGGCAGGTATTGTCCAGCAAACTTGGCTAACTTGTTGAACTCTGCTGCATACTGCCGCACCGTCATATTCCCTTGCTTTAGCTGCATAAACTCATTCTCCTTCTCTTGTCGAATGGCATCGGGAAGGTACTCGATCTCGAACGCCTCTCGGAAGGTGGCCCAAGATATTGCCGCTGTCTCGTCGTCGCGTCTGATTGCTCGCTTCTGCACGGCCCACCAGTCGTGCGCGTTCAATCGGAGTAGAAGTTGAGCGCATGCGACTTTCTTGGACTCATCGACACCCAGGAGCTCGAACCGGTCTTCCAACTCCTCCAGCCAATCGATCGCCAACGAAGGGTCTTCAGTACCGCAGAAGGAAGTACGGAAGCTCTTTGTGAATTTTGACACGTCGAAGCTGGAACTTCTCGGCGCCGCAGGCATAAGCTCGGGTACCTCCGGTTCGATTTCACTTTGTCTGGCCGCAGGCTCGGTCACGGCAGGAGTCGTCGCAGAGTTGTTGTTGTTGGCCACCACAGTCTGTACAATTTGCTGAAGAGTATCAAGCTGTTTCTGCTGCAACTTGAATTGTGCATCGAATCGGGCCTCGAACTGGGTCTGGCGTGCCTCTACCTCCCGTCGATGTGCCTCCGCCTCCCGTCGATGTTGCTCATTCAGGCGTTGATTCTCCAGAGCTTGTTGTTGTGGCGCTTCCAGCATGCGCAACATCCGTCCCATGGCATCGTTTGAGGGTCCGGGCCTCGAGCTACTCGAGCCGCTCGAAGCACTTTCTTCGTTCGCCACATTCACCGTCGCACCTTCTGGGATTTTGAAGGTAAAAAATACATTAGTAACCAAACTTATTACGGACTCCCTTGTATGGAACGACGTATCTCATCGACACGAGACCAACGATTTGAGACAAAAAAAAACTCGACACTAGAGGTCAAGGACGTAAAGCCGTGCTCTGATACCATTATGTCACGTCCCGATTCCGTAGAATCGATAGTCGTCCCCCGGGCGTGATGCCGTGCAAGCCTAAGTTGCGCTTGCACAAAGCATAGTCATAATTGTTATCCGAAACACAACAACAGCAGAATGCGCAGAGTAAATTGAACACACATTATAGAGAAGGAAACATAAGCTTTATTGATAATGAAACATCATTTTACAGACTCGATACAAAGGCGCCGCGCGGGCTTTTTACAAACTGACTCCATTACAAAATAAACGTCGACGAGATAGCCATTCCATACATTCATCCCTTAACTTTACAACCAAAATTACAAACCACCTGGGATGGTAGGAAGGCGCTCCATCTGTCTTCGATGCTTCAACAGCGGAGTCTTCAAAACAGTTGATCCAAGCTTCAATGCACGGACGAAGCTTCAAAACACGCGAGCGTTGCCTCCCTTTACGTAGCACGCCCTTCCAGATCTATCGCACCTGTATAGAGAGCGAGGATCAGTACAATCAACATGTACTGGCGAGTGGCTAATTACTTTCCAGGCTCTCATTTGGTTCAAGAATTTGATAAAATCATTCAACTTGCTTTTAGTGGTCTTTCTAACCATCCTGGATATTTTCATAAGAAGCATTAAGTTACACCAAGGTTTCTTCCGGCGGAGCGCGCCGTGCGACATGAAACTTACCATGTTAGCTGATAGCAATTTATATCAAGTGTTTGTTATGGGATTGGCCTAACCAGCCGCCTTGGACGTAGCCTGGTAATACGGGACCCCTGCAACGCAGGTAGCGAGCCCCGATGCAAGTCCCCGTCTTACCGATTGCCTTTCCAGCGTTGCCTAACCAGCGCGGCTACAAACAGTTTCTTCCTAGGCCGAGACGGTCCCGTGGCCTCGGAATTCCGCTCGAAGAAACCACCCCTTGTCGACAAGTTGTCCAAGTTCATAAGGGTTAATTGGTGTATTTTAGGATACCGTTGGGGCTTGTTATGTGATCAATTCATTTACTTGGTTGTTTTGCAGGCATGAATTTATTCTATCTCATTTCAACACAAAGCATTTCTTATTCACTTCTAACATACAAGACTTGTGCTCTGCAAGCGAATCATTAAATTTTTAGTAACATTACCCGAGTTCTCATTTGAAATAGAGGGTCGAGACGAAGGGGGTCAGCCACTCACCTTGAATTTTTGCTTGAGGCGAGGGACTTGTTGGCTGCGCTAGACGTCGCCTACGCGATCACCTAAAATCGCACAAGCAACCGATTAGAACACTGTATTATGCAAGAGTTCGATAGGAAATGCGAGCTCGAAATGTAAACTATGAAAACCATCGAAAACATTCACGAAAACGCATTCGGAAAACCAAAGCCAAAACCAACGCAAGCGGCGTGAAAAGCAGAGCAACGGGAGGTCTCTCCCGACTCAGCCGCAAAGTCAATCCTCGAGACGCAACCCGCTGAATATGGGACTTGGTTCCGAAGAATCCATCCCATAACGTGGAATGGACCTTAATTCAACCGTTCCCGTTCGATCGATTCGATCGATCCCGACCTATCGGTCCCGACCGAGTCGATAGCAACAGTGTTCCTTTCTCGCGCACCCCGTGGACGAATCGACGGGGCACGATGTAGGGACGGGGCACTACACGCCTCCCCGGTACTATGGAGCCCCTTGTCCCGCCTGCCGGTCTAGGTGGTACTGGTGCCTGAGCCCCCGCTGCTGGTCGTGGAAGTACTGGGCCCGTCTGACTGCGCTGCCCCGATGCTCCCCAAGCAACCTTAAGACGTCTCTCCTCTGTCAATTTCTCCTCTGCCTTATGAGCCAGACGGAGCAGATCCTCTAAGCACTGCGGACTCTGCAACCGGAGCTCCGCTCGTATAGAGGGCTTCAAGCCCTTCATAAACATCCCGATCTGCAGCTCATCCGACACCCCTCTGACACGTCCGGATAACAGTTCGAACCTCGCTACGAAGTCCCGAACCGTTCCCTCCTGTCGCAGAGAAGACCACTGCTCGTAGAAGTCTCCCCCGGCCGTCTCCTGGAATCGGTCCAAAAGGTATGCAGTCAACTCCTCCCAGCTGCGGAATGGGGTCCTCGCCGACCTCCACCGGTACCACGCCAGGGCCTGGCCCTCGAAGTAGATCCCGATGCATCTGAGTCCCTCCGCCTCAGTCAACTCCATGACCTCGAAGTAGCGCTCCGCCCAAAAGATCCACTCGTCCGGATCCGCACCCTCAAACGTAGGTAGCTTCAGCTTCTTAAGCCGGCGGTCAGCGCTAAGGTCTCCCTGCTGTATGTCATCTCTGGCTCGACCTCCTCCCCACCGGCCTGTGTCTCGCCAGTGGGCCACGTACGGAACTCCGTCACCTCCTCCATACCGCTCCTGGAAGTGAGTGGGAGCTGCCGTTCCCCCACAGAAATTGCTGCCTCCGAAAGCGCCTCCTACGGTCCCTGCCCCTCCTGGGGGCTCTGTTCCCCCTGTCCGACCCCCGTGGAGGGTTGGCTGCCATAGGGCACCCCCCGGAGGGGGTGCTGTGCCGCTGGGCTCCCCCTACTCGTCGGCGGCCGATCCTAGGACACTCCCCGCAGGAGGCGGGGGCCCGCCGTGGCCCGGATAATCGGCGGCGACCGGCCAGCGGCCCTGGCGGTCGGCAGCGACCGGCCAGCGGTCCTGGCAGTCGGCCGTGACCGGCCAGCGGCCCTGGCGGTCGGCGGCGATCGGCCAGCGACCCTGGCTTGCGTTCGCGGCCGGCTAGCAGCCTCCTCCCGCCGGCGCCGACCCGCCTGGGCTTCGGGTGGCGTCGGCCGTGACCGGCCAGCGGCCCTGGCGGTCGGCGGCGACCGGCCAGCGGCCCTGGCGGTCGGCGGCGACCGGCCAGCGGCCCTGGCTCGCGTCCGCGGCCGGCCAGCAGCCTCCTCCCGCCGGCGTCGGCCCGCCTGGATCCTGGTGATCGACGGCGGTCGTGATGCTGGGATCCTCGGTTTCGCCGAGGTTTGTCGGAGCAAACCCTAGGCGGTTGCCTAGGGTTTGGGCTGCTGCCGCCTCCGGTTGGCTCGTCGATTCGGCACCGGTCATCTTCTTGGAGATGTCTTGCAATATTGTCATCATTGTCGGAATCGTTGTCATCTCCTTCCGCATGCTCCGCACCTCGGTTTGAAGTTCCTCCTGTGTGGACGCTTGATCTTTGATTGCCGCCTTCAAACCCTCGATCTCGAGATTGAGATCCTCACGAAGACCTTGGATCTTCTCCTCGATCGTGTTCCTCGTCCCGTCCGCCATGGATTCGTAGAGAGCTCTGATACCAATTGATGTGAATCGACCAGATCGATTCACAAATAATTTATAGAAAAATAGAAATAGAAGGAAAAGAACGATCTTTATTAGAGAAAAGAACAAACTCCCAACTTTGATGGACGGACAAAGTCTAAATCCCTCTGAATGACGCTTGAGAGTTTCTTCTCAATACAAGCATGAGCAATAAAAGACGGCTAGACCTAATATATATAGAAAAAGCAAAGAGGAGGGTTATTTGTGGTGAAAGACCAAAATAACCCTCCATGACTAAAATAAAATAAAATAAATAAAATGCCTAAACGGCTCCTCCGCGTCTCCTGCGACGTGCGTACGTGATGACGCCTCTACCACCCGAGGAAGGTGCGGCGCCAGGTGCGCTCGCATCAATGTGATGCTCCAGTAACAGACAAAATCTGTATTTTCTAGTACTAGAAGTCTCCACATTTCTTCGTCTGTTCTCAGAAATAAGATCATATGGTCCATCGGTAATTCTCTTCAGAAAGCAATTAGAAAAAATATCGAAAAACAAATAAGGTTTCATTTAAAGATAAATGAATGTAACAAATGCTATGGGAAAAAAATTGATATACGACTTGACTAGATATGTTGAGCACTTTGTTGCACATGCAACAATAAGTTGTCAAATATCAAGGGTAGCAACCGCAGGTCTTATTAGGAAGTGAAATATTATATGTGCAAGAAGCTGGTAAAAGAAAAAGTTATATCTACAAAATTATGCAAGAAATGGAGAAGAAACAAAACAGCTCTACCCATGCAAGAGAAGCTTCCAAGATCGTGCCAATCGTCCAAAACCCTGAAAAGACTACCATCCATGTACCTCTATTTGGTGCAGGAATGAACTCTAGAAACCATGAAGAAAGCACCGGACCACCTCCCAATCCAATGCCAACAATAAAACGAAGAATAATCAAAAAAATATAGTTGGGGGAAAAGGCACTAAGAAACCCAGCACCACTAGTAACTAGTGCTGTAAAGAGAAATCCCATCCTGAAAAAGGCCAAAGATAAGAGACATGAAATATATGAGAGTATGAGCTACTGAAAGAAATTTATAGAACTTACCTCCTCCCGTAGTTGTCTGACACTATACCCCAAGAATATGCTCCAATAAGCATGCCAGCAAAAACAACACTTGTAATCAGGCTCTCCTCGTGAGAAGAAAGCTCCCACTCAACTTGAACAGATGGTCCAACAAAAGATAGAAGCATCACTTCCATTGCTTCGGAAATCCAACCCATCCCAGCATAAGCAAGGAGAAGTGCTTGAAAGTATCCAAACCCCATGGATATGAGCGCCTCGTCGACTGTATATGAGAAGCTCCCCTCTCCCATCTACAGAATAACATCATCATGCAAAACATGTCAAACAAAAATTCAGAAAACTCTGAAGCTATTACATGGCCTAGTTGTGTCCCAACAAACCAAATCCACAACGTCCGATGAAATAGAATTGGCAGAAATCAAATATTAATCAAGTTAAGGAAGCCTATGACTGCGCTATGAAGTAAAAGAAACTAATGGTATTCAGAACATTCAAAGAGTATTAACATAGTGTCCTTATATGAGAAGGAAACAAGACTTGCCTATTGACATACTGATGCTAAGTTTGTGTCAAAACCAAAATATTATTCTCGTCCCTAACTTACAATACAAGAGAAGGGGCAAAATGGAGTGGAGGATAAAGATTTAGCATGATTATCTATTTTTCTGCACATAAAATGACCAAAACTTCTGGGTTGAAATGTAAGTTTTGACTCAGTAACCCACTTTTATTGGTTTCTTCATCACGGGAAGAAAAGAGAAAGAAATTAGAGTGCATATCTTTCTTTGTATATCCGTATTATAGGTGGAGAGATACTAATACTTTGGAACATTTTGGAACTACAAAGTACAAACGTCTTAGTAACCATTAATGTTAGGTTGAACACCCTTTTAGTGGTCGAGGACTTTGACTCACATAGCAGTATATATATATCATTTAGTCACTAATAAATGTGTGCCCCACTAGGTGCTGCAAAATTCCAGATGCATGTGGGAGGTTAATGGATATATATTGATGTTACTCGGACAAACACCATAAAATATTCCTCCTAGAGCAACTTCCTATATGAACAGAAGATACTCAGTTATAAACATTTTCCTAGATTAAATGTACCTTTCTGATACACAGAGTTGAGCATAGAAGATACAGTATTCAAAAAATGTACCATTTTTCAACCGTGTTTACGGCCCTAACAGGGCAGTGAAAATGTTTGGATGAATTGTACTAACCACTTCTCGAGTTGTTTATGAGAATGTTGCACGGGAGTAAAGTGGTTATAAATATAAGGTAGTCACAGGCGCAAGGGGCACTCGAGGCACAAAAGGATAGATATCGTCCGAGGCGCAAGGCGCACTTAAAGCATGCGTCCGAACGAAGCGAGGCGCCAAAATAGACGATGACGATGATAATTAAATAATAATAATAATAATAATAATAATATACATAAATAAATTGGTTAGTAATGTAACAAATAAAACCAAATAACATATTAAAACCAACAAAAACATGTTAAAACATAACAAGCGAAGGTAAGGGTTATCTCCTTGTCTTAAAGTTTTTTTTTGTATACAATAAAAATATTTTTTAAAAAACCATAAGGCCCGCCTTTTCTTGGTTGTCTTCCTGAAATGCGTGCCTTAGGCAAATACCCGGAGAAAGATGCCTCGTCTAGTGAGGTGCGAGGCACAACTGTTGTGCCTTTCTGTGAGGCGCGCCCTTGACGCGCCTTTGACTGCTGTAAATATTGAATTTATATCTACCAGCAAACTGGTTGAATGGAGAAAGGGCTGTCAAAGTCCAGAATGGCCCTTTTAGGAATGGCTTGTGAGATTCTATTTGAAGTTTCAAAATGCTGATCCAACAAGTTTTGTGACATTATGGAACCAGAAAATTAAATTCAAGAGATGACTGCTATTGGAAACTTTTGTTGTTTAGTTTGATAATATTGAACACATGTTATCATTTTGTTGTTTAATCACCGTCCGTCCGTCGAGCAGCTGCCTCTCCTTCTCCGTAATATTAATATTACAAAGTGGCAATTATTTAACCCAACATTTCCTCTCTTGTCCTTTTTCGATAGAGAAGAGCATATCTAGGATGAATTAAATAAAACAAATATATAATAATAAAAAGGAAAAAGTGATGAAATTTGAAACATGGAGGAAAGAAGTCAAAAAGTCCACCTTGAAATCCTTTTTCTCCATATGATCTCGATTTCAATCTTTCCTTTCCTTTCCTTTTGTTACAAGTTAAGAAATCTTCTTGAAACAGTCCGTCAGTCAGTCGATGAGGCTGCAGGGGAAGGAGGATGGATTGGTTTAGAGACAGACAGATTATACGAAGCAAATCTATCAACAATAACAACAAAATGATGATTTAAGAAACGAAGGGATTGACGAACCTTTTGTAGATCTGAAAAGCAAGAGAGGCGACTCTCTCTCTCTCTCTCTCTCTCTCCCTTGATTTAGGAGAAATGTTGTCAAACGGTCGCTCGTTATTATCTCTACAATATAATGCTGACTTAGAAACGGCTTATTCAAGTCTCGTATATATCATCAACTAATTAATAAAAAAATTAGGGTCCGACTATTGACACCCCACCCATTTCTAAGGACACCCCATTAAAAAAAAAAAAAAAAAAAAAAAATTCCTTATTCCTATTCTACCCTCCCCTACTAAGCACACCCCATCCCTCCCTCTTCCTCCTCCTCCTCCTCCTCCCCCCTGGCTCCTCCGACCCCCCCTCCTCCTCCTCCTCCCTGACTCCTCCTCCGAACCCCCCCATCCTCCTCCTCCTCCGAACCCCCCCATCCTCCTCCTCCTCCTCCTCCTCCTCCTCCTCCTCCTCCTCCCCGACTCCTCCTCCGAACCCCCCTCCTCCTCCTCCTCCTCCTCCTCCTCCCCGACTCCTCCTCCGACCCCCCCCTCCCCCGGACCCACCTCCTCCTCCTCCGCCCCCCCCCCTCATCCCGACCCGCCTCCTCCTCCTCCTCCCCCTCTCCGATTCCCGACGACCGCGACCGAAACAAAAAAGTGAAAAAAAATTTGGGCGCAGTAGGTTCGACCTGTACTGGTCGAACGGACAAGGTCTGTTCGACCTGTATTGGTCGAACATGTCAAGACATGTTCGACCAATACTTGTCGAACAGACCTTGTCTGTTCGACCAGTATTTGTCGAGCGCATCGCGATTTTTTTTTGGGGTGTACTAAGAAAACGTTTGGGGGTATATTGGTCTTTTAACATGTTTTTTAATTTTTTTGGGGTGTCCTTAGAAATGGGTGGGGTGCCAATAGTCGGACCCAAAAAATTATTCTTACGTATATTTTTATATGACGTAGGTAATAACTATATACATCATTCTGCTAGGTAGAAACCATAAATAATAGTATCTAAATGTTTGGATTCATGTTAAAACTTTATCCCGAAATTATTTTTCCAAAATTATGTTCTCGTCTACTTGTGATAGTGTAACTTTTTGCGTAGACCATATTTTATGATTGTAAAAGTTTGTATACAATTCTGGTTATTTTGTCTACAAAATTTATGTTGGAGTTATACCCTAAATTTTCTTTTGATTAGGACAAATTAGACTCAAACATGACCTCGTAAACTCTGAATGAAGAAAATGTGGTTTTATTCCAACTTTGAACATGCATAACTTTATGTGTAATAATTATTTTCCAGAGCCACTTGTTGGAATGTAAAGTATGATATTTTGTCTATCAATCATATATTTAAGTCATGTCCAGAATAGTTAGTTTTACTAGTGTAAAATAAGATCAAAGTAGGCATCACGAGCAGTTTTATGCATACTGAAATAACTTAGTCTGGAATTATTTTTACCAATTTGGATGTGAATTTTTTTTCTTTGTATACCATATACATATATTTCAGTGCCATGTATGTATTTTTGGTTAAGTTGTAAATCATTTCATATATATGTTTTATGACTTAACTACTTGTTTTGGATTATGTAAAATGAGGGCTAAGTGAGCTCCATCATTATTTCAGTCTAAAACTGTTTTTGGAGGACACTTTGACTCATTTTTTCGAAAATCAAACTGTTGGATTTCTGTGTGGTTTTCCGTAGTAACCTCTAGTTAAATCTATATTAGATCATGGAATTTGGGCCACAAATAACACGGTTTGTTTACTCAAATGTTGCTTCCAAAACTGAAGAAATTATAAATTTCTGCACTCAAATTATTTCCAAGTCTATAGATTTAACAAGAGGTTACTATAGAAAAATCATACAAAAATTCAACGGTTTGATTTTCGAAAAATTTAGCTCAAAGTGACCTCCAAAACAGTTTCAGACTTAAATGCTGAAATGTTGTTCATTGAGCTCACTTTCCCCTCAAATATTTACATAACCCAAAACAAGTAGTTAAGCCAAGAAACCTATATAAAATAATTCAAAACTTAACTAAGAATACACATGGCACTAAAATATAAGAATATGGTATACACAGAAAATAACGCATGCATGTCCAAAATGTTTGG
The DNA here is from genome assembly GCA_029216955.1 of Iris pallida. Lineage (NCBI taxonomy): Eukaryota > Viridiplantae > Streptophyta > Magnoliopsida > Asparagales > Iridaceae > Iris > Iris pallida. Next base: position 512,697 of record JANAVB010036020.1, on the reverse strand, counting down.
TAAAAATAATTCCAGACAGAGAAATTATTTCAGTGTGCAGAAAAAATGTGTGCAGAAAATTGCTCATGATGCCTACTTTGTCTTATTTTGCACTAGTAAAACTAACTATTCTTGACATAACTTAAATACAAGATTGATAGACAAAATGTTATACTTTACATTCCAACAAGTGGCTCTGAAAAATAATTATTATATAGAAACTTATGCATATTCAAAGTTTGAAGAAAACCACAGTTACTGCATTCAGAGTTTACGAGACAATGTTTGAACCTAATTTGTACTAATCAAATGAAACATTTAAGGCATAAATACAACATAAATTTTGTAGACAAAATATCCAAGATTGTATACAAACTTTTAGAATCGTAAAATATGGTCTACGCAAAAAGTTATACTACCACAAAGTAGACGAAAATATAATTTTGGAAAAATAATTTCGGGGTAACGTTTTATCATGAATCCAAACCTTTAGATACTCTTATTTATGGTTCTACCTAGGAAAATGTTGTATCTTTATTTGATATAAAAATATACGACATAAAATAAATGTACTTACCTATGTACGGAATATGGACCGCTTGTGTCTCGCAAAATTCAGTCCGCACACCTCCTCGGAAAATATTTGTATGGAGGGAAATTTGGACAGAACATAAAGACTATTATATACCAAAATGACGGGAACGAATAGTGGTTCACAACAGAATAAACTTTTGTAGAGTTTTACCTAGTGGTTTCAAATCTAAGCCTCGTTCTTTGCACCTTATCTCCGATCAGCCCCTATTCTGGACACATTCCCGTGCAAGAGCGATTTGGGGCCACAAACCACCATGATAAATAGTAAAAAATAATGGAATGTAAAGCTAAGAGATAGTGGAGTTTTTTTTGAAAGGGGCTCGAGGCTCGTAACTATTGTTTTCTTGGTGCAATGTGTTAGATATTTATTGTACCATGTCGATTCATGAGATGAAGAACATAAATTAAATTGATTGCGGAAGCGTACCTAAATCCATTGTCTTTGCTTGACGGATCTGGAAGCACACGTCTCTTTATGGGGTTTGATCTTCCAACCCGCTACGGCCCTTAATAACAAAGATGAAATTCTTGTTCCTCTCTTTGTTGATGAGGATACAGAAGAGAATAGAGAAACCCTCTCTTTGGTGGCCGTATGAGTTGGGGACCATAACCCTAATGAATACACATATATATAGATATGTGTGTTGTGATATTTCTAATTTGGCCCCTCATCAAATTAGAATTATCTCCGGTATCTACACATTAATTCCATGACAATTATACCCTTAAGCCAATTTCCAAATAGACCACTTTAATTTGGCTTAATTATTTAGATAGCCCAAACACAATTAATTTTACATGTGTGGCCCCATAATTATTGAATAATTCTAACAATCTCCCACTGGGCCACATATGTAACCTTATAATTGTGTTAACCTTAGTGAGCTCATAAATTGCTATCTTAATCCTTAGGGTATATCCGGACAATCTCGTCCATTAACCATATCAACATAGGATCAAAGCGGCCTTCATCACATATAGCGTAACTAAACCATCAATGATCACATATACCAATATAGCTAAACGACATAGATCAATCATGGATGCGTAGCATAGAAATTACACGCAATGTGATCAATACATGTCTATTTCCAACTGGTCCTCCTTAACTTTAATGAGATCAATACTTTAACATAATGAAAACAGAATGAACTGAATTTTCATATATCTGATCAGATAAATATCCAAAATACTTTAATACATAAATGTGTCCAAAACTAAATAGTACCCAAATACATAAAATACAAACTCCCACTATATTGTCATATTCTTAATTATTAACACCCATATGAGCAGTATGCTCATGAAAGACCTTGGGTGATAATGCTTTTGTGAGCGGATCCGCTAACATGGAGTTTGTCCTAATGTGCTATATGAACACTATAACCATTCTGAATTCTTTCCTTCACAACAAGAAACTTTATGTCAATATCCTTTGACTTATACAAGTTTCTGTTGTTATTGGAATACAGTACTGCTGATTTATTGTCACACCATAATTTTATATGGTCTTTCAACACCGTATTGTAGGTGCAGTCTTGTGACAATTTCGCAACCATATTCCCTGAATAGATACCCCACAGCATGTTATAAACCTTGCTTTCATGATGGAAGAAATTATGAGTGCATATTTGACACTCATCTAAAATATATCTCCATTGGTCAGCATAACCTGATGTGGATCTCCTGCTGTGTTAGCATCCAACAAAATCAGAGTCGGAATACCTTATGATCTCCAAAATTATTCCATCTCCTACAAAGAGCATATAATTTTTTGTTCTCTATTAATTACTTAAGTAGTTTGGCTGCTACCCAATGATCCATCCATATATGCTTAAATATCTGTCTAACATCCGAATTATGTACGCAATATCCTGACGCGTACATACTTGTGTATACATTAGACTCCCTACAACTGATCATGAAGAAAAAATCTATTATATATTTTTTTTAATTTTAAGGCTAACCTTAGGGCACTTATTTGAGACCGAATTTGTCTCCTTTAACTAGAGGTGTCACCTGGTTTGCATTGAACACTTCAATCAATATACAAAACCAAAAAATTATTTCTACTCCCACTGAACTTGTGATACACACAATCTTCAACAGTGTTCATCTCAAAACCAAACGAGATAATCACTTGAAGTACCTTTGACGAGAAGCTTGCTTGAGTTCATAAATAAATTTTGTCAATTTGCAAACCATATTCTATTGGTCTTTCGACACAAAGTTTTCTGGTTGCACCATATAAACTGTTTCATCAATGTTACCATTGAGAAATGTCGTTTTGACATCCATTTAATGTAATTCAAGATCAAAATGTGCAACATGTGCTATGATTGTTTTAAAGGAGTTTTTCAAAGATACCGAAGAGAAAAACTCTTTAAAATCAATTCCAAAATTTTGAGTAAAGTCACTAGCTACAAGACGTACTTTATACCTCTCCACATGACCCTTCGAATCATTCTTGGTTCTAAATGTCCATTTGCAACCAATGGACTTCATACCTTTTGGTAATGGGACAAGTTCTTAAACTTTATTGTCTTACATGGACTTATACACCTTATTTTTTGTATCAATCCACTTTGAGAACTAGAACTTTCCATGGCCTGACGGAAGATGATTATAGATCATCTTCCAGTATCCACGGTCTTCCTCACGTTCCTAAAGAAATATGACAATATAATCTGAAATTATATTTCTCCTTTCTCTTGTGGACCTTCTTAACATTACCGATTCTTGAGGTTGTTGAGTTTGTTCCTTATGAATAATTACCTTATCTTGAATGGGGTGTCGCTACGTTGTCGTTGTTAAGGTATCTCAACAACGACTTATAGAGGTAATTCGACATTGTCTTATTGAGGCTCCGAATTCACTTTTTGATCATGACATGTATAGAATCCTGCACATCGTCAAAAGTGATAGTAGGAATCATAATTGATTCCTTCTCAAAGACAATGATCCTGACTTTATTTCTCCTCCAAACTCAACATCCTCAAAAAATATTATACTTCTCGTCTCAAAAAAAATTTCTTAGTGTGGGACTGTATAATTATTAGCCCCTTGATTTGTCAGCATAGACAATAAAGTAGCTGCTTACAATTGAACTTTGGTCTGTATTTCCTTTACACATTAATATAGACATTAAAGTCTATAAAGTCAATAAAATCCAAATCTCATCATACACAAGTCGTTCAACTCTATTTCTAGAGATGTGACCTAATCGCTTATGTCATAATGAGGCTAAAAATATTTATTGTTAATTTTGTGTTTAGTACCACATGACTCCACTTGCAAGATTTCATTTAAGCTGCAATAGTTTCAACTGAATATAGGTGATCATAAATCTTAAAAGAACCGTTACCAATAATATTTGGATTTAAAGATAGACTAAACTTATTATTTCCCAATGAACAATGATAACCGGATTTGTCCATTAAGGAAACTGAAACTGAATTTCGTCTAAAAGACGGTACAATAAAAGTGTCTATCAAATCCAAATAATAATCGGTTCCTAAAAATAACCTAAAATGTCCTATTGCTTCCACTTCTACCGATTTGCCGTCACCCACATAGATGTATATTTCACCATCAATTGGCTTCGGTAGCTCAGACAACCTTGTCTATAAACACTAATGTGGGTAGTAGCACCAGAATCTAACCACCACATATTTTTAGGTACTAAATCTAAATTAACCTCAGAACAGACTAAATTTAGAAATGTACTTTTCTTTATACGCCATGCGTGGTACTTTGTACATTTCTTCTTTATTTGTCCCGTCTTATCACAAAAGAACAACCCTTAGTTTTATATTGTTGTTTCTTTTGACCTGGACCCTTAGCAGCTACTGTATTCATTTTTTTTTTTTGCCTTTCAAGTTTATCCCATTAAACATGAAAATTAAAATCTTATTGGCAGATATTTTAACAACATTAACTGTAAAGAGAACAAAAAATAAATAGACAAACATGCTCTAATTAATAACCAAAGAGTAAAATATAGTCAAACAAATTCAAATAATGGTGAACCCCTTCTTAAGATACCTAGTACATCATTAATATCAAGTCTTTGGACAGTGATATTAACTGCAAGTGGTACTCTTGGTGTAATGATCAAACGTTGACAATAAGTCATGTCAAATAATAAGCCTATCTTTGGATCGGATTATTATTCACATGTAAACCTTACAATTGTCACACATTTATCACCACAAGTATGTGTGCAATTCGGCCAAGTATTAACCTTCCTTTGGGCCGACTAATACCCGCATGAATATACACACACAAACATCCAACATCCCTCATAGACTATCTACGCAAGAGAGGTCACTTTGGCGACATCTTGTTTCAATGAGTCTATTTAGAATATTAGACAACTATTGCTAGTCACAAAAGGCACCAAAAAATTTGAATGTTAACCAAATTTTACAAACTGAATCATGTCCAAAACTTTATATACATGCATATTCATAAGATTATTACTCAAATAAAGTAATCAAAAGCATAATCATGAATTTCAATTTGGCAAAATTGAATATTATCACTATAACAAAATTCATGACATAATCTATGGAGGATATGCATCCAAAGATAATATCAAATAATGCATAATATCAAATAATGTATAAGGATTACTTTAAATAGAATAATCTATAGAAGGTTAAATATATACATTAACAGATTATATCAAATAACCCAAAAAAAAAGGTTACTTCAAATAAAATAATCTACTGAAGATATGCATCCAGAGATAATATATATAGCAAACAGACCAAATAAATCCAAATAAGAGTGTACATTATAGATAATGGAGCATCATGCAGCTATATAGAAGCAATAACATATTGATTAAAAAAAAACTTTAATCCTTAAACTTCAAGTACGTATAACATGTGAATAACTCCAACACCATTTATATATCTTCAACAGGAACAACATTTGTCATTCCTAGCCAAAAGTAGCATCCTGAATATGTTTCCAACAACGAATCATCTACTTTGCAAAATTAATATTCCTTTTTCTACCAAAATTAAAAGCAATCTCCTAATGAATTTTTTGGCCTGGAAGCTTTTTGGCATGACTTTGGTCCTCCTCATTCATATGTTTCCCAAATCAAATAGATCTTCAATTATATGCAGTACCAACTACATGACAATGCCATTTGGCACTCAATGCTAAAAGTCCCAGAATCCATCAGGAGAAAACACAATGCAGCTTTTGCATGAAAAAGAATCGGCTTTTGAACAAAGTAAAACCACAAATTTAAGTATATTCCACTGTTAGAAATTTTACATGCCACACAATAACAACACGTACAATGCACCAAGAAAGCACTATGCATCAGACCCAACGACAAAATTTCCACATTTTTTTTAACCGAATCCTAACCGTCCATAAACTGTAGGCATGATCTGAATTTTTAAATCTGAATATAATTTACCAAAAACACAAGATCCGAATTAGCATATGCTGACCTAATTTGTTCTTTCTTTGACAGATCATTAAAAAAAAACTTTGATCGAACAATCAGAATCCTAAATTAAATTATATTGAACAATCTAAGATTCCAGAACAACAATAAAAATTGGATTCAAAAACTTCGACCTCACAAATCAAACAGAAGGCTCTGATAGCACTTGTTAGATATTTATTGTACCATGTCGATTCATGAGATGAAGAACATAAATTAAATTAATTGCGAAAGCGTACCTGAATCCATTGTCTTTGCTTGACGGATCTGGAAGCACACGTCTCTTTATGGGGTTTGATCTTCCAACCCGCTACTGCCCTTAATAACAAAGATGAAATCCTTGTTCCTCTCTTTGTTGATGGGGATACAGAAGAGAATAGAGAAACCCTCTCTTTGGTGGCCGTATGAGTTGGGGACCATAACCCTAATGAATACACATATATATAGATATGTGTGTTGTGATATTTCTAATTTGGCCCCTCATCAAATTAGAATTATCTCCGGTATCTACACATTAATTCCATGACAATTATACCCTTAAGCCAATTTTCAAATAGACCACTTTAATTTGGCTTAATTATTTAGATAGCCCAAACACAATTAATTTTACATGTGTGGCCCCATAATTATTGAATAATTCCAACACAATGAAGTCACCCTATCCTACTGAACCTATGACTGAATTCTACTTAATTAATTGTATTATGTGGACTGTTTGAGTGTGAAAACTCAATGAAATGGATGGAAAATAGTGTATGGGGCTGCTAGTAAGGGTTAGAGGAAGGTGTGGCCTTAATTTTAGGTGTGTGGGAGAAGTGGGGAGGTGGTTTTGACAACTAAAGGTGGTGGTCTCCTCAAAATTCTAAAAATAGCAAGGCGGCTATTGTGTGATGTCCACACACTTGTGTCTGCACCACATGGGTCAAATGAGGGTCTGGTTAGGGTCTACTAGGTCTTGTGCAAGTGTGGAACAAGTTTGGGCTTGATCAGAGTTGATTTGGATAAGTTTGGGTAGCCTACACTAGTCACTAGCACCACCCTAACTAGGCTAAAATTAAACTAGCTAAAATGCACAAAACCAAGCCAAAAACCTATTCACACATAGTATTATCTATGAATTATTAACCTTAAAGCTAATACTATTTATATTTATATATATGCAAACAAAGCGCTTTGCACCACAAAAATATTAGGTATGAGCCTCGAGCTCTTTATGAAAAATCTTCCTCTATGTCTTAGCTTTCCATTCCATATTTTTTTTACCATTTATCATGGTGGTTTGTGGCCTCGAATCGCTTTCGTACGACAATGTGTCCAGAAGAGGGGCTGACAGGAGAAAAAGTGCAAAGAACGAGGTGTAGATTCCAAAACACTAGATAAAACTCTACGAAACATTTTCCGTTGCGAAGCTCTGTTCGTTTCCGTCATTTTGGTAAATAATACTCTATATGTTATGTCCAAACTTCCTTATATACAGAATTTTTTCTAGGAGGTGTGCGGACTGAATTTTGTGACACACAAGCGGTCCACGTTTCGTACATAGGTAAGTACCTTAATTTTTTGACGTATGTTTTATATGACGCAGGTAATAACTATATACAATATTCCCCTAGGTAGAAACCATAAATAAAAGTATTTAAAGGTTTGGATTCATAATAAAATGTTATCCTGAAATTATTTTTCCAAAAGTATATTTTTGTCTACTTTGTGGTAGTGTAACTTTTTGCGTAGACTATATTTTATGATCGTAGAAGTTTGTATGCAATCATGGATATTTTGTCTACAAATTTATATTGGAGTTATGCCCTAAATTTTTTTTTGATTAGTACAAATTAGACTCAAACATGGCCTCGTAAACTCTGAATGAAGAAACCGTAGTTTTCTTCAAACTTTGAATATGCATAACTTTCTGTGTAATAAATATTTTCCATAGCCATTTTTGGAATGTAAAGTATTATATTTTGTTTATCAATTATATATTTAAATCATGTCAAGAATAATTAATTTTACTAGTGCAAAATAAGACCAAAGTAGGATCATGAGCAGTTTTCTGCACAGCTTTTTGCACACTGAAATAACTAAGTCAAGAAATATTTTTACCAATTTGGATGTACATTTTTTTCTCTGTATATCATATACGTATATTTCAGTGCCATGTATGTATTTTTGGTTAGGTTGTGAATCATTTCATATATAGGTTTCATGAATTAACTACTTGTTTTGGATTATGTAAATTGAGGGCAAAGTGAGCTCCGTCATTATTTCAGTCTGAAACTGTTTTTGGAGGGCACTTTGACTCATTTTTTCGAAAACCAAACCATTGGATTTTTTGTGGTTTCTTCCATAGTAGCCATCTATATTAGATCATGGAATTTGAGCCACAAATAACGCGATTTGTTTACTCAGATGTTGCTTCCAAAACTTAAGAAATTATAAATTTCTGCCATCAAATTATTTCCAAGTCTATAGATTTAACAAGAGGTTTTTATAGAAAAACTACACAGAAATCCAACGGTTTGATTTTTGGAAAATTGAGCTGAAGGTGACCTCCAAAACAGTTTCAGACTTAAATGCCGAAATGTTGTTCATTAAGCTCACTTTGATCTCAATTTACATAACCCGAAACAAGTAATTAAGTCATGAAACCTATATGAAATGATTCAAAACTTAACCAAGAATACACATGGCACTAAAATATAAGAATATGGTATACACAAAAAATAAAGCATGTCCAAAGTTGGTAAAAATAATTTCAGACTTAGAATTATTTCAGTGTGCAGAAAAATATGCATAAAGCTGCTCATGATGTCTACTTTGGCCTTATTTTACACTAGTAAAACTAACTATACTGGATATAACATAAATACACGATTGATAAACAAAATGTCATACTTTACATTCCCACAAGTGGCTCTGGAGAATAATTATTACACAGAAAATTATGCATGTCCAAAGTTTTGAAGAAAATCACAGTTTCTGCATTCATAGTTTACGAGGCAATGTTTGAGCCTAATTTGTACTAATCAAACAAACTATTTAAGGCATAAATCCAACATAAATTTTGTATACAAATATCCAGGATTGCACAAAAACTTTTAGAATCGTAGAATAAGGTCTACGCAAAAAAGTTACACTACCACAAAGTAGACGAAAACATAATTTTGGAAAAATAATTTCGGGGTAACGTTTTATCGTGAACCCAAACCTTTAGATAGACTTATTTATGGTTTCTACCTAGGAAAATATTGTATCTTTATTTGATATAAAAATATACGATGGAAAATAAAGGTACTTACCTATGTACGGAACGTGGACCGCTTGTGAGTCGCGAAATTCAGTCCGCGCACCTCCTCGAAAAATGTTTGTAGAGAGAAAAATTTGGACATAACGTAAAGACTATTATATACCAAAACGACGGGAACGAATAGTGGTTCACAACGGAAAAGATTTTGTAGAGTTTTACCTAGTGGTTTCGAATCTACGTCTCGTTCTTTGCACCTAATTAATTATCTCCGGTCATCTCCTATTCTTGACACATTCCCGTGCAAGAGCGATTCGGGGCCACAAACCACCATGATAAATGGTAAAAATTATGGAATAGAAAGCTAAGAGATAGTGGAAATTTTTTGTAAAGAGCTCGAGGCTTGTAACTACTGTTTTCGTGGTGGAAAGATGTCACCCTATCCTGCTGAACCTATGGCTGAATGCTACTTAATTAATTATTTTGTGTGATCTGTTTGAGGGTGAAAACTCAATGAAATGGATGGAAAAAGGGTGTAAAGGACTGCTAGTACGGGTTAGAGGAAGGTGTTGCCTTAATTTTTGGTGTGTGGGAGGAGTGGGGAGGTGATTTTGACAACTAAAGGTGGTGGTCTCCTCAAAATTCTAAAAATAGCAAGGCTGCTAGTGTGTCCTATCCACACACTTGTGTGTGCACCACATAGGTCAAATGAGGGCTTGGTTAGGGTCTAGTAGGTCTTGTGCAAGTGTGGAACAAGTTTGGGCTTGATCGGAGTTGATTTTGATAGGTTTGGATGGCCTACACTAGTCATTAGCACCACCATAACTAGGCTAAATGTAAACTAGCTAAAATGCACATAGCCAAGCCAAAAACCTATGTCACACATAGTATTATCTATGAATTATTAACCTTAAAATATAATACTATATACATTTATATATAAACATGCAAACAAAGCGCTTTCAACCACAAAATAGTAGGTACGAGGATCGAGCCCTTTACGAAAAATCTTCCTCTCTCTCTTAGCTTCCATTCCATATTTTTTTACCATTTATCATGGTGGTTTGTGTCCCCGAATCGCTCTCACACAACAATGTGTCCAGAAGAGGGGTTGACCAAAGAAAAAGTACAAAGAACGAGGCGTAGATTCCAAACCACTAGGTAAAACTCTATGAAACAATTTTCGTTTCGAAGCTCTGTTCGTTCCCGTCGTTTTGGTATGTAATAGTCTATATGTTATGTCCGAACTTCCTTCCGTGCAGACTTTTTTCTAGGAGGTGTGCGGACTAAATTTTGTAACACACAAGCGGTCCATGTTCCGTACATAGGTAAGTACTTTTATTTTTCGTCGTATGTTTTATATGACATAGATAATAACTAGATACAACATTTCCCTAGGTAGAAACCATAAACAATATTATTCAAAGGTTTGATGATAAAACGTTAACCCGAAATTATTTTTCCAAAATTATGTTTTCGTCTAATTTGTGGTAGTGTATCTTTTTGCGTAGAATAGAAGTTTGTATGCAATCCGGGATTTTTTGTTTACAAAGTTTATGTTGAAGTTATGCCCTAAATGTTTCTTTTGATTAGTACAAATTAGACTCAAACATGGCCTCGTAAACTCTGAATGAAGAAACCGTAGTTTTCTTCCAACTTTGAACGTACATAACTTTCTGTGTAATAATTATTTTTCAGAGCCACTTATTGGAATGTAAAGTGATATTTTGTCTATCAATCATATCTTTAAGTTAGGTCCAGAATAGTTAGTTTTACTAGTGTAAAATAAGACCAAAGTAGGTATCATGAGCAGTTTTCTGTACAGTTTTTTGCACACTGAAATAACTAAGTCTGGAATTATTTTTACCAATTTGGATGTGCATTTTTTTCTTTGTATACCATATACGTATATTTTAGTTCCATGTATGTATTTTTGGTTAAGTTGTGAATCATTTCATATATAGGTTTCATGACTTAATTACTTGTTTTGGATTATGTAAGTTGAGAGCAAAGTGAGCTCCAGTATTATTTCAGTCTGAAACTATTTTTGGAGGAAACTTTGATCATTTTTCCGAAAATCAAACCATTAGATTTTTGTATGATTTTTTTTTATAGTAACCTCTAGTTAAATCTATATTACATCATGGAATTTGGGCCACAAATAACACGGTTTGTTTACTCAAATATTGCTTCCAAAATTGAAGAAATTATAAATTTTTGCACTCAAATTATTTCCAAGTCTATAGATTTAACAAGAGGTTACTAAAGAAAAACCACACAGAAATCCAGTGGTTTGATTTTCGAAAAATTGAATCCAAAGTGACCTCCAAAACTGTTTCAGACTTAAATGTTGAAATGTTGTTCATTAAGCTCACTTTGCCCTCAATTTACATAATCCAAATCAAGTAGTTAAGTCATGAAACCTATATGAAATGATTCAAAACTTAACCAAGAATACACAAGGCACTAAAATATAAGAATATGGTATACACAGAAAATAAAGCATGTCAAAAGTTGGCAAAAATGATTCCAGACTTAGAATTATTTCAGTGTGCAAAAATTGTGCAAAAAATTGCTCATGATGCCTACTTTGGACTTATTTTATGTCACGCCCCGGTTCGGGGAATCGATCGGTTCGCTTTGATTCACGCAGAATTGTTCATCCCCGCTAAGGCTTGATGTCGTATAAGTCTTGAGTTGCATTTGTACAAGGCAAGAACGTGCACAGTTGTGTCATTTCGAAACTTTTTTGAAAATAAGCCACATTGCAGAAACATTAAGTACGCGGAATATGAAGAAATAATACTCATTTTTTTGATAATTGTAGCCAAAAACTAACTTTTCTCGGTACTCTTTGGAATGCCTTTCCAGCTACATTTATTCATGAAAAGAAATACAACTGATAGGCTGCCATAGTATAACTCCTCGTTCATGCACCTTTAGTACTTTTGAAATCTAAACAATAACAATCTTTGAAAGCTCTACAATACTTTTTGCATCTTTATTGAAAGTAACTTGAAAGAAAACTACAACTCAAAAGCCTTAGTTCAGACATGCGCTTGGGCCTTCTCCAGTACTTGTGAGGAGGGGTCAGCACATTATAACATTGTGCGGGTGAGCCCCTTTGGCCCACTCAGTTAAACCGACATTAGATATTAATGACAAGCATTTTAAAATCATGAGATTATTAGGGACATACAACACTTAGAGTAAATTACAATTGAGGCAACATGATATTTTATGAAACAACTGTTTACTTTACCATCGTCCGAATCCAGCTTTCATACATAAGATACAGGATGATAATAATAATACTTACCACCCATGCATAAAATAATCATTAGCATGCATCCTGACTATATGGCCACTGGCGCTGTTAAAACATACGGACATTTGCCATATAGGACTTCAAGGTAATGCGATGACTCTAAAGTAGGTAGCTAGCCCCTAAGGATGCCTCGCAAGACCTATGCTCCCATTAGCATGCCAATGTTTCCTCCTAGGTCGAATCAGTCCCGGCGCCCCGAGTACCGATTCGAGAAAACATATCACCAAACCTTGTGCACAAGTTGTCCATGACCATTCGAATGCGTGTGCGACTCGATAAGCATACAGTGTATGGTAATATTAAAAGTAAAGAGACAACGTGTTCATTCCCAGCATTTCATATCCATCATTTCAGGCATCAATTTATTTCATTTCAATGTTCATTTCATCGCAGCATTTTAATGTTCATAGGGACAAGCATAATTCATTATTGTTAACAGTGTAATCGATTCATTCAATGTTCATTTTTTAGCTTCTTAGTGGTATTGACTTGTGGCATTATAATCAAATTATCGTCAACGGATGTTGCAAGACAATTTATTTAGTTGGCCTGAAGGAGTAGCGAGAGGGACAAAACCACCACAGAGATCCACACTCACCAGTTAGAGAATTACCGAGAGGGAGAGGAACACTTGTGCGTTTAGCTTCTCGTCACGCGTCCGTCTACAATGGCTCCAAAGTTTGGTTAATACTCTGTCTCATTGTGTTCCCTTCTCTCAGAATTCTCAAGAATGAATGCTATAAAAATCGATAAAAATAGGCAAGAATCAAATCATCGAAAACCATTCAGAAAAGCATCCATCAAAACCAAGCAACAAAACCAGCAGCAAAATATACAGAAAAAACTCTTGGAAACATTTCAAGAGAAACCAATCCATTTGTTGGAAAGGTTCTTATGTATTTGTCTGTGATCGATTTGATACCGACGGTAAGTTTCCCTAATACTCGGTTCCGACCGAGTTAATCAAGCCACAAGCCTTACATAGTGAACCGCTAGAAACGGGACACTACATTTTATACTACTAAAACTAACTATTCTGGACATAACTTAAATACAAGATTGATAGAAAAAATGTCATAATTTACATTCCAGCAAGTGGCTCTGGAAAATTATCATTACACAGAAAGTTATGCATGTTCAAAGTTTGAAAAAAATAATAGTTTATGCATTCAGAGTTTACGAGGCAATGTTTGGTCCTAATTTGTACTAATCAAACGAAACATTTAAGACATAAATCCAACATAAATTTTGTAGACAAAATATCCAGGATTGCATACAAACTTTTAAAATCGTAAAATATGGTCTACACAAAAAGATACACTACCACAAAGTAGACGAAAAAATAATTTTGGGGTAACGTTTTATCCTGAATCCAAACCTTTAGATACTCTTATTATAGTTTCTACCTAGAAAAATGTTGTATCGTTATTTGATATAAAAATATATGACAGAAAATCAAGGTACTTACCTATGTACGGAAAGTGGACCGCTTGTGTGTCGCAAAATTCAGTCCGCTCACCTCATCGGAAAACGTTTGTATGGAGGGAAATTTGGACAGAACATAAATACTATTATATACCAAAACGACAGGAACAAATAGTGATTCACGATGGAAAAAAGTTTTGTAGAGTTTACCTAGTGTTTTGGAATCTAAGCCTCGTTCTTTGCACCTTATCTCCGGTCAGCCCCTATTCTGGACACATTCTCGTGCAAGAGCGATTCGGGGCCAGAAACCACCAAGATAAATGGTAAAAATAATAGAATCGAAAGTTAAGAGAGAGCGAAATTTTTTTGTAAGGGGCTCGAGGCTCGTAACTATTGTTTTTGTGGTGCAATGAAGTCACCCTATCCTGCTAAACCTATGACTGAATGCTGCTTAACTAATAGTATTGTGTGGACTATTTGAGGGTGAAAACTCAATGAAATTGATGGAAAAGAGTGTACCAGGCTACTAGTAAGGGTTAGAGGAAGGTGTGGCCTTAATTTAAGGTGTGTGGGAGAAGCGAGGAGGTGGTTTTGACAACTAAAGGTGGTGGTCTCCTCAAAATTCTAAAAATAACAAGGCTACTATTGTGTACTGTCCACACACTTGTGTGTGCACCACATAGGTCAAGTGAGGGCTTGGTTAGAGTCTAGTAGGTCTTGTGCAAGTGTAGAACAAGTTTGGGCTTGATCAGAGTTGATTTGGATAGGTTTGAATGGCCTACACTAGTCACTAGCACCACCATAAATAGGCTAAAAGTAAACTAGCTAAAATGCACATAGCCAAGCCAAAAACCTATGTCACACATAGTATTATCTATGAATTATTAACCTTAAAATATAATACTATGTATATTTATATATAAACATGCAAACAAAGCGCTTTCAACCACAAAAATAGTAGGTACGAGGCTCGAGCCCTTTACGAAAAATCTTCCTCTCTCTCTTAACTTCCATTCCATATTTTTTTTACCATTTATCATGGTGGTTTGTGGCCCCGAATCGCTCTCACACAGCAATGTGTCCAGAAGAGGGGTTGACCAAAGAAAAAGTGCAAAGAATTTAGCGACACACAAGTTGTCCATGTTCCGTACATAGGTAAGTACTTTTGTTTTTTGTCGTATGTTTTATATGACATAGGTAATAGCTAGATGCAACATTTTCCTAGGTAGAAATCATAAATAAAAGTATCTAAAGGTTTGGATTCATGATAAAACGTTACCCCGAAATTATTTTTCCAAAATTATGTTTTCATCTACTTTGTGGTAGTGTAACTTTTTTGCGTAGACCATATTTTACGATTGTAGCCATTTGTATGCAATCCTGGATATTTTTTCTACAAAATTTATGTTGGATTTATGCCCTAAATATTTCTTTTGATTAATACAAATTAGACTCAAACATGGCCTCGTAAACTGTGAATGAAGAAACCGTAGTTTTCTTCCAACTTTGAACATGCATAACTTTCTGTGTAATAATTATTTATCAGAGAAATTTGTTGGAATGTAAAGTATGATATTTTGTCTATCAATCGTATATTTAAGTCATGTCCAGAATAATTAGTTTTACTAGTGTAAAATAAGACCAAAATAGGTATCATGAGCAGTTTTCGGTACAGTTTTTTGCACGCTGAAATAACTAAGTCTGGAATTATTTTTACCAATTTGGATGTGCATTTTTTCTTTGTACACCATATACGTATATTTCAGTACCATGTATGTATTTTTGGTTAAGTTGTGAATCATTTCATATATAGGTTTCCTGACTTAACTACTTATTTTGGATTATGTAAATTGAGGGCAAAGTGACCTCCAGCATTATTTCAGTCCAAAACTGTTTTTGGAGGATAAAAGACTCATTTTTTCGAAAATTAAACCGTTGGATTTTTGTGTGATTTCTTCCATAGTAACCTCTAGTTAAATCTATATTAGATCATGGAATTTGAGCCACAAACTTTGAAAAAAACCACAGTTTCTGCATTCAGATTTTACGAGGCAATGTTTAAGCCTAATTTGTACTAATCAAATGAAACATTGAAGGCATAAATCCAACATAAATTTTGTAGAAAAAATATCCAGGATTGCATACAAACTTTTAGAATCGTAAAACATGGTCTATGCCAAAAGTTACACTACCACAAAGTAGACGAAAACATAATTTTGAAAAAATAATTTTGGGATAAAGTTTTATCATAAATCCAAACCTTTAGATACTCTTATTTATGGTTTCTACCTAGGAAAATGTTGTATATTTATTTGATATAAAAATATACAATAAAAAATAAAGGTACTTACCTATGTACGGAATGTGGACCGCTTGTGTGTCACAAAATTCAGTTCGCATACCTCCTCGGAAAACGTTTGTATGGAGGAAAGTTTGGACAGAACATAAAGACTGTTATATACCAAAACGACGGAAACGAATAGTGGTTCACAACAGAAAAACTTTTTGTAGAGTTTTACCTAGTGGTTTGGAATCTAAGCCTCGTTCTTTGCACCTTATCTTCGGTCAGCCCCTATTCTGGACACATTCTCGTGCAAGAGTGATTTGGGGCCACAAACCACCTTGATAAATGGTAAAAATAATGGAATAGAAAGCTAAGAGATAGCGAAAAGTTTTTTGTAAGGGGCTCGAGGCTCGTAACTACTGTTTTCGTGGTGCAATGAAGTCACCCTATCCTGCTGAACTTATGACTGAATGCTGTTTAATTAATTGTATTATGTGGACTGTTTGAGGGTGAAAACTCAATGAAATAGATGGAAAAGAGTGTATGGGGCTGCTAGTAAGGATTAGACGAAGGTGTGGCCTTAATTTTAGGTGTGTGGGAGGAGTAGGGAGGTGTTTTGACAACTAAAGGTGGTGGTCTCCTCAAAATTCTAAAAATAGCAATGCTGCTATTGTGTGTTGTTCACAAACTTGTGTGTGCACCACATGGGTCAAGTGAGGGCTTGGTTAGGGTCTACTAGGTCTTGTGCAAGTGTGGAACAAGTTTGGGCTTGATCGGAGTTGATTTGGATAGGTTTGGTTGGCCTACACTATTCACTAGCACCACCCTAACTAGGCTAAAATTAAACTAGCTGAAATAAAATGCACATAGCCCAGCCAAAAACCTATGTCACACATAGCAATATATATGAGTTATTAACCTTAAACATAATACTATATATATTTATATATAAACATGCAAACAAAGTGTTTTGTACCACGAAAACAGTAGGTACGAGCCTCGAGCCCGTTACGAAAAATCTTCCTCTATCTCTTAGCTTTCCATTCTATATTTTTTTTACCATTTATCATAGTGGTTTGTGGCCCCGAATCGCTCTTGCACGACAATGTCAAGAAGAGGGGCTGACCGAAGAAAAGGTGCAAAGAACGAGACATAGATTCCAAACCACTAGGTAAAACTCTACGAAGCATTCTTCGTTGCGAAGATTTGTTCGTTTCCATCGTTTTGATATATAATAGTCTATATGTTCTATCCATACTTCCTTCAATACAGACTTTTTTCTAGGAGGTGTGCAGACTGGATTTTGCGACACACAAGCGGTCCACGTTCCGTACATAGGTGAGTACCTTTATTTTCTGTCTTATGTTTTAATACGACATAGGTAATAACTAGATACAACATTCTCCTAGGTAGAAACCATGAATATTAGTATCTAAAGGTTTGGATTCATGATAAAACATTTTCCCAAAATTATTTTTCCAAAATTATGTTTCGTCTACTTTGTGGTAGTATAAATTTTTTGCGTAGACCATATTTTACGATTGTAGAAGTTTGTATGCAATCTTGGATATTTTGTCTACAAAATTTATGTTGGATTTATGCCCTAAATGTTTCTTTTGATTAGTACAAATTACACTCAAACATGGCTTTGTAAACTCTGAATGAAGAAACCGTGGTTTTTCTTCCAACTTTGAATATGCATAACTTTCTGTATAATAATTATTTTTCAGAGCCACTTGTTGGAATGTAAAGTATGATATTTTGTCTATCAATCATATATTTAAGTCATGTCTAAAATAGTTAGTTTTGCTATCCGAATTGTATCCTAATATAGTGGACTTGTTGAAGGATACTGCGTAGCCCACTTTGAACTCTAGTTAATAAATCATAATCATAATATAGGTAGAAAACTAGATCTCATCCATATTAATACAATAAAGTTCACTAAGCGATGACTAGAATGAAGAATGAACCGCGAAGACTATTGAGAGAGAATTACAAGTTGGTAGACATTACATGAGTAAATTAATGAAAAATACTAGAAAGACTCTTAACTAATTTAAATTTTTTCTTGCAGAACTTAGGGAACATAGGTTGAACCCATGCAGCTTTTATCATCTTAAGTTCTTCTTCTTCTTCTTCTTCTTCTTCTTCATTAGCCGTAGTAGTGTTCGTAAGGACACGGCGCCAGTAGGGAAGGACACGGCTCCAGTAGGGACAATCCAAACTAAGACTCCCTGCACCTACAGAGAATTTACCTGTTCATCATTTGTTTACCTGTCAGCTACCATCTTGCTTCGAATTTTCAGGCAAGTACACTACTATAATAATTTTGCTTACATTTCAGTATGATTTGCATGTTGATACCATGTTACACGATATCTACTTGTCTTTATTTTATTCCAGTTGTATTTACTTATTTCCAGTTGCCTTTACTTATTCTAGTGCCATGCATTGGGATGGAGAATTGTCTAGTTAACATGTGATCAAAGCCCTCCAGTAGTATAGTTCCAGTACCGAGCCTGACTGCACATCATGCACGTGTAGTTAGTGCCGCACCATGTAGTATAATTCCAGTACATCCTATTATTAGCCGATCACATGTCTACTAGCGTTCAAATCACAATGTTGCACTATTCTAGTCTAGTTCGTGTTGTCTTTTCATTATTCCAGTTCCAGTCATGTGGTCATTTACTTTATTCATGTTCTAGTTGTATTTCTAGTATTCTATATTCTCCAGTTGTTGCATATCATTTCATATTGATCTGTCAAGTTAAAAAAATTGTAGTAGTTCGTACTTTGCTCCTATCCTGACTGGATGTTAATATTTTAGGACTTGACATGATGGTGGATTTAGCGATGACTTGGGAGCAGTTGATAGCTTAGTATTTACTTAGTTTGGATTTATGCATATTGGAGACTGTGTATTGTATTTACATTCATCGGATTTGTCTCAGGATTCCATGTATTGATTGTACATATTGGATATAGTGAAAGGTGATATATTTGGAGATGTGTTAGAAAGTTGTGATGAGAAACAACTTTATGATACATACATATATATATATATATATATATATATATATATATATATATATATATATATATATATATATATATATATATATATATCGTTGGCTGGGAGGGAACCTCTGGCACCCCCCCGGGTGTAGTGCCCCGTCCCTACATCGTGCCCCGTACTCTGTCCACGGGGTGCGCGAGAAAGGAACACTGTCGCTATCGATTCGGCCGGGACCGATAGGTCGGGATCGACCGAGTCGATCGAACGGGAACGGTTGAATTAAGATCCATTCCTCGTTATGGAATGTCTTCTTCGGAACCAAGTCCCATATTCAGCGGGTTGCGCCTCGAGGATTGACTCTGCGGCTGAGTCGGGAGAGACCTCCCGTTGCTCTGCTTTTCACGCCGCTTGCGTTGGTCTTGGCTTTGTTTTCTGAATGCGTTTCGTGGATGTTTTCGATGGTTTTCATGGCTTGCATTTCGAACTCGCATTTCCTATCGAACTCTTTGAATAATGCAGTGTTTTAATCGGTTGCTTGTGCGATTTCAGGTAATCGCGTAGGCGACGTCTAGCGCGACCAACAAGTTCGCTCGCCAAGGTAAACTCAAGGTGAGTGGCTGACCCTTCTCTTCTCGACCCCCTTCTTAAGTAAAAATCGATAGTGTTGGTACGAATAAAAAGATAAATGCAAAGGCACGAAAGGCACAAAAGGCACGAAAGGCACGAACACGGAAAAATGAAATGAGTTTTCAAAAGAATGGTAGGCTATGTCTTAATAACTAAAAAGAAGAAAAATGGTCTTTGCACGGTCATTGGACAACTTGTCGACAAGGTAGAGTTTCCCCGAACGGCAACCCGGGGCCACGGGACCGTTGCGGCCAAGAAAGGAAACAAATACAAAAGCTGTGCTGGGCACAACGTTAGGCGAGGACTTGCAGCGGGGCTCGCTACTCGCGCTGAAAGGGTCTCGTCTAATCAAAGCAAAAAGGAGTCCACAATGGCTCTGGGAGCCAGTGACCAACACACGAAGTATAGCACTTAATATGCAAAAGATAACAATTGGAAGGAAAGAACATGGTAAGTTTCATAAGGCGCGACGCGGTCCGCCGGGGTAAGTTTCAACGTAAAGTTCACTATGCTTGTCATTACTTGTTTGGAAATGCATTAGGATGGCTAGAAACATTCATACTCTAAGTCATATAAACTCTTCAACCAAATGAGAGCTTGGAATTTAAATAGCCACGCACCAGTACAAAGTGTAATGTACTGATCCTCGCTCTCCACGCAGGTACCCCGAACTACGAAGGGCGTGCCAACTAAAGCTCAAGGCGGCGTGCATTCCTTTGAAGCCTCGTCCGTGTGAAGGCTTGTTTTCTGGATTTCCTTTCGAAGAAGACCCGTACATCAGTCCAAAGAAAAATGACGACTCGACTTCCCGCCATAGCAGGTGGAAATATGTATTGGTTTTTGCTTGTATAAAAAGGGTATAATGTATGGAACGACTATCTCATCGGCGTTCATTTTTGTAAGTCGAAGTCATGTTGTAGCCCGCGCGGCAATGATTGTAAAAAGAAGTCTATGTAAAGTTCATATTATCAATGAAAAGTCTATTTCCATTTCAAATGTGTTATTCAATTTCTCTGCGTACTCTAAATTGATGTTGTGTTTCGGATAACCTTATGACTATGCCTTGTGCGAACGCAACTTAGGTTCGCACGGCATCACGCCCGGGGACGACTATCGATTCGACGGAATCGGGGCGTGACATAATGGCATCAGAGCACGGCTTTACATCCTTTGACCTCGCGTCTAGAGTTTCAAACCATTGACCACGCAACGATGAGATAAGTTGTTCCATACAATGAGTCCGTAATAATTTGAGACTGATGCGTTGCCTTCGTATCGCAGAAGTGGCGGAACCCACGGCCGAGCAAGAACAGAGCGCTTCCAGTGGCTCTAGTAGCTCGCATCGTCGGCAGGCCGGACCTTCTAACGATACAATCGAAAGGATGCTGCGCATGATGGAGGCGCAGCGGAACCAGTCCGAGAGCCGACATCAACGAGTAGAGGAACGACAGGCCCAGTTCGAAGCTCGCTTCGATGCGCACATCAAACTTCAACAAAAGCAGATGGATACACTGCAGCAGATCGTTCAGACGTTTGCGGCCAACGGGAATTCTGCGACGGCACCTACCATCACCGTACCTGCTGCCACCGTGCCGACGATTCCACCCATTGAAGTCGACACGGCGGAGCCCGAGCTTCAACCTGTGGCACCAAAGAAGTACAACTTCGAAGTGTCGGAATTCAAGAAGGCGTGTCGCACCTCTTTCAGCGGCACCGAGGGTCCTTCCATTGCGATCGATTGGCTGGAAGAACTAGAAGACCACTTCGAGCTCCTCGGCATCGAAGACTCAAAGCAAGTCGCCTGCGCACAACTTCAACTACGGTTGAACGCGCACGACTGGTGGGCCGTACGCAAGCGAGCGATCCGACCGGACCAGACCACCGCACCGATCTCTTGGGCTACGTTCCGCAAGGCCTTCGAACTCGAGTACCTTCCGTCTGCCGTTCGCCAAGCAAAGGAAAACGAATTCATGTCATTGAAGCAGGGGAGTAGGACCGTGCAACAGTACGCCGCAGAGTTCAACAAATTGTCCAAGTTCGCTGGTGCGTTTCTGTCTACTGAAGAGTGCCGCGTGCGACGGTTCGAAGTGGGACTGCGACAATCTATTGGTGCGCACGTCGGCGTCCCGGAGTACAAGACCACGGGCGAGGCTCTAAATCACGCTCTCCGTCTTGAGAGCCTACATTCTTCCGGTGCCGAAGACGTTGCTCACCGCTCCAATCACAAACGTCCTGGCTACATGGGAGGCAACGATCACGTGTCAAAGCGTCCACACACTAGCGGCTACCAAGGCAAGAACCCGTTACCACGATGCAAGAGTTGCAATCGGCTTGGGCATACCGCCGACCATTGCTTTGCCAAGGCAGAGTGCTATACTTGTGGGCGGAGGGGTCACTATGCCCGAGACTGCCAGAATCCCCGACTGAATCACAATGTCCCTCCCCAACAAAACCGTCAAGAGAATCGAGGGCAGGCGCCTCGACCTGCTCAGCCTGCCCAACCAAACCATCAAGACAGGCGTCCGAATGCACAAGGACGCGTCTACGCCTTGACTCGAGATGAAGCGCTTGCCTCAGACACGGTCGTGACAGGTATACTTAGTTTTAATAATGTGCCTGCTCGCGTACTATTTGATTCAGGTGCTTCGCATAGTTTTATAGCGGCGGACTTTGTCGCCGAGCACAAATTTCCGTTAGTATCATTAGACCTCGACCTTAGCGTGAGCACACCTTCGGGCACACCAATACTCACAAATTTAGCCTGCACCGACGGGATTATCTGTATCGGCGGTCAAAAGATCGGTTTGGACGTGATGGTCCTAGACATGAATGACTTCGATATCATTCTGGGGATGGATTGGCTCGGGCCGTGCAACGCAACCATAGACTGTGCCAGGAAGACGGTCACTTTCCGCATACCAGGAGTGCCTGAATTCTGCTTTTCGTGTGGTGAGGCGTCGTCGACCTGCATGTTGATCTCGGCAATCTCTGCTCGGAGGATGCTGCATTCTGGGTGCGAAGGCTACTTGGCGTCCGTCCGAGACATGCGACAGGAAGGTGCAAACGTAGGTCAGACCGACGTTGTGGCAGAATTCCCCGATGTGTTCCCGGACGAGCTACCCGGCATGCCCCCCGACCGAGAGATCGAGTTCAGCATCGATACATTCCCCGATACTCGACCGATTTCAAAGGCCCCGTACAGAATGGCCCCCGCCGAGCTGAAGGAACTCAAAACCCAGTTACAAGAATTACTCGATAGAGGGTTTATTCGGCCTAGTGTTTCACCGTGGGGAGCGCCCGTATTGTTCGTGAAGAAGAAGGATGGGTCCATGCGTCTGTGCGTCGATTACCGAGAGCTTAACAAGGCCACCATCCGGAACAAGTACCCATTGCCCCGTATAGACGACCTATTCGATCAACTGCAAGGCGCCTCGGTATTTTCAAAGATTGATCTCCGCTCAGGCTATCATCAGCTCAAGATCAAGTCGGACGACGTGCAAAAGTCAGCCTTTCGCACTCGGTACGGCCACTACGAGTTCCTGGTGATGCCATTCGGCCTGACGAACGCCCCTGCCGCCTTCATGGACCTAATGAATCGGGTGTTTCGACCATTCCTTGATAAATTTGTGGTAGTCTTCATTGACGACATTCTCGTCTACTCGAAAGACAGGGCGCAGCATGCAGAACATCTGCGGACCGTGCTCCAGACACTTCGAGAGAACCAGTTGTATGCGAAGCAGAGTAAGTGTGAATTTTGGCTCAGCAGCGTGTCCTTCCTTGGTCACATCATTTCGTCCGAAGGCATTGCAGTCGACCCGAAGAAAGTGGAAGCCGTTGCTGATTGGAAGAGGCCTGCGTCTGCTAGCGAGATTAGAAGCTTTCTTGGTTTGGCGGGATACTATCGACGTTTCGTGAAAGACTTCGCGAAGATTGCATCGCCACTGACTCGCCTCACTCAAAAGGGAGTCGCGTATGAGTGGTCGGACGACTGTGAAGCTTCATTCCAGGAGCTAAAACAGCGGCTGATTTCGGCACCCATACTCGCACTTCCGGATGGGCCAGAGGGTTTCCAGATATTCAGCGATGCTTCAGGCCAGGGCTTGGGATGTGTGCTCATGCAGCGGAACAAGGTGATATCATTCGCCTCCAGACAGTTGAAGCCGCACGAGAAGAACTATCCTACGCACGACTTGGAGTTAGCGGCGATTGTGTTCGCGTTGAAATTGTGGCGTCACTATCTATATGGCGTGGCGTGCGCGATCTATACCGACCACAAGAGCCTCAAGTATCTCTTCACCCAGAAGGAACTGAACTTACGACAGCGGCGCTGGCTCGAACTAATCAAGGACTATGACTTGACGATCGACTACACTCCGGGTAAGGGAAATGTGGTGGCGGACGCTCTGAGTCGGAAATACCTTGCCTCGCTATCCATCGACCGCAGACTACTACAAGATCTCGAAGAAATGGGCATCGATCTCCGGGTTCGATTCAGAGATATACGGTTGGCGCAGCTGCAGTTAGGGCCGAGTTTGCTGGAAAAGATCATGGCCGCTCAGAAGGATGATCCGTACCTGAAGAGAATGCGCGAGCAAATTTCAACAGGTAGTGTGACCGACTTTGCGGAAGACAAGACCGGTGCGCTGCGATTGAATGGCCGACTATGTGTTCCGGATGATTCTGAACTACGAAAGGAGATTATGTCGGAGGCGCATCACGCGAAATATACCTTGCATCCAGGCAGTACCAAGATGTACAAGGACCTCCGGACGACCTTCTGGTGGCACGGGATGAAGAGAGATGTGGCGCTCTTCGTGTCACAATGCATGGCCTGTCAGCAGGTGAAAGCTGAGCATCAGCGACCGGGCGGGGAGATGCAGAACCTTGCCATTCCAGAGTGGAAATGGGATCATGTCACGATGGACTTTATTGTTGGCCTGCCGAAGACACCACGGGGGAGCGACGCCATCTGGGTCATCGTCGATCGATTAACCAAGTCAGCGCACTTCATTGCCATTAAAGTTACTTGGAGCGTTGATCGGCTGGCGCAGATTTATCTTGACGAGATCGTACGGCTGCACGGAGTTCCAGTATCCATCGTCTCTGATCGGAATTCACGGTTCATGTCGCGATTCTGGAGTAGCCTTCAGTCGGCGCTGGGTACCAAGTTGCAGTTCAGTTCAGCTTACCATCCACAGACTGACGGCCAAACGGAGCGCGTTAATCAGATTCTCGAAGACATGCTACGGCTCTGCGCAATCGACTTCAAATCAAGCTGGGACGTCCACTTACCGTTGGCGGAATTTGCATATAACAATAGCTACCAGTCCAGCATCCAAATGGCGCCGTATGAAGCCTTGTACGGTCGGAAGTGCAGATCGCCCATTTGCTGGGATGAAGTCGGGGAACGGCAGATACTCGGCCCGGAGCTGGTTGAACAGACAGTGCAGAAGGTCAAGCTAATTCGAGAAAGACTAAAGATTGCACAGAGTCGGCAGAAGAGCTATGCCGACACCCATCGAAGACCGCTTGAGTTCTGTGTAGGCGATCACGTGTTCCTGAAGGTGTCACCCATGCGTGGAGTTACTCGGTTCGGCGTGAAGGGGAAGCTGAGTCCGAGATTCGTTGGGCCGTTCGAAATACTCGAGCGGGTCGCCCCCGTAGCCTATAAGATTGCCCTACCACCGGCGCTTGAAGGTGTACACAATGTCTTCCATGTCTCCCAACTGCGGAAGTACGTGCACGACCCTAGCCACGTGGTGGATTTTGGCCAGCTGGAGCTAAAGTCCGACTTATCCTACGTTGAAGCGCCCGTTCAAATATTGGAACGCAAGGATAAGTTACTTCGAAATCGGGCGATCCCTCTCGTCCGCGTACTCTGGAGGAACCATGCGGCAGAGGAGTCGACATGGGAACTCGAGTCAGAAATGAGGGAAAAGTTCCCTTCATTATTTTCATAGAGGTAGGTTCTATTCTTAAGTTTCGAGGACGAAACTTTTTCTTAGTTGGTTATGGTGTAGTGCCCCGTCCCTACATCGTGCCCCGTACTCTGTCCACGGGGTGCGCGAGAAAGGAACACTGTCGCTATCGATTCGGCCGGGACCGATAGGTCGGGATCGACCGAGTCGATCGAACGGGAACGGTTGAATTAAGATCCATTCCTCGTTATGGAATGTCTTCTTCGGAACCAAGTCCCATATTCAGCGGGTTGCGCCTCGAGGATTGACTCTGCGGCTGAGTCGGGAGAGACCTCCCGTTGCTCTGCTTTTCACGCCGCTTGCGTTGGTTTTGGCTTTGTTTTCTGAATGCGTTTCGTGGATGTTTTCGATGGTTTTCATGGCTTGCATTTCGAACTCGCATTTCCTATCGAACTCTTTGAATAATGCAGTGTTCTAATCGGTTGCTTGTGCGATTTCAGGTAATCGCGTAGGCGACGTCTAGCGCGACCAACAAGTTCGCTCGCCAAGGTAAACTCAAGGTGAGTGGCTGACCCTTCTCTTCTCGACCCCCTTCTTAAGTAAAAATCGATAGTGTTGGTACGAATAAAAAGATAAATGCAAAGGCACGAAAGGCACAAAAGGCACGAAAGGCACGAACACGGAAAAATGAAATGAGTTTTCAAAAGAATGGTAGGCTATGTCTTAATAACTAAAAAGAAGAAAAATGGTCTTTGCACGGTCATTGGACAACTTGTCGACAAGGTAGAGTTTCCCCGAACGGCAACCCGGGGCCACGGGACCGTTGCGGCCAAGAAAGGAAACAAATACAAAAGCTGTGCTGGGCACAACGTTAGGCGAGGACTTGCAGCGGGGCTCGCTACTCGCGCTGAAAGGGTCTCGTCTAATCAAAGCAAAAAGGAGTCCACAATGGCTCTGGGAGCCAGTGACCAACACACGAAGTATAGCACTTAATATGCAAAAGATAACAATTGGAAGGAAAGAACATGGTAAGTTTCATAAGGCGCGACGCGGTCCGCCGGGGTAAGTTTCAACGTAAAGTTCACTATGCTTGTCATTACTTGTTTGGAAATGCATTAGGATGGCTAGAAACATTCATACTCTAAGTCATATAAACTCTTCAACCAAATGAGAGCTTGGAATTTAAATAGCCACGCACCAGTACAAAGTGTAATGTACTGATCCTCGCTCTCCACGCAGGTACCCCCGAACTACGAAGGGCGTGCCAACTAAAGCTCAAGGCGGCGTGCATTCCTTTGAAGCCTCGTCCGTGTGAAGGCTTGTTTTCTGGATTTCCTTTCGAAGAAGACCCGTACATCAGTCCAAAGAAAAATGACGACTCGACTTCCCGCCATAGCAGGTGGAAATATGTATTGGTTTTTGCTTGTATAAAAAGGGTATAATGTATGGAACGACTATCTCATCGGCGTTCATTTTTGTAAGTCGAAGTCATGTTGTAGCCCGCGCGGCAATGATTGTAAAAAGAAGTCTATGTAAAGTTCATATTATCAATGAAAAGTCTATTTCCATTTCAAATGTGTTATTCAATTTCTCTGCGTACTCTAAATTGATGTTGTGTTTCGGATAACCTTATGACTATGCCTTGTGCGAACGCAACTTAGGTTCGCACGGCATCACGCCCGGGGGACGACTATCGATTCGACGGAATCGGGGCGTGACACCGGGTCCCTCCCGCGGGAGGGGCAGATTCCCGAGATTTGGGACCCTTCATCCGGATGGATCTGGGACCGAGTCTCTAACTGGCTCGGGCAGGCGGCTGCCGCCCATCTCGCCACTACTAATCTCCGACTCTCCGACACTCCGGACATCCCTAGATGGTCCCCTTCCTCGGACGGCATGTTCTCTCTGTTCTCCGCCAGGTCTATCGTCCGTGGCAACGGGACCCCATCTCCCCTTATCGCTCCTTTCTGGCACGTCTGCATCCCCATCAAATGGTCTATCCTTATCTGGAGAGCCCACTTTCGGAAGCTCCCCACCGACGACGCCATCTCCTCGTTCGGCTACAGCCTTGCTTCGAGTTGCCACTGCTGCACTAATCCTCAAACCGAATCCGCAGAACACATCCTTACATCCGGAGAGCTGGCCTCGAATATTTGGGCGAATCTCAGCTTCAGGTTTAGGAAGGTCCCCCCACCTAGGGGCTTCAACGATTTTCTGTCCAGCTGGGGCGGTGCCCACGGACATCAGATCGTCGCAGCCGCGGGAATTTGGGTCCTGTGGAAAAACAGGAACAAGTTCCGGTACGAGGGCCGACATCTCCCTCCACCCCAACTGTACAGCGAAATCATCAGACAGATCCTAAAGATCCGGAGGTACTGCACGCACTCCTCGCCCAAGTTCTGGGAATCCCTAGATTAGATTCTGTTTTCTGGTTTCTATTTTGTCGGCCTGCCTAGCCCTTTCTTTTCTTCTGCCAGCGCTTGGTGCGCTTCCTGAATAGGCTTCGACATTTTGCGCCTCATACTTCAATAAAATTACCCCCTTAAAATATATATATATATATATATATATATATATATATATATATATATATATATATATATATATGCTTGTGATGATTCATTAAGGTCTAGACAGCTGACTGCGTTGCTTTCCAACGTAGGCTGGGTGTGTCCTTTCCGTATCCAATTATTCAGGATCAGGTCGTGACACATAGCAGTCGTCTTCCTTCCATGAGTAATAGGGCATCCCAGGTAGGAGAAAGGAGGGTGAGTACAAGTAAAACCCGTCAACTGCTCGAACATGGTTTTTTCTTGTCAGAGATCCCCTCGATACAAAGAATGAAAGACTTCTGATTATTAATTTGTTGCCAGAAATACTCTCATAGCGGCGTATTAGATAACATATACTCATACTGTTCCTGTGAAAGTTGTACCATGTCACGCCCCGCTTCCGTAGGAGCGATCGTCCTCGCTAAGGCGTGATGTCGCACGAGCCTAGGTTGCGCTCGTGCAAGGCGGGTTCCATAACGACCGATTTCAGCGGCTACGACGGGGTCGTTGCACAGAAGTCCCAAGCAGAGATATTCAATAATAGCAGCAGAATTTGAAACAAAACACAAGTCATCGCAAAACACTCTTTTATTGATATTGAAACAAAGATTACAATGGGGCGCAAGGCCAAGATGACAAGTCTCTCAAGCTCACTCTTCTCATATTTTACAAGTCACTCAGCTCTCTCTCATCTCTCAATACAAGTCTTGAGCCAGCGGATGCTTTGGAAGGCGACGTCTATACATTATGTCCCGTATAAGTCTTGACTCCATGCGGCCGCACGCTTCGAATCGCCAAGGAACTCCGTGCCTCGACGCATCCAAGCGAGCTTCGCGTCATGAGCTTCTACCTGTGCCTGCACATGAAAACTATGTGGGTGTCAGTACTCAACTGTATTGGTGGAAAGAGCTCCTCGCCCACCCATACAAAACCAACACGTTAATTTACTTTGTGCAACTTAGTTCCCTTTATGATTTTCTTTCTACTCTTGCCTTAGGATCAGTTTTAAGACCGACGCCTTGGCCTATTCTGTGTCTCTAGACCATCTCGTGCTTGCAACGACAATGTTAACTCATACCTTGCCTTAAGACCCTTTTCGTGCCAACAACGTTAACCTATCGAGTCATGTTTGCCTTACGGCTTAAAATCAGAGACGTAACTACGCGATGAGGCTCCATTTCTGTGTGACCGTGCTATAAACCCTTGCTGAGGCCGTGCCTCGCAACTCAGTGAGACTTAACCATATCGCCGTCTTGCGGCCCTTGCTACTTTGATCATCAACTGACCCAATCGAGACATGTGAACTTAGTGTCACTTGACCAACTTGTCTTGCGGCTATTCCTGACTTAAACTTAAACAACTCAAACCTAACTTTTGTAACTCACATGTCAACACTTGAGACTCGACACCACTGTAGGTCCTAAAAATCAAGTTGCACCCATCAAAAAAGTAATAAAAATCAAATGGTGCACCCTTCAAATGAACTGCGCAGGAGACAGACTGCGCAACAAATCAACTGCGCGAGGTCGAACCGCGCTAACATCCAGGCGCGCTATGCTGACGTGGCAACGTCATCATTACTTGACAAAAATCTGATCTTCTGACAGCTGACAGCCCGATAAACGAGGAGTCCTTTCGTTTCTTGTACAGCACAGCGCTCGAGGACAGCTGTACAGCCAGCACAATCTGCCAGCCCAACCGAAGCGCAGTCTACCAGATCCTCTTCAGCGCAGTTCGATCCCAGCACAGTCTGAAGCTAGCGCAGTTCAAGCGGCATAATCTATCAAGATAACTGACATTTTATACGTGGCCTACATGCCATCAATTGCTCACCACATGGAAACCGTCTGTACACGACCATACGCATTTCAATCAAACAATGTCACGCGTCTAATACAGTTGAGCCATGATCGAGTAACTGCCAGCGCAGTTCACTGTTTGTGCAATCCAATGCCTGCGCAATCCAGCCTGTACAATCCAGAAATAACTACTAATTAGTTATTTTCCAGAACTCTATAAATAGAGTTTCAAGTCCTTCATTATAAAGAAGATCAGATCATTCAAGATCATCAGAGAGATCAGGAGTTCTTGCCCAAGTGATGCTGCATTCTTCAGAGGCTATCGTCTTCAAAGTTCACATCGTCCAAGTGATAAAGCAATCGTCTTCAGATCGGATTCCTATAGTTGTACTTTCCCAGAATTCAATTGTAATCTTCTTACAAAGTTTGTGAAATAAAAAAGAACTCTTTTGTTTTTGGAAACAAAATGGCAACTCTGCTGGGGACGATTTTCTCCTCCGACGAGGAAGTGACAACTCAATGTGATGTGGCATCTATCGGAAAGACGCAGAAGATGCTGGTTGTGAAGGTCAACCAGACTGCCTACGAGGCGATGATCAACTCTGGGCTATTCGTCGTACTACAACCTCTGCCAAGAGCAAGGTTCGTTCAGTGTGGACTCCAAAGTCCTCTGCACAGTCCTATGCGCAATCATCTGCACAACCTGCTGTCTCTGCTGCTAAGGAGCCACTGGCTACTTCTGCTTCTGTGTAAAACACCACTCGTGCTACCAAAGCGCAAGCCAAAGCTCCTGCGCAGTGTACTGCTCCTCTTGCTGCCGTGCAAGCCACTTCCTATGCTGCTATAGCAAAGTGCAAGACTCCTCTCCCCCTGGCGTAGTTGGTGACCTCTTTTTCTCCTGCGCAATCCACTGAAGCCAGAACTCCTGCTGCGCAACTTACAGTTTCTGTGACTAAAAGGCCATCTGCCAAAGCTTTCCAAGCACAATCAGTCAATGCGCCTATTGCCACTTCAACCTCTGCGCAAGCTATTCCAGTGCAGTCTAATAAGGATAGTCCTTTGGCTAATCTCTCTTCTTCTCACAGCAAGGGGAAAAATTCTGCTCCTCTTCCCAAGCACCCTGTTGCTCCAGCGTAATCCACTGGGGGTAGTCTGTTGACTGTTCCTCCTCCTCCTCAGAACAAAGGAAAAGGCCCGTTGGTCTTTTCTCGAACTTCCTCGTTCCAAGACTTGGAAGACAACAGAGGAAAATGCTTTTTAGCCAACTCTTCTTCACAAAATAAGAGAAAAGGTCCAAGATCCATCTGAACGTGCCTCGGCACCAATCAGTACAAGAACTCTCTCAAATAAGAGCTCTTCTCTCCCTGCCAAAGGGAAATGTACTGATCAAAGAGGTATTCTGCCTACTCCGGTAGCGGAATTCCAAGATCTCCCAACTCTCCGGATATTCCGCTCAAAACAGAGAAAATTACTGGTGTCTCAGACAGAAACCCTTGGGGGTGAATTTGCTTATCTAAGGACTTACCTCAATAGACCAGCTTCTATGAAACGTAAGCAGCCAATGTCGAAGATCAACCTGCATCAGAGGCAAATTTCCAGGATGAAAAATCCTGACACCTATGCTTGATAAGAAAAAGAGAAGTTGTTGGCTATGTGATCCAAAAAAAAGAAAGACACGAAATGAACGTGTCGTACAACTACAAAAGCATGAATTGAACATGTCGTATATCTGCTAAGGCACAAAATGAACGTGTCGTATATCTGAAAGATCTGATCAAATCTGTTACATTTGATAGAACTGCTAGAGCATATGCATTGGTCTCGGACAACTTTTGTACAAGTAAAATTTGTCGCTCAGGTGGCATCTGAGGGCGCCTGGAACCACTCGGCCTAGGAGAGATTAGGGCCTCCATGTGAAAATGGGAGTCAATATCTGAGTCCTTAGCGACGAGCTGAACCAAAGAGTCACAACGGTTAATCATGAGATTTTCCATTGACCATCATATAGATAAGTGTTGATTGGTGCAGAGCTGAACCGGAGAGTCACAACTGCCAATCGAGTCTGCATGTGTCGATAATGATTTTGCTAAGAGCTAACGACGCAGAGACGAACATGAAATAAGAATGCTGGTTATGTTATGTTTATGCTAATCCTTGTCTTATGCAGGGATGGACCGTCGGCTATGGTAATAATCACTGAAAAAGTGATACATTCGTTGCTAAGTTTTCTGAACATGAGTTGCTTAAAGAATAAATTGTTGCCAAGAATTGCTATATTTCGTCCAAAGAAGTTATGATAATCATGCTTGTAATCTGCCTGAGAATGTCTTGAATAAGAGAAAAAGAATGCTAATGCTATTGTCCCTAATGAAATGATATGGTTCACGAAACACGCTGCGCACTGCACATGAAATGAATAGTCATCGTTCTTGAATTGAACAGTCCCCTTGTATGCTTGATATGAAATGAAATGAAATGTTGGCTTTTCAAATATGTTTTTAAAAGAGATGTAAAATGACTCTGTATGCTTGGAATGAATATAGGTAAAAGTAGCAAGATCATATTACAAGAAATATTTTCTCACTAAATGAACAGTGATCGTTTCAAACAAATGTAGCTCTTTGTTCACAATCACCAGTATGCTGATATACTGACCCACCATCAGTCTGCATACAGGTGCAATATGCATCGAGAAGGATTGTCACGACCCGCACCCAGTGTGAGGGCACGAGAAGTAACGAACGCCCAGCCTACGCCGCAGTGTCGGCGGTAGAACGCTGTCCTGAGTCACCATATCTAACACAATCTAACCAATCTATAAATAGAGTAGAAATAATACGTAACTCAATCACAATACTAAGATGGAACAGGAAAATAATCTCAAGAAAGTCACTATAAAAGTCTAGGTGTAAACCCCCAGAAATATCTCAAGTATAACTCATAAAAGTCTCAAATAGAAAATACAAATAAAGTACTAAGTCTCAGCTAGACTATGGGCAAGTCCTCAGCGACTGTGGGATCCTCCTGTGGGTCCACGTCGCCAGTGTCATTTAAGCCAATGCCAGAATAAGTAGGACAATACTCCTCATCATCACCTGTAAAATTTTCAACATGCCCAGTCAGAACGGAACGAGCACATATCTCTCACAACAGTTCATATCAGGAATGGACATATAAAGCAAGCTATAGAAAACTATACATGAATCGCTGTAAAGAGAAATCAACAGGAGAGAAGATATAACTGAGATATAAATATGATAAATAAAGAATATAACCTTCTACGTGAAACAGAGCATGAATTGGTTATGTAAACAGCTTGGGTCGCACATGGATACAACTACGGAAATAACATGGATAACAACTACTGGGGATAATGATCACATAACCAACTACACTCTCCCTGCCCCCAACCAATACACAAGGATCGAAGCATGTTATGTTATTGCACATGGATAACAACTACTGTATACATGGAGCTCATATGGTCATGAGTGTACATGAATAACATATGAGTGCACATGGATAAAAGTGAATACATGGAGTACATGATGAACATGATAAAGTACATGAAACATGACATACTCGATGTATCCGAGGGGATAACATCGCATGAAAAGATCCATAGGGTACCGATCCGTGTGAAAGTCGTGTCAGCATCAAGTACACTAGTCTATAACAAGAGTACATGTCCAAAGAAGCATGAAAAGATCAGAGAATGTACTCGCCTGGCAATCCGAACTGCTGATGATGATAAGTGACTGGACTGGAGTAATAAGATCCTATTTAAAACAACCACATGTCATAATACAGTCTAAAATATCACAAGGAAAGTTTTCAATGCAAATTCTACATGATTTGGGGCAACCTAAGTCAAATTCAACCTTGGGTCAACTTTGGTCAACCAACTTAGTCAAACTAGGTCAAAGATGGTCCACTAGTCTATAAGTCCATTTTTTTGGTCAATACTAGTCTTAGAGTTGATTTTGGTATGGTTGGTGGTATCTTAGGTTTCAAGCTAAGGGGAAATGGCTATCTTAGAGCATAATACCATGACCTAATATCAATACCAAAGTGAAACCTAATACCAAAATCCTACCAACTATTAATACACAAAAAATCAGATTTCTATCCTAACTATACACCACTCATGTACACATCTAAAAACCAAACTCTCCTTAAACCTAGCAACCAAAGTAGCTAACTAAACTATCAACTAACTATAGTATCCTGAAATTAATCCCTAGAATTTACCTACACAACTAAATAGCTGTTATAGGAATTTACCTATTTCTCTTGGCACATAACCCACATACATATACATCCCAAAAACCAATCTCTGTTTTAAAACTTCAACAACAATCTAGCTACCAACTACACTTGGTATTAACCCCATCTCAACTAACAGTAAACTGAAAAGAAATCTAAACCATCAAAATAAACTCATTCCTTCAATACCAGTTATAGGAATAATACTTGAACATAGCCTATGCTAACCTTCACAACTCAGTTGTCCTATGTTTAGGCCAAACTCGAACATAGCCCTCTCCATGTGTAACCTAGCATGTATTCACCTATGTGGATTAAGGAACCTGAATGTTGCTTTGACAGTAGTACAACTCAGATTTGAACTGAACAAAGAACAAAAAGAAAGAAAAGAACTGAAATCTGAACTAAAGACAGAACACCATAAACCAAAAATCTGAATTTGTTGAGAAGACTCAATCTATGAGTCTACCTAAATCGATCAAAGCCTTAACTCCCTGGAACTAGTAAGTAAACTCACATTTACTGAACCACAAACTCAGGACTGAACTCGAGAGCCCAAAACCTGAACCAACCTATCAATAGAAGAACTGAAACAAAAAGAAAACTAAACTTTTCTTGATACTCCCAACCAATGCACAAATTCGATCACAGTCCAACTCTTGATACAAACTATCAGGTAATCACATAGATAGGGTCAAAAAGGATTTGTAGGTTGAGTTTCTACAAGGTTACACATGAATCAACCGAACAAAATACCAAAACAGAGAATGACTGATCAGAAAACTGGGAAAAACCTGATAATTCGATACTCAACAACCCCAAAGTCAAACACAATAGATTACAACCTATCCTATTATGAAATCTAATAAGTAATCACACCTGGGAGGTTAATTAGGAACTGAGGATTAGTATAATACATGAATAACCTACTGAAAACCGATCAACAGGAAGAAAATTCTGAAACAGAGAATCAACTCTTAAGAAAACCCCGATACTCAACAATCAATCCTACTCACAACCAAGAACATCGAAAACCTATTAATATTCAAACCTGAAAGTAGGTAACGTGTCCTGGGCCTAATCATGATGTGTTAGTGCAATCGTGTCCAACAAAATAGGACACGAAGTGTCCTGGACACCAATGAACCAAAACTGAAACTTAATCATCGTGCACGCGTGTCACTCATCCTAGGGCTCGACACAGAGCGAAATAGGACACGTGGTTACTCGTACACGTAGCCCACCTATAGGGCTACACGTCCACGTGCCTGCACTGGACTCTCGCCATGTGTCCGAGTCGTACGAAGTGCGTATCGGACGCCGCGTTCTCACGCGCGCGCGACAGTGCGCGCCCCGTGCCGTGTCGATTTCTTCCTCGATACTCTACGAAACCCCACGAAACTTTACGAGTACTATGACAGTCAATGCCCCTACCCACAACCCAAAAATGATGTGTCGAGTCGCTGTGTCCAGCGAGAACGGACACAGCAGTAGCAGGGCACGCGCGCGGCCCTCGTGCGCGCGTGCGTGTCCTGTTTTGGGACACGAAATCGAGTCGATTCAATCAAGAATCTAGGGCTTAGGAATCCTGACCTATAGGGCTACAAATTCGAGAAATTAGATTACAAAAATAAACATGTTCGAAATCTAATAGGAATTTCATCGAACACCTATAACCCTAATCCGATACGTGTCCGATACCCTATCAAACGGACACGAAACTTAACCAAACTTTATGGGTAGTTCTAGGGTACCTAGATGCATGCTAATATGAAGAAAAACCAGAAGAAACTATGGTGTTTGGGTGTTTACCTATTGAGAGTTGAAGTATCAAAGAAACTGACTCCTCGATCGATGAGACGACCAGTTTCCACCGAGCAAACGCCTCCAACTCCTTGCTAACAATGCTCCAGCAAATTCTCCTCCTTCCCACGATCACAACGCACTTCGTTTGGGGTGAAACGGAGGTCGGATTAAAAAGTTAGGGTTTTGGAGAGCTGGAAACTAGGGTTTTGTGAAAGGGGTGTCTATTCCAATGCAATGCTTATATAGGGGATGGGGGCTTCCTGTTTTGGCCGGCCATAGGAGTCCTAATAGGGTCAAGGATGGTTCATGGGTCCCACTCCTCTATTTAAGTTGAGTTTAGGCTCAATTAACCAAAGGCTACAAAGGCCAATTAATTAATTAGCCTAAAAATAGCCAAATGGCTTCTAAATTAAACCAAAGCCTAAAAATAAAATCTAATTAGCTAGATACTCATCATAGGTCATGGTTGGTCTCTAATGTGGGTTTACTAAGTTAGACCAAAGGCTAAATCAATCACAAGTCAATAATATCTAGAAAATCACAAAATGACTAAAATGGCTAAAATGACTAAAATACCCTTATTTCAAAAAGTGGGTGTTACAAGGATAGTCCGAAGCGATAGCCCGAGCCTTATCCTTAGGAGCCAAAAATCAGAAGAGATGCCAAGAGATGGACATCTATTGCAAGAGTTGGTTTGTATGTAAAGGGATGTAATGTATAGGAACGGGATCATTGTAATCTGCAATGTTTATGAGAGAATATAAACATTGTATCAGAGAGAAACGAGAGCTTGTAATCTGTTCAAAGAATATCAATAAAGAGAATTGTTTCTTGTTACCATTGTGTTCAATTCATATATCTGCAAAATGTCCACTACTGCTTCAAATATCTGCAATATATTCTGCTGCGTATTGTCAACCTTGTCTATCTTGTCTTGTTACAGGTCTTGGCCTTGTGCAAGCGCAACTTAGGCTTGAACGGCATCACACCCAAGCGAGGATGAACGGTCTCACAGCGTCCGAAGCGAGGACAAAAGGACTCTGCGGGATCGGGGCGTGACACATAAGACCCTGGCTGGGTGGCGAAAGATCAGTGGATCGAGCCATGTGTCGTATTTTTTCTACCTTTTTTATAAAATGATGGGTGTTGGGGGCATTGGGCCCAAAAGATATGTAATGCAGCGTACAAAAAGTTTCGTGTGCATCGCCAGACATCTAAAAAAAAGAAGAAGGGATAATTAGACTTTGGGTCTCAAATAAGTTAGGATATTTGTGTATTTGTGTCTCCAATAAGTTAGAATATTTGTGTTTGAGTCTCGATAATAGACATAATTAGCATTTGGGTCTCCAATAAGTTAATTGTGTTTGGGTCTCTATACTAAATAAAAAAAATAAAAAAATAAAAAAATAAAAAATGAAAAAATGAAAAAAATAAAAAATAGAAAGCAAAACAAAAAAAGAGAGAAAAAAATAAAAAATTGAAAAAGGGAAAAAAAAACAAAAAAGAACGACATGAATAAATTTATTATGGGAATAAATTTGCCCAGTGTATTCGTAATTTTCAGTTATATATTTGGCATGAAATATAGAGATATAAAGTCTAAATATTTCGGACAAACTTATTATCGAAAACATATTCCCATGTTTAATTTAGGTTAAAAATATATTTTCAAAAATTATGACCCAGATAAATAATTTACCCACAAAATATGGAAATTATTTCCCGTAAGAATAGGTGGAGTTGTTTTTTTGACAAAAAAATTGTTGTTTTTTCGTCTAATTATCCTTTTTTGGTGTTTAATTCCCCCCCCCCCCCCCCCCCCACCCCCTTTTTAAAGTATTTTTTTAGTTTTTATCCTTTTTTAGTTTTAGTTTTAGTTTTTTTTTTCATTTTTTCAATTTATTTCATTATTCTTTTCTTTTTTTCGTTTTTTCGGTTTTTGTTTTTTGTTTTTCGTTATTCTCTTTTTTTATTCATTTTTTCTTTCTATTAGTATTTTTTTTTCATTTTTTTCCTTTTTTTAGTTAGATTTTAAGTGTCAACCATTAGTTCAAGATCCAAAGACTAATTATGTCTATTATGGAGACCCAAACACAAATTCAACCGATAATAGACCCAAACACACGTATTCTAACTTAGTCGAGATCCAAAGTCTAAATATCCCAAAAATAAAAAAAATAAAAATAAATTACAATTCCCTAACATAAATGCAAAATTTACATAAAAGTTCCAACAAGGTTTATTATAGGCAACCGAACCACATGGTTTATTATGGCTATTTATAAGGGCACAGCCTTTTTTACTCGGGGCTAGCCAGGATTAGGGCTAGCCAGGCTTTGAGGAACTTTTACTCGGGCTGTCCAAATTTTCTATTCAGGGGTTGTCCATTTTCTTCTTCTCCACTCTCTCTCTTCACAAATCCTAGCTTTCTTCTTCTTCTTCTTCTATCCATCTTCTTCTTCTCCACCATTTCCATTCTCACATCTTCATCAAAACCCTAATTTTTTTCTCATCATCATCATCTTCTTCTTCTCCACCGTTTCCATCATCACCATCTCCATCAAAACCCTAGTTTCTTTCTCTTTTCCAATTTCGATGGCACCCAAAAAATTAAATAAACCCTAAAATGTATGAAAATAAAGGTTAAATACTTCTTTCCTCACAAAGAATGCATGGAAATAAATCCTAAAATGCATATTTCACTCTATTATCAAGATTGAAATAAACCCTAATATATTTTTTTCATTCGGGAATGTCGACTTTAGGACTGCCCAGAAATTGTGGCAGTCCTGAAAGGAACTTGCTGTACAGCAAGTATCTTTCAGGACTGCCTCAATTTTTGGCAGTCCTCAATATGTCTAGGACTGCCAGAAATTGTGGCAGTCCTGTTGTAGAGCATGTCCCTTTCAGGACTGTCACAATTCCTGGCAGTCCTCATTACTTCTAGGACTGCCAGGAATTGTGGCAGTCCTCATTACTTTCAGGACTGCCACAATTTCTGGCAGTCCTCATTATCTTTTATATCTTTTATACCTACCACTTGGATAGTCCTGAGTAATTTTTTCAGTGGCAACTTGTAAATAATAAAAAACTAACACTTGGACAGCCCTGAGTAAAATGTGCTGTGCCCTTATAATTTACCTTTATTATAGGCAAAATTTACATAAATGTTCCAACAAGGTTTATTATAGGCAACCGAACCACCCCCGTCAAAGAAAAAAGAAAGAAAAGAATTCATTTCTGTTGCTGCTTTGCAAACTGAAAAGAAAAGAAGAAGTCTAATCCAGGCCGTTTGTGTGAGACTCTCAGGTATGTTATTTTCCTTATGTTTTTATTTTTAATTTCTTCTTCTTCTTTGTCTTTTTTAACATTTTTGTTGTTGTTGATTTCTTCTTCAGTTCATCTGTTGTTGTCTCTTCTTCTTATTCTTCTTATGTGTTCATCTGTTGTTGTCTCTTCTTCTTCTTATTCTTCTTATGTGTTTTCTTTTCTTTTTTTTTTTAAAAAAAAAAGAAAAGAAAATTTACTAATTTATCTATGTTCCTGGGTGGCGTCTAGGTGAGACGAGAGGTATGTCATCTCAATTTACTAATTCAGTTTACCATGGAGCCTTATTATAGGCAACCGACCGAACCACCCCCGTCAAGTTTGGTTGGGTCGGGATCGTTGGATTAACGGCGGAACTGCTCTAGATCGTCGACGCCAACAACAATTCCGCTGCCCTCCTCTCCTCCCTCGATTTAGAACCAGGTAAGCTACAACACCACCACCCCCCCACCCCCCCTCCCCTTTCTCTAATCCGTTATATCTCTTGAATCGGTGAATAGTTAGCTGTAGTATTTCCCCCAAAATTTGTTTGTTGTGTTTTTGAAATCACACCCACCGGTGTTCTGGTTGAAAATGGGTTCCAATCGATTGAAATTATGTTGCAGATCAGTCCAGAACACATTATGCAGCAGAGGAGATCTTCCCCCGCCGGCCGCCCATCGGGAACCGACGGCTCGGATTTCTCCTACCGGATGGTTGTCGATTCCAGTGAGTACTACCTACTTATTATCATGCTATCCAGGGCCGGCTCCAGTATACAAGTGTTGAGTACTACCTACTTATTATCATGCTATCTAGAGCAGTTCCGCCGTTAATCCAACGATCCCGACCCCAATCTGAACCAAACTTGACGGGGGTGGTTCGGTTGCCTATAATAAGGCTCCATGGTAAACTTCTAGCTTTTTGCTCTTGGGAAATTTATTTCCATGGGAGCTAAGCCCCATAGGGGCTTAGCGACTCGGACACGGACTCGGGCTCAAGGGCTCATGAGGCGTAATGTGGCGTTTTGTTGGCGCACTTTGCACTTAGCATCGTCGCTAGGCGCATAGTGCGCTTAAGTTGCGCTCGTTACGCGAGCCACTTGCGCGGCCAAGTTACGCGAGCCCAGTTACGCGGCCCGCGGGCCACGTTACGCGGGCCACGTTACACAGCCCAGTACGCGCAGTGTGCGTAGTGTGCGTAGTGTGCGCAGCGTACGCAGTGCGCGTAGGGTGCGTAAAGGGGCTGTGTGCGTAAAGT
The DNA here is from genome assembly GCA_029216955.1 of Iris pallida. NCBI lineage: Eukaryota > Viridiplantae > Streptophyta > Magnoliopsida > Asparagales > Iridaceae > Iris > Iris pallida. The sequence goes on along the minus strand of JANAVB010036020.1, from coordinate 471,820 downwards.
GCAAATCACGCTAGTTACGCGAGTGGCGCAACTTGCGGCAGAACGTGTCTTTGCATGTTCTGAGCGGTTGCTCCATGTTCGGGGTGGTTATTACCACGTCCCTAACATTGTGCTAACCGGACAGTTGTTGCAGGGGCCTATATAAGGTCTCCTCCTTCTCTCTCACAGTAAGGAACTAATACACAGGTAGTAGACAGAAAGTTTACAAGTGTTTAGAAGCTGTGAGAGAGAAGAGAGGTATTGTACCAGCGTTGAGTTTTGCACGGGAGTTCGTGTTCATCCGAGGAGTCAGAAGAGCAAGAGTGTTCCAAGTTCTCCGACGAACTTGTTGGTTCCTGGAAGCTATTCGTGTGGGGCGAATAAAGCTTTGAGCAACGGTGATCATTCATCCCAGCAGGAGTTTTTCCATCTTTGCCTGTCACCTTCTTCGTTTATCAGAATTCTATTAGCGCACCTTCGGTGAAGTGTTTGCGTTGGTAGAAATCTGTGCACCTTCTGTGAAGTGTTGCATTAAGTTTATCAGAATTCTATTAGCGCACCTTCGGTGAAGTGTTTGCGTTGGTAGAAATCTGTGCACCTTCTGTGAAGTGTTGCATTAGTGGAATTTCTGTTACGTACTTTCTGTGAAGTGTTACGTAATAACGATTGTTTTTACAATTGTTACGAATTCTCAGTTTTCCATCGAAAAATTTGTGCCCCGGCACTAACAACAAGTCCCGAAAAAACTTTTTTGGATGGAAAACGAATCATGAATCATATCCAATTTTTTTGGATGCAATGAATCATGAAATTAGTCATATACATGCATAAAAATATCATAAAAAACTGATTGCCAATAACACCATCACTCAAAGGGCCAGGCAAGCTCCCCAGTCCCCACTAGTGCGGACTCTCTCTCACCAAATAAAAAAAATAAAAGTACTTGCAAAAAAAGGTCAACCTCACTTAAGCAAGGATCAGGCTCTTTGTTGTCGTGACTCGTGAAATCGCTTCAGTTCCGGTCGCCGAAATGAGAAAAAAAAGAGATGCCCCATTTTTTCCCCCTAGAAATATGGGTTAGAAATATGGGTGACATTTTTTTTTCCTAGGTTTTATTTGTTTCTTCTCCAGGTAGCCATGGACTTCCCCATGCCCATAATTTTTTTTTCCTGGGCTGGGCCAAAAAAACATTGCTACTTCAAAAAGAAATGGAGGCCCCTTGGGGGAGGAGGCCCTAGGCGGCTGCCTATCCCGCCTCCTCCTGGAGCCGGCTATGATGCTATCCTATCAATACTAGGAACAAAGATTATTTATTTATTTATTTATTGCAGGATACACTAAGGTCGCAAAGGGAAAGTCTCACTTGAAAGCTCTCTTCGCTCTTCAGGTAAATAACTATTCAAACCACTGCTGCACTGGAATTTTAGATGCAGATTGTCATAGTTTTTCTATACCTACGACTTCTGATTATTTATGTGCCACTTTTAGACTTTGATTTTTCTAATTGGACCAAAAACAGGGTTGGATTCGATCAGCGGACTCCTCTTCTCTGTTATCTCCTTCTTATAGTTGTTAAATATACATGACACCATACACCAACTGTAGATATTTTCTAATGTTTGGTTTAAAGGTTCTTGCCTATGAGTCAATCTGACCTGTCAGGTTATATCATGAGTTTTAACTTTTAATTGAATTAACTGTTTCTGAACTTGTATGGATTGTCGCTTTTCTATAATTCTCTTTTGCACTTCACTCTTCTCAGTTGTAATATGCTTAATGTAGCTAGATTGATGCTATAGTTGGAGCCTTGTAGGTTGAAATATTGCTAAAAAGGAGTTCTCATTTTTATGTACAAAATTTCATCCACTTATTCTATAACGAAAGCTTGTTTCTTTTGGTTTTATGTTTGAGATTTTTATCTGATTGTGGATTGTGTTAGTAGTGTGTTTTTGTTGCACATCTGGTTTATTTTACTAAAAAAATATTCTATAATCTAATCCTTAGCTGGCTATCTTAATGTATGAAAACTTTTGGGTACACCCTATCTTCTATCCTATATTGAGCTTTCAAACTATGGTGGCAAGAAGTGTTTGAAAATTCCAAAATATTGACTATTTACAAGAGAGACATTAGCTTCAGCCACATACTGTTAACATAATGTGACTATTTTTCTTGGTCTTAAATTGCTACTGCACACTATCTTTCTTTAAGTTCTGATGTACTGCAAAATGATAGGTAGTATTGGCTTTTTTCTTATTTCTTGTTGATCTGTTCATGTAATATTTGCAGACAGTTAGTCAAGTGATCGGTTCTCTATTGCTGTGGGTGTCTGCATCACAAGGGCCTGAACTGAATAGATTTGCTGTTCTATCAGTGTCGATTGGATTCATTTCTCTTATAATTGGACATATAGGTCAGCTTTACATTATCATTTATGATCTCTTTAAATCATGTTGCAGTATGTATGTAGGTCTCTTCACCTTTGTTCATTTTCTGTCTTAATCTCAAAGGTCAGAGGCGCAGCCAAGTGAATTTGTTGAGAGCCTACACCTTCATTTCGTGTATCGCAACTGCATTTTCGATTGCTCGTATGGTTAGAAATGATGTTCTTCTCAAGGTAAGATAAGCTTATGTTTTCAATCTTCCGACAAGATTAATGGGTTTTCTATAGTTGAACTTTTAAGCCAAAATGATTAGTCTTGTCCTACTATTTATAAATTTCTAATTGAATCCTTCTGGTCATCAGATAACTGTATTCGTTCTTAGACTAAATTGAAGAGTTTTTATTGATGAAGCTTAAAGTATCATGAACTTTTAAGATGCACCATAGCTTTTCTGGATAGTAAGAAGAAACTATCAGTGAAGTTCCTTGATTATATTTGTGGTTGCATGCATTTGTTTGAAATTGTCGGAATCATATTAATGTGGAATACCAGTTTGAGGCCAATTGGTTATTATAAATAGCAAGACTAGCAATTATAACAACTACAAATCCCTTTCTAAGGGCCAAGTCCTCAACTATGAAGTATATGTACTTTATAGTATATACAATTTACCAGGTTTGCGGTATCGGAATCAGACCCTTCTTATGAGTATCGGGATTGGTGGCATCGACACCATCGGTGGTTTCGGATAGGAGTATCGGAAATTTTGATATTGGAAAACAAATAATTATTAATAAATTATTACAAATTTAGAAAACATTTTTTACACGTTTAGGCATATTTTTAAGTATTTTCTGTGTTGTTTCTTAGTAGTTCTAAAATCGAAAGTAAATAAATAGTCGCCCTTGCTGATTGGTTTACCTGCGATATATTTGATACATTTAGACATAATTTTATATACTATATGTTGGTTCTCGTTAGTTTTAAATGGAATAATATTAATATTGATGGACATTGTTAATTCATAGATATAAAACTTCGACAAATAGTAATGGTTACAATTTACCCGGTATTGACTGACAAGACTCTTCCTCACAGCTGACAAAAGTATTTGAATGGAAGAAGGAAAGAAGCAAACACCTATTGAATGGCCTATCCTCGAGAAATTGGTCCTCTTTCCTAAGCAAAGAAAAAATTGATTTGTTCTTCATCCCATTTTGTATTTGTTTATGCAAAAAAAACTGCTTATAGCAACACTTCTTGCTCGATTGAATTTATCAATAAGAAATCATATCGATACACTATAACATTGTCACTGAATCATTATGTTGGCATTACTTTTCCATTTTTCAATCATTTCCGTTCAACTTTTTCTACCAAATTGACTGAAAAAGATACCCCCAATGTTGGTATTGGTCAGTACCCCCAACGTTGGTATCGGTCAGTTTCGGTAGTTCCGGTAGCCGTCGGTATAGGATCGGGACATGCCAAACCATATTGGTAGAACATTCATACAGGTGTGTATATATATATATATATATATATATATATATATATATATATATATAATATAGCGATTTCACTAGTCACTTCCCTGACTAGCTATTGTCGAGTTATTTATTTTTGACATTATCACTTTTTGTCTTCTATATATTTGGCCTAGAGCCCTAAAGAGAATCAATCCACCGAGTTGAGTTATTACCAATCTCAACATTGTATCAAAGCAAGGTCTTCCTTGAACTAACTCTCCCTTTCTCTCTTCTCTAAACCATGACCTCTAGCTTAGCCTTCTCTAGTGTAACAAAAAACACTTATTGAATATATTTTGCTTTATCTTTATCAGCCTTAGTTCAGTCCCACATATGGAAACTTTTAGGAAGGCATACTCTTTCCCATTTATTTGACATAGAGGCTATTTTTAGGATTCTTTTTGGAGTTTTTTAATATATTTATTAGGAATCCTAATTAGGAAAGGTACTAGTAAGGATTCTTGTAAAACCAATTAGGATTTGGTTAGGGGAGAGATTTTATTTCTGTTTCCTTTTTTCGGATTTCCTTATTAGGATGAGTTTTATTTTTTTTATTTACTAGGATTATGATTTGTCCTAATTTGGTAATGCTAGGATTTTCTAAAGGCTATAAATAGGTGCCTTGACTTCTTGTAATGATATTGAATTATTTTTTATGAAAGTTTATTATAAGCAATTTGTTCTCTTGAGTTCTCATAGAGATTTCTAGGACTTCCACCTACCTCCAATAAAATTACATATATCCCCCGCCCCTTTGCTACGCCACTTGGTGTCTCTGACCTGATTGCCATCGATGAAAAAGTTGACACCCTCCCGGTACTCTCACCTAACGACTTGACCGTTTGGGTCGTTATCAAGAAGTGCCACGCATAAACGTCACGGTATTGCTCTTGACAATGACGAACAACTACCACTACCAAGTCATCACCAACATCTACCTTCTTCGCAACATCTTCCACGTAACCGTTTTCCATAATCACCATCTCACCATAGTACACGAAGTCAAAAAGCAAGTGCCAAGTCGCAACACCAGGTCGATATGATCGGACGGATGATAATTCTGATAGTGAAAATTGTGTAGGATTTGAAGCAGATTATTCTGGCCGTAGACAGCTGGAGGGTTGACAAGGAAAACCTGGAGATGATGATTACAGACAACGGGCGAAGGATATTCCCAACTTCTTGGAGGACTTCCTTGATTGGATATCGGGAGTTGGAAACTTTCTCGACTTTCATGAAATTCCAATTGTGAAGAGGGTTCCTTTAGTTAGTGAAAAAATCTACAGTGTTACAGAGAGTGTCAAGGTAAGCTTCCAATTCGAGATTGAGCTAAGATGAAGCACAAATTAAGGTACAAATTCTTACCTCCAGAATATGAACAAATTTTATTTAGTCAATTCCAGAACTACAAGCAAGGTTAGCGTACCATATAAACGCACACTACTGATTTCCAACGACTTTCGACATGGAACAATTTGGTAGAATCTGAGAGACAACAAGTTTCTAGTTATATCAATGGCCTTTGTGTAGCAATACAAGATAGGCTTGCATTGCACACAATATGGACCTTAGATGAAGTCTACAATCTAGCTATAATGCCGAAGCAAACAGACAAGATAAAGTCTTCATACATGAACTGATCAATTGAACTCCTACAGGCTACCTGCAAACTATAAAGAAAAAACAGAATATTGAGGCATTTGAAATCAACTCTCAACAACGAGCAACAACATTGCGTTTCAAGAAATAGACTAGAAATATAGACGACACCTCTGGAAGACGAACTAGAACTGGAGCAAGCAATCCTCAGGTACCAATGAATACTTATGCCAGATCTTACCTGGAAAGTGCTACAAGTGTGGAGAGCCAGGTCATCGTTCTAGTGATTGTCAGGCTGCAAGAGATAAAGTCCATACGACTTTGCATGTTGATGATGGAATAAAAAAGCCAAACGAAGATGACTACACAGACAAGGAACACACAATTTTCTATGCATAAGGATGCTTAATATGAGGTAGAGAATGAGTTACTTTCTTATGTCATCGGTCGTCTAATGTTGTCTTGCAAAGACAAAGATGATCCACAACGTCATAATCTATTCCGAATTTGTTGTGTCATCCACCAAAAACTTTCAATGCCATCATTGATAGAGACAGCAAAAATATAGTCTCAAAGGACACCGGGAAAAGACTTCAATTACCGACAGAAAAGCATCGAAATCCCTACAAAATCGGATGGATCAAATTAATAGGTAAAATTCAGGTAACCGAAGATTGTTATATTCCTTTCACTATTGGAAAAATATAAAGATGAGGTTATCTATAATATAGTTGACATGGATGGATGATACTTGCTATTTGGGTAGGTCTTGGAGCTCGTAGTGGAAGAGATAATATATACTCATCCAAAAAGGGTTGAACTTGTTTTATACATGCAACTTTGAAGGAAGATACTAAGCTCAAAGCTAGTGAAGGAGAGAAATCTTTCATGGTTGTTAATATGACAGATTTCAAGGTTGATTTGAAGAAGAACCGACTGTTTATGCTCTCGTTATGAGAGGCTAAGAGTAAAAGGTGGCCTCAACAACTGTTCTGGCAAAACTATTATCTTTATTCACATAATTCAAGGTCTTTCCTGAGAAATTATCACCCGGACTGTCAGCTATGCGAGACGTGCAACATCATATCGATTAAGTTCATGGTACAAGTTTGCATAATCTTCCCTATTGTACAATGAGCCAAAAAGAGAATGAGGTACTACAAGAACATGTAGAAGATTTATTGAAGATCATAACCATAATAGTCGTGAAGATCGATACGAGGATGGAGACCTTGGGCGTGAAGTTATTCAACAGTATTTATTCATATGGAATAGAAGATGGTAAACTTCACTTTTAAATTCGAGGTCGTGTTCTTTTGAAGAAGGGGAGAATGACATAAAGGTTAGTTTTAGGAATCTTTTAGGAGATTTTATTAATAGATTTATTAGGATTCTTAATTAGGAAAGTTATTAGTACGGATTCTTTTAAAGCAATTTGGATTTGGCTACGAGTTTTTTTTAAAGATTCTCGTAATAGGATTAGTTTTATTTATTTATTTATTAGTACGGATTTGTCTTAATCTGGTAATGCTTGGATTTTCTAAAGGACTATAAATGGGGGCCTTCAGCTCTTGTAATGACATTGAATTATTTCTTATGAAAGTTTATTTATAAGAGATTTGTTTGAGATTTTTTAGGGTTCCATCTACCGTTGGTTATAACAATATTTATCCCCCTCTACTTTGCTACGCCAATTTTGTACTCTTTCCGAAATAAAGTAAATCCATTAAATTGAGCCAACTTTCAACATGGTATTAGAGGATGGTTATTTTTTTACCAGCTTTTTTACCTCCCCAAAAGTGATCCGCCTTCCTCTTTTACATCTTAGTCCTCTTCCTCTATCCTTAGCCTACCTGAAACACTGTCACCTCATCCCTCGAGTCTTCTTTACCCTAACTCCTTGGAGCCCTAGTTTGTCTCCTTCATTCCTAACCCACAGCCTCAGCTCCTCCTTCCTCTTCTCCTTGCTATCCACAACATCCTACCCTTTCGCTTCAGCCCCCTCATCCTCCGCCGACAAAATTATCTCGAGTTGGCCCTTTCTATACATGTTCGCCCATTATGCTCTTCACGTCATCTTAGGACGATTCACCGGTTTTATAATAGCTCTTTGGCTCCAGAGTCATGCGAAAGTGTGCTCTTGACTTCTCAACTCTATAGATGAGATGATCCTTACTCTTGTGCGATTACGTCTCTATCTACTGCCAAAGAAATATAGGCACAACTCAGATCTCTCTTATCCTTTGCAGATATTCTTCTGCTTATATTCAACTCTTCTTCTCCGACATTTATTATTCTCTACTACATATTGGTAAATCGTCAATATATTTTTGTCTGAGAAGGAGCCAATGCTCGTAGCGTTCTTCCTCACGGTGGCGGCCATGCTGGTCATCGTGTTGGCCTTGGGGCTATGTTGTTCCCACCAAAGTCATGTAAAGGCTCCTTATTTGCAACAATGTGTTACTTCTAAGACACTATCCCCAACACCTCATATTTCTGCTCGAGTCATCGCCTCAGTTACTTTATCCTCGACTTCCTCCTTCAGGCTTGTCACTCTATTGACTGAGGCGATTCAACATTTTCTCAGACTTATCTCTACTCCGTTTGCTATTCATCTATCTACAGGATCTGACATAGCGTATCTCTCCCATTTTTCTTGGATCCTTGGCACTGGCGCTACCAATCACGTTACTCGGGGGGGGGGGGGGGTAGGACTTCCCTCTTTTGATAGGAAAGAGTTCACATCGGATCCTACAATATGCTTTATTTTGACAATTAATCAACTTTATTATGTTTTCTATTACCATTTAATTGATACCAATGTTGAACTTCACAGTATCTGGATCGCCCAGTTGCCACTTTTGGATATCCAGTTTGGGAACCTGTCAAATTTGGGGTCGTAGGATCCGGATCGTGTTTCCTAATTAGACCACTGGTCAACTCTTACTGTAGTCCTGCAAGTAAGAACTACGATTAATTACGCTTCCAGGACACTGGATATACCACTGCTGATGCAATAATTACATCTTTTCGTGAACAATTGTCTTCAAGAAACTCCCGTCCTGAGTTTCTGTCATGCCATTTCTTATTAGGTAATCTCTATTACTGCAACCATAGTTATTAACATTTCTGATTCATCATGGATTGTTAATTCATCTTTATTTTCAATTGATGCCTTTGGATTCCAGATGGCTCTTTTCCCTACCAAAATTTCCACTGCACATTTATCTCACCTACGGCTTGCAGTCTGTTCTCACTTGATAAGAACTGTTGACGATTCGGCTTGCAGATTGATCATTGTAGCTGCCGTCTGCCTAGGAAATAACTGTCCATGTCTAGTCGATATTGTGTCACATTCATAGTTTGCAATATCGTCCGATACTGATACAGCTTGGTATGTCCCGATCCGATACCGATTGCTACCGATACTAGCCGCTACGGACATAGGGGGTCTTTTTTTTTTTCAATTAATTCGGTAGAGAAAATAGAATGAAAAAGACCAATCAGCAGTGGTGGAAAATCATAGTGAGGTTGTAAAAACATGTAAATTAAGAAAACGTATTCATCGCAGGTAAATCAATCAGCAAGGGTGATTATTATTTTATTCAATTTCAAAACTAGTAAGAAACAACACATAAAATGCTTAAAATTATGCTTAAATGTATAAAATATATTTTAATTTTTTAATAATTTTTTTTTTCAATAAAAAAATCCGATAATCCGATCCGAAACTACCAATTCTCTGATCCAAAACCACCAATACCGCTCATACCGCCGATCCATCCGATACCCATCTCGATAGTGCGAACCATGGTATATTTGGATCAAATGGCCTTTATTTGGTTTACAACTCTTTGTACTCGTTACATCAGGTTTGAGATTTATACTTATATTTCTTAAATAATTCATCACTTTCTTTTGCATATGAAAGCAATATACTGTTGTTGAGATGTATACTGTATTTCTTGAACAGTTAATGCCCTTGTATGCCTCTTAGTTTAAAAGCAGACTCCTCATTATATTGTTGTTGTTAGGTTATCCATTACAAAAATGTGGAGGCACTCACAAATTATGAACTCTTGAAGGTCGTGCATTTGCTATTTGGTGGGTGAAATAGTTCATGCCCTTTCAATATATACAAAAAAATAATTGTATATCAGCAAAATGCTGACTTATTCTTGACTTTGCACGAATGCCAGGTGTGGTGTTGCAAATATTCGTCTTCATCATTGTTCCCTCTCTTGTGCGAAATATGTCCCCTCCTAAGAGGTCTCAGTGAGCAGCAGTTATTCAGTTCAGAGACAAGCTAAAATACCTTTCGCAACGAGAATGCCTGTTCTTTCGGGTACTAATTACAGCTTGAGCTTCTGAGTTTTGAAGCAGTTCGCATAGCCATAGTCGTTTAAAATATGATTGTCGAATTTTGAAGGCGAGGATTCCTCTTTCATATTTGGATATTAGAAGCTTAGCATCTGCTACTTGATTTTCTTGTTTGATAAAGAATAGCAAATTAGCAAATGGTTATTGACAAAGGACATGCATCAACCATATTCTTCTCGTCTTAAGGCACGAGACTGTTAAATGTGGTAAGGATCATTTATGCTGTCATTATTCTTTCTCATCATATATTTCTGCATGACGAAAAATTCTCCCCCTCCAGTGACATGGGAGGCATGTAAATATAGAAATAGCTAAACTTGGTGATTGCGGAGTATGGTGGCCTGTGGAAGAAAACTTGGCGATTGAATCTAAAACCTTGTGGTCAGGGGAATTCATAGTGACTGACAACCCTGATTTTGGAGCTAGCATGATCACTAATATCTGCACTGGTTGAGGGTTGGTAGGACTCTGGTGAACTTGGATGATCATGCTTTTGGAGCATTTATAGCATATCCTTGTAGCAGTATTACTTTGTTGTAGATGAGCAAGAATGTAAACTATACTAGTGGTATTAAAGGAACAATGAGAATCCATTGAGAGAATTTTTTTATATATACTAGTTTCTTGGGGGTAGAATAAAAAGTTCAAGGAGCTGTTGAAGGAGGCAGGAGAACTTCAGGATGATTTTGGTTGAAGTTGAGCTTGTGTTCAGATTGGGTTAAGTTGGATTTTCGTTGGTCCGAATATGGTCTTTTAGCCAGTGTTGAGTCCATGTTGGTTTTGGGTGCTGCATGGTGTAATTTGGATAGTCTTAAAACATATGGTTTAAAACCGCAGTGGATTTAAAAAAATATTCACCTCTCATCACAGGAATATAATATTCAAGAAATATATTATCTTCAATAATTTTGATTGGATTAGTACCAAATGCAGTAATAAAAAAATATGGATGTGAATAACATATTTTCATCATATTATCGCGTACCATATGGTCTCTAGGATCCTAAAGGGTTGAAATCAAAAATAATATTGGGATAGATTGATTAAACTTTAAACTATATACACTGATATAAGTAAATTCTAACAATAGTCTATCTTAAGAGGTCTTCAGAGAATTCAAATGATGAAAACTCAAGGCTACCTCACAGGCTGGGACTAGCACCTTCAACTAGCCGAATTTGACACTTTAATATTTCGTACTATTTTTTTGTGTGGAAATTTTCATTTAATAAAATTGTGCATACAATATAAAATTTCGGGATGGACGTGTCGAAGAAATTAAAGTGAGCACCCCTCTTACATCTCACTTTAAGCTCACTGCGGAGTAGTGTCCATCAACCGAGGACAAAAAAGAAGATATGGAAAAGGTTTCATATTCTTCAGCAGTGAGAAGTCTCATGTATGTCATTGTGTGTACAAGGTCATATTTTGCTCAAGCAGTAGGTATGGTTAGCAGGTATTTCTCAAATCCATGGAGGACAAATTGGAGGGCGGTCAAGTAGATCTTCCGTTATCTTCAGGGCGCTGCTGGTTGGAGAGATTTTATTCAGAAGTGACGAACCAGAGCTGGTGGATATACCAATGCTGATATGGCTGGGGATGTGGATGTAATGTCCCGCACCGCACGGTGCATTATGCTGAGTCGTTGACTCGAAGAGTTGCGTTGACCCGATGAAGTATCGATGCGAATCGATGCAAGAGCTACGTTGGTCCGAAAGAAAGCTTTGAGTCGATTCAAATCTATAAATCGAAGCGATGCAAGAGCAAGACATAAGTCCGATTCGAAGAATCATTGATTTTAGTTGATTTCGTGTGCAGGCTATACGTTTACGCTGAATTATAAGATATCAGCATTTTGTCTTATTTGCAACGGTGTCCGCAAAACCAAATCGTCACCTTGCAACGGACTGAGGCATGGACACGATAGGCCGAATCAGTCGAGTAGCTCAACGGAATGGCCAAGTCAGAAGAGTTGGCCGTGCAACGAAGTTATGGATTCGAGCTGCATCGGCTCGGCAAAACGACAAGGTGTATCTGCTTAAGGTGGGCGGGTTCAAGACCCTTTGTAGTGCCCCGTCCCTACATCGTGTCCCGTTTCTGTCCACGGGGTGCGCGAGAAAGGAACATTGTCGCTACCGATTCAGTCGGAACCGATAGATCGGGATCGATTGAAACGGTCGAACGGGAACGATTGAAACTTCATTTACATTGACTCCATTACAATCATTGCCGCGCGGGCTACAACATGACTCAACTTACAAAACGAACGCTGATGAGATAGTCGTTCCATACATTACATCATTTTTTACAAGCAAAATAGTTACACTTTCCACCTATGATCGAGGGAAGCCGAGTCGTCATTTCTTTCCTTTGTACTGAGCGCGGAGTCTTCAAAAGGATTCAGGAACAAGCCTTCAACACACGGACTAGGCTTCAAAAGTGTTCACGCCGCCTTGAGCTTTAAGTGGCACGCCCTTCGTGGTTCGGGGTACCTGCGTGGAGAGCGAGGATCAGTACATTACACTTTGTACTGGTGCATGGCAAATTAAGTTCCAAGCTCTCATTTGGTTGAAGAGTTTATATGACTTAGTTTATGAATGTTTCTAACCATCCTAATGAATTTCAAACGAGCAATGACAAGCATAATGTAAAATACGTTGGAACTTACCCACGGAGGACCGCACCGCGCCTTATGAAACTTACCATGTTCTTCCCTGTCAATTGTTATCATTTACATACCAAGTGCAACATTACGTGTGTTTGGTCACTGACATCACAAGCCATCTTGGACTATAGCTTTGTTAGCCAGAGCCCTTGCAGTGCAAGTAGCGAGCCCCGCTGCAAGTTCCCGCTTAACCCTTGCAATCATCCAGCACAGCTATACCGTGTTTCCTCCTAGGCCGAGTCGATCCCGTGGCCCCGGATTGTCGTTCGAGGAAACTCTCTCCTTGTCGATAAGTTGTCCAATGACCGAGTTAAGACAATATTTAGTTATTAAGGTCTAGCCTACATTCTCTTTGAAAACTTGATCATTTTACCGTGTTCGTGCCCTTGCATTCGTTCATTCATCCGCAACAACACTATCGATTTACCTAAGAAGGGGGTCGAGAAGAGAAGGGTCAGCCACTCACCTTGAGTTTGCTTCAGGCGAGAGAACATGTTGGTCGCGCTAGACGTCTTCTACGCGATTACCTGAAATCGCACAAGCAACCGATTAGAACACTGCATTATTCAAGAAGTTCGATAGGAAATGCGAGTTCGAAATGCAAGCCATGAAAACCATCAAAAACATTCACGAAAACGCATTCAGAAAACAAAGCCAAAACCAACGCAAGCGGCGTGAAAAGCAGAGCAACGGGAGGTCTCTCCTGACTCAGCCGTAGAGTCAATCCTTGAGGCGCAACCCGCTGAATATGGGACTTGGTTCCGAAGAAGCCATTCCATAACGGGGAATGGATCTTAATTCAACCGTTCCCATTCGATCGATTCGATCGATCCCGGCCTATCGGTCCCGAACGAATCGATAGCGACAATGTTCCTTTCTCGCGCACCCCGTGGATGGAGAACGGGGCATGATGTAGGGACGGGGCACTACCGTAGGTTCTATTCTTAAGTTTCGAGGAGTCTGGACTTATATGGGACATAATGTATGGACATCGTCTATCTGAAGCATCCGCTGGCTCGTCAAATTGTACTGGAAGATGAGAAAGAGCTGAGTGACTTGTATTGCGAGAAGAGTGAGACTGAGTGATTGTAATCATGGCCTAGTGCCACTTTTGTAATCCTTGTTCAATATTAAATAAAGAACCTCTTTTGTTGACTTGTGTTTTGGTTCTAACTTTCTGCTGGTTTATTCAATGTTTCTGCTTCGGGACTTCTGTGCGACGACCCCGTCGCTTAGCCTGTAATCGATCGTTATGGAACCCGCCTTGCGTTAGCACAATCTAGGCTCACGCGGCATCACGTCTTAGCGAGGACGATCGGTCCTACGGGACCGGGGCGTGACACCAAGCCCCTAGCAGCCACATAATGGACAGTAAGTTCGGAGAATAATTCCTCGTTAAATAGACGGTTAGAACGGTAACCCCCACTAAGTGGTCAATTACTGAAACTGAAACGCCCACACAGAAACACACAAAAGCGACTTTGGGGCACAAGTCCAACGGGAGCAGACTCTCTGCTGAAACTAAGGTCCAGCGGTAGCAGCCTCCTGGCTAGAACAAAGGTCCAGCGGAAACATACTTCCCGTTAGAGTCACGGAAGAATACTTCCCACTGGAGCCAAGGTCAAGTGGGAGCTGCATCCCCGCTGTAAACAATGTCCAACGGGAGCAAACTTTATGTTATCCTACAAAATATTTGTAGGTTACACCTTGACAAATAAGCCTATAAAATATTTATTTACATTTTTTTAGTTATAGGATTGGCTGTCCTAAAGAATCTAGGAAATAGAATATCTACATACTTTAGTTCTTATTTAAATATTTAATTCCTTTTATTTGTATACTCTTTATTTAATTATCCTAATAAGTTTGAAATCTAGTTATTGGACTTATGAGTAATGTTATTCATACCTCCAAAATTATTCCTCCAAACTATGTATCTCCAAATTATCCCTCCAAACTATCCCTTTTTATGTGGTAGTTGACGTGGAATGTATTAGGTGTCATATGACATGGCATATGACATGAAAAGTTTTATACCAAAAATTAATAATCCAATTTTTTTAATGTTAACTTTAATTTTAATTTTAATTCTAATTTTAGTCTTAATTTTAATTCTAATTTTAATTTTAATTTTTAAATTTTGCCATGTCAGCTGCCACATTAACATGTCACGTCAGCTGTCACATAAGGATAGATGATTTGGAGGAACAAATAATATTATTTTTATACTTATTTATTTACTAAAATATTTAATTGCTCGTTCCTTGTCAAGCCTAGCTTATTGATAATTTGAAAATACAAAAAAATTTAAAAATTTATGACGTAGGCTTACATGCTGCCCCCTTGACCCCATTAATAGATAGGGGAATATTGTAGTGGGTTGATGGTGTCCATGCTCCCAAATTGATGGTTACTTGGATCCTAACTAGAACCATACAGATAATTTAGGATTCAAGACATACTCAAAAAATATATTTTTTTATAAAATAAAAAATAAAAGTGTAAAAATAAATAAGAAGAAAATAAAAATTGGATAAGGGAGTAGTAGGTTTTTTATTGCAAAAACTAATTGTTATAGGGATATTTTCAAGTTCCTAGTACTCCCTCTACAGAATTTTTTTTTTTGGGTATGAGATTACACTTGGTTGACAATTGTGCAAGCTCTCTCCATAATCCACATGACACTTTCAACCTTTCTGAATCTCATGTATATAATTTTCTGAATCTCACGAATATAATTCTTCTTCAAATTTATAACTTTATATTTTAACAAATTGGATAATTGAATACACTAAATCTGGACTATCTTATCTATACTATATAGAAGTTTAATAATTTAACATCTAATAGGATATTTCGTCTTATTTAATCTAAAATTTTAAATCTCACGTATATTTAAATTATAAAATGTTATATTTAGAATCAAATCCATAAGCTAATGCTATTGTATTTTAAAATTAAGTGATATCGTGATATCAAATTAGATTACTTTTATATTAAGTTTTAAATTGAGAGAAAGAGAATGAGTAAAAAAATTAAATTCAATATCTTTTACTCCGCAAAAAATCAAAAATCAAAATCTCCAACAAAAACAAGATTCGGGACATTTTTTTAATCTTGTTGATTATATTAGATGATTTAAAGTAACTAAAATTAGATTAAGTTAGAGTTAAATATAAGATAGATTTAATTGGATTAAAATTATAAAATATATTGGATTTGGACTTTAATTTGACAAGATTATATGTTAAGTAAGCTTATGATTAAAATTTTGGATTAGATGAGAGCAAATATTTTAAGTGTGCATTTTTCAGGTCCTTGGGTCGAATTTTTCTTTTCAGAGTGAAGCTCCCTCTATGTTAGCCAAAGCTCCTTCGCTCAACATCCCTCTATGTATGTTAGCCAAAACTCCAGTTGAAAGCTCTTTAAAAGCTGTAATCACATTTGTTGGGTCAATTTTCTTGTAACTATGAAACTTCCAATCTTCCCAAAGATGTCATTTCAGACATTTCTAGTGTTGTATATAATTAAACCAGACAATTGCATCCCTAAAATATTTCTTCTTCTAAGAAAAAACCATATATATATATATATATATATATATATATATATATATATATATATATATATATATATATAAACAAACAAACAAAAGACTCCGTCCGAAAAGAATAATGCAACAAATTTTCTCTTTAGCAACCGAAGGTGACACCACCCGTTGATCAGTTAACCTTGAGAAGTATAATAAGTTCCACACAAGAAGTTGGTTAGCCCACGGGATGACCCAAAATTGCTATGTAAGTACTGAACAAGGCGAATGCCAAACCGACAGAGAGAAGGAAGTAGTCCACAGCCCTTTGCCAGAGAGCGAGGGAAGGGCCCATGAGCTTGAGGTGGAACGACGCCGGCAGCACGAAAGAGATCAACGCGCAGACGGTGCCTCCTGAGAACGACATCAGCTGCGCAAAGCCCGGAACCGAAGTAGCTAACAGAGCCAGCGCTGCCACCACAGCCACGCGAGCCGCCTGAGAGCCTAACCTGTAATGCCCTGAATCCGTTGCAGAGCACGGTGCGGGCCAGCGGCCGAATGGCCGTGTCGGATGAGAATTAGGGAACTTTACTTGGGAAAACTTTACCAGGATCGCGGGATAATGAATTGAGATCCTTTCCTCGTTATGGATTGGACTCTTTTGAAATGATGCCCAAGATGCAGTGGCGCACGTCTTGGGAGAAGAGTTCTATATAAGAGTCGCTTGCCCCGAGACCGTTGCCCTGCTGGTTTTCGATGTCGCTTTTGTTGTTGGCTTTTGTGTGCGTTTTCGTGATTGTTTTCGATGAATGTTTTCATGAATTTACTTTCACTGTCTACGCATTTCATATCGAATCACTGAGAGAAAGAGAAGAAGTATGCTGACCAAACGTTGGTGCCAATGCAGGTGCTAACGCAGTGAACCGAGCTTGACGTTGCGTGGAAGACCTCTTTCTCTCGGCAATTCACCAACAAGTGAGTGGCTTTGATCCTTCGACGATCCTTGATCTTCGCGCATAACAATGGTAGACTTGTTATTGTATTCGGTGCTTAATAAAAGATGCCTAGTAATAATACGGGAAAGATAATGAAAGATAAATTATCACATGGCTAGGCTTATGTTGTAAATCGAATGATGCTCGTATGCTATGTGAATTGTTTAACAGGTGATGCAAAGACCCAAGTATTGGGCGGTAAGTATATCGGACTTCAGTTCGAAAGAATGGGTTAAACATGAATAGTCCCTTGGTTGGATGAACGAATATGCGAGCCTATGGCTCAAAGTAAGATGGTAAGATGGCAAGTTGGAAAGATGGGAAAATGGCAAGATAAAATGAGAACTACGACTATGTGTGGAAGATGCTATTATCATGCATGTCATGTCCCTTATTAGTTAAGTTGCATTGCATGCATGGTCATGGACAACTTGTATACAAGGTAGTTCCTCGAACGGTACTCCGAGGCCAAGGAACCGATTCGGCCTAGGAGGAACACCGTGCTGAAGTAGTAGCACAGTGCTGAAGTAGTAGCACGGTCTTTCGGGAACCTTCCGGATGGGCTAGCTACCCACCGCTGAAGGGGAGCCGTCCGACCAAGATGTCCCAGATGGCGTGTAGTCAGTGACCTTCATATAGACAGGTGGCATAGCTAACAATGTCTTATGCAGGCAGAGTAAGTGGTATTCATAAATATTTACAGGGATGGCTATCGACCGTGGGTAAGATTCACCAAATTGGTGATCAATATGAATTGCTTATGTTAGAACAACATGAATTGCTTATGTTTCTAACATCACTGTAAGCTCCTTATATTTCTCATCAAATATATGAATTGTTAATGGACCCTAAGGCAAGATAGAAAAAATACAAATCAATAGTGAACATTCATGTAATTTTACTACTGTTGATTTATGGTGAGATTGGTTACGGCCGCTCACCAGTACATATGTGGCAATGTACTGACCCTCGTCTCCACAGGTGCCGGGAAACCTAGTGGATAATCATAGACGCTGAAGGCTTGCTGTCCGACTCTTTAGAAGCTTCGTACATCTTGAAGTTTCCACTTGAAGAAGAAGGCATTTTGCTGAAGGTGGTTATTGCCGCATTATTAATAAAGGGATATGATGTATGGAACAAGTTGTATCTCATTTCAATATTTCTGCAAGTTGTAGCCAAGTTTGGCATTTCATCTCGGTTGTTTGAGAGCCTTATGTTTTATGCAATGTAATTTCAAAGATATCAATAAAGAACTTATTTCACATCATATCTGTGTTGCCAAAACTTCTTTATCAACCGCTGCGAATCTCCATTCAAAATGTCTCTTTTATAAAGGAACACGAGCACGCCTTGTACAAGTGCAATTCCAGACTTGTACGGCATCACGCCTTAGCGAGGACGAACAATTCGGCGTGAATCTAAGCGGAGGCGAACGATTCCCCGAATCGGGGCGTGACAGTTTGGTATCAGAGCACGGCTTTACTTCCTTGGGAATTTCTTGGTTTTAAGATTTTGAAAATGACACAAGCTTTATTGCTTCTTGAACAACTTTAGTTTTAAATGTCCCGAAATGAGATGTTCCATACAATAAGTCCATAAATATTTTATGAGACTAACATGCTTCTCTGTTTTTTTGCAGAGATGATAAAGGCGGGTGCAACGAACAACGCGAGTAGCTCAAGGGTGGTAGCCTCAACCGACCCTATAGAGAGAATGCTGGCTATGATGGAGAGCCAGCAGAGGCAGAACGCAAAGCAATTCGAGGCCCAACAGAAGCAGCTAGATACCCTGCAACAGTTGGTCCGATCAGTGGTGAACAATGGGGCTCAAGGCACTCCAGTCTCACGAGAGAGCGAACTTGTGGAGGCAGAGGAACCCCCGACGGCTATGAAAACCACTGTTGTGGCCGACATTACAAAGTTTAAGAAGATCTGCAACAAAGAATTCAAAGGGACAGAAGAAGCCACAATTGCTATGGATTGGCTAGTTGAAGTGGAGGATCACCTGGAAGCTTTGGGTATTGTTGGATCCAAGAGGGTATCGTGTGTGAAACTACTGCTGGTTTCCAACGCACACTACTGGTGGCAAAGTCAGAAAAGGATTCTTGCGGGAGTGAATGGGACAACGAAAATTACTTGGCAGATGTTCCGCGAGGCCTTTCTGGCTCAGTATTTCTCTTCGACTGAGCAGCGAGCTAAGGAATTGGAATTCCAAAAGCTCGAGCAGGAAAACTTAACGGTGAAGGAGTATGAGGCAGAGTTTTCGAGACTGTCTCAATATGCAATCACGAAGTTTACTGACGATGTATCTAAGGCTCGTCGATTTGAGCAGGGCTTGAGGCCTGCTCTGAAGGCTCAAGTTGTGGTTCAGAAATATAAGACTTTTCAGGAGTCTTACGAGCACGCAAAGGAATTGGACCCACACTATCCTGCGACGGCGCCAGTGCAAGCGTCGGTGCAGAATCTGCATAACAAGAGACCGAACAATGGGGGTAGATATGAGGCGCCTAAGCGTCAGAATCACGGTAGGTTCCAACGACCCAACCAGGGTGGACCATTCTGCAACAAGTGCCGCAACAAAGGGCACTTTGCTAACGAATGTCAGGTGCTAGAGGGTGGATGCTTCAAATGTGGTCGCATGGGCCACGGATTCAGAGATTGCCCAGGGAGGGGCCACCAGAACCCTCCAAGGCAGCAGCATCACCAACAGTATCAACAGAATCGTGGGCAGGCACCACGACCCCATCAACCACCACAGAATCAGAGGCCCGGTGCCCAGGGCCGAGTCTTTGCATTGATTCAGGAAGAAGTACTTGCATCAGATACTGTAGTGACAGGTATATTGTTATTTAATGGCATTCCTGCACGTACTTTATATGATTCTGGTGCTTCACATAGTTTTATATCTAAAGACTATGTTAAGGAACATGAAATAAAAATGACAATGTTGGATGTATATCTTAGTGTTAGTACTCCATCAGGAGTGGAGATGCCTACTAACATGATATGTAGGGATGGTTACATATGTATCGGAAAGAGAAAGCTACCATTAGATGTAGTCGAGCTAGATATGAAAGATTATGATATCATTCTGGGAATGGATTGGTTAAGTGCATGTTGTGCGACGATTGACTGTGCGAAGAAGCGAGTTGTGTTTCGACTACCTGGAGGAACAGAATTCTCTTACTCGGCCAGTTCGTCGACGAAGGCTTCGATGGTGATTTCAGCTGCTACGGCCCGGCGAATGTTACATTCTGGCTGCGAAGGGTACCTTGCTTCTGTTCGAGACACACGCAAGAATGGTGCAGACTCAGCTAACACTGAAGTCGTGGCAGAATTTCCTGATGTGTTTCCTAACGAGATACCCGGAATGCCTCCGGACCGAGAGATTGAATTCACTATCGATACATTTCCAGACGCTCGTCCGATCTCAAGGGCTCCGTACAGGATGGCGCCTGCTGAATTGAAGGAACTCAAAGTACAGCTACAAGAATTATTAGACAGGGGATACATCAGACCCAATGTTTCACCATGGGGTGCTCCGGTGCTATTTGTGAAGAAGAAAGATGGATCGATGCGGCTGTGCATCGACTACTGCGAGCTAAACAAAGTTACAATTCGGAACAAGTACCCGTTACCTCGAATAGACGACCTCTTCGATCAGTTGCAAGGGGCGTCTGTATTTTCAAAGATTGATCTTCGCTCAGGCTATCATCAGTTAAAGATCAAACCCGATGACGTTCCTAAGTTCGTATTCCGGACCAGATATGGGCACTATGAATTCTTGGTCATGCCCTTCGGACTGACCAACGCCCCTGTCGCTTTTATGGATATGATGAACAGAGTCTTCCGGCCCTTTTTGGATAAATTTGCGGTCGTGTTCATCGATGACATCCTAATCTAATCGAAGAGCAGAGAAAACCATGTAGAACATTTGAGGACAGTGTTACAGACTCTACGGGACAATCAGCTCTATGCCAAGCTGAGCAAATGTGAGTTTTGGATGAGTAGCGTGTCGTTCCTAGGGCACGTTATCTCGGCGGAAGGTGTGTCCGTTGACCCAAAGAAAATTGAAGCCATAGTGGATTGGAAGCAACCCACATCGGCGAGCGAGATCCGAAGTTTTCTCGGCTTGGCAGGCTACTACAGGAAGTTTGTCAAGGATTTTTCAAAAGTGGCAACGCCTTTAACTCGGCTAACCCAGAAGGGAGTTGCATTCGATTGGACTGATGAGTGCGAGGCTTGCTTTCAAAATCTGAAGCAACGTCTCGTATCAGCTCCAATCCTTACACTTCCAGACGGCGTCGAGGGATTCCAGATATACAGTGATGCGTCCGGATTGGGTTTGGGATGTCACGCCCCGATTCCGTAGAATCGATAGTCGTCCCCCGGGCATGATGCCGTGCGAACCTAAGTTGCGATCGCACAAGGCATAGTCATAAGGTTATCCGAAACACAACATCAAGTTAGAGTACGCAGAGAAATTGAATGACACATTTGGAATAGAAATAGACTTTTTTATTGATGATAATAAAACTTTACATAGACTCCTTTACAATCATTGTCGCGCGGGCTACAACATGACTCGACTTACAAAATGAACGCCGATGAGATAGGTCGTTCCATACATTACATCCCCTTTTTACAAGCAAATATATAACATCTTTCCACCTGCTATCGAGGCGAGTCGAGCCGCCATCTTCTTTTGGACTGAGTGCGGGTCTTCTTCAAAAGGAAATCCAGAAAACAAGCCTTTACACGCGGACGAGGCTTCAAAAGGGTTCACTTCGCCTTGAGCTTTCAGGTGGCACGCCCTTCGTAGTTCGGGGTACCTGCGTGGAGAGCGAGGATCAGTACATTACACTTTGTACTGGTGCGTGGCTATTTAAGTTCCAAGCTCTCATTTGGTTGAAGAATTTATATGACTTAGAGTATGAATGTTTCTAACCATCCTAATGAATTGCAAACAAGTAATGACAAGCATAGTGACATTTACGTTGAAACTTACCGACGGCGGCCTAGCCGCGCCTTATGAAACTTACCAAGTTCTTCCCTGTCAATTGTTATCTTTTCCATACAAGTGCAATATTTCGTGTGTTGGTCACTGGCTCCCAGAGCCATCGTGGACTCCTTTTTTGCTTTTATTAGACGAGGCCCTTTCAGCGCGAGTAGCGAGCCCCGCTGCAAGTCCTCGCCTAACATTGTGCCCAGCACAACTTATGAAAATGTTTCCTTCTTGGCCGCATCGGTCCCGTGGCCCCGGGTTGCCGTGCGGGGAAACTCTACCTTGTCGACAAGTTGTCCAATGACCGTACAAAGACCATTTTTCTTCTTTTAGTTATTAAGACATAGCCTACATTCTCTTTAAATCTCAATCATTTTACCGTGCCCGTGCCTTTGCATTTATACTTTCATTCGCAACAACACTATCGACTTTGCCTAAGAAGGGGGTCGAGAAGAGAAGGGTCAGCCACTCACCTTGAGTTTACTTCGGCGAGAGAACTTGCTGGTCGCGCTAGACGTCGCCTACGCGATTACCTGAAATCGCACAAGCAACCGATTAGAACACTGCATTATTCAAGGAGTTCGATAGGAAATGCGAGTTCGAAATGCAAGCCATGAAAACCATCGAAAACATTCACGAAAGCGCACTCAGAAAACAAAGCCAAAACCAACGCAAGCGGCGTAAAAAGCAGAGCAACGGGAGGTCTCTCCCGACTCAGCCGCAGAGTCAATCCTCGAGGCGCAGCCCGCTGAATATGGGACTTGGTTCCGAAGAAGACATTCCATAACGAGGAATGGGTCTTAATTCAACCGTTCCCGTTCGATCGACTCGGCCGATCCCGACCTATCGGTCCCGACCGAATCGATAGCGACAGTGTTCCTTTCTCGCGCACCCCGTGGGCAGAGTACGGGGCACGATGTAAGGACGGGGCACTACACCATAACCAACTAAGAAAAAGTTTCGTCCTCGAAACTTAAGAATAGAACCTACCTCTACGAGAACAATGAAGGGAACTTCTCCTTCATTTCAGACTCAAGCTCCCACGTCGACTCCTCGACCGAATGGTTTCTCCAGAGGACGCGGACTAGAGGAATAGCACGGTTGTGGAGAAGTTTATCCTTGCGCTCCAAGATTTGCACCGGCTCTTCGACATATGATAGGTCCGCCTTCAGGTCCAGCTTGCCCAACTCTACCACATGTCCCGGATCGTGCACGTACTTCCGCAATTGCGAGACGTAGAAGACGTCATGTACCTCTGACAATGCCGGCGGCAAGGCGAGTTGGTAAGCTACCGGGGCGACTCGCTTCAATATTTTGAATGGGCCAACAAATCTTGGGCTCAACTTTCCTTTTGCACCGAACCGGGAAACTCCACGCATAGGCATCACCTTCAGGAATACATGGTCGCCTTCCGAGAACTCGAGGGGACGTCGGTGCGTGTCGGCATAGCTTTTCTGCCGGCATTGTGCTATCTTCAATCTTTCTCGTATCAACTTGACCTTCTGCACAGTCTGCTCCACCAGCTCCGGACCAAGTATCTGCCGTTCCCCGACTTCATCCCAGCAAATGGGCGATCTACACTTCCGGCCGTACAAAGCTTCATACGGCGCCATTTGGATGCTGGACTGATAGCTATTGTTGTATGCAAACTCGGCCAGCGGTAGATGGACGTCCCAACTTGACTTCAAGTCGATCGCACAGAATCGCAACATGTCTTCGAGAATTTGGTTCACCCGCTCTGTTTGGCCGTCAGTCTGAGGATGATAAGCTGAGCTGAACTTCAACTTGGTCCCCAGTGCTGAATGTAGACTACTCCAGAAGCGCGCTACGAACCGCCCATCCCGATCTGAGACGATAGAAACTGGGACCCCGTGCAACCGAACTATTTCATCAAGATATATCTGAGCAAGGCGGTCGACGCTCCAAGTAACTTTGATGGCGATAAAGTGCGCTGACTTGGTTAGTCGATCGACGATGACCCAGACGGCGTCGTTTCCTCGCGGCGTCCTCGGCAAGCCAACAACGAAGTCCATAGTGATGTGATCCCATTTCCACTCTGGAATGGCAAGGTTCTGCATCTTCTCGCCCGGTCGCTGGTGCTCGGCTTTGACTTGCTGACAGGCCAAACATTTTGACACAAAGAGCGCTACGTCCCTCTTCATGTCGTGCCACCAAAAGACAACGCGGAGGTCCTTATACATCTTGGTGCTGCCAGGATGCAAGGAATATTTGGCATAGTGCGCCTCCGTCATTATCTCCTTTCTAAGTTCTACGTCGTCCGGTACGCATAGCCGTCCCTTCACGCGCAACACTCCCGACTCGTCCTCTGCAAAGTCAGACGCTTTTCCTGTCGATATCAGCTTCCGCATCTTCTCCAGGTAGGGGTCGTCCTTCTGTGCAGACTTGATCCTCTCCAGTAGGCTAGGTTCCACCCGCAGTTGCGCCAGTTTCACGTCTCTGAAACGAACTCGAAGCTCGATGCCCATTCCTTCCAAGTCACGCAGCAGTCGGTCATTGATACATAATGAAGCCAAGTACTTCCGGCTCAGCGCATCCGCTACCACATTTCCCTTGCCCGGCGTGTAGTCGATCGACAAGTCATAGTCTTTGATTAGTTCGAGCCATCGCCTCTGCCGCAAATTCAATTCTTTCTGGGTGAAGATATACTAGAGACTTTTGTGGTCCGTATAAATCCTGCACGCCACGCCATAGAGATAGTGACGCCACAGCTTCAACGCAAACACAATTGCCGCTAGTTCTAGGTCATGCCTGGGGTAGTTCTTCTCGTGCGGCTTTAACTGTCGGGAAGCAAAAGATATCACCTTATCCCGCTGCATGAGCACACACCCCAAGCCCTGGCCAGAAGCATCGCTGAAGATTTAAAATCCCTCCGTCCCGTCAGGAAGAGCAAGTATCGGGGCCGAAACGAGCCGTTGTTTGAGCTCCTGGAAGGAAGCTTCACAGTCGTCTGACCACTTGAATGCGACTCCTTTCTGGGTGAGGCGAGTCAACGGCGATGCAATCTTCGCGAAGTCCTTCACGAAGCGTCGGTAGTATCCCGCCAAGCCTAGGAAGCTTCGAATTTCACTAACTGATGCGGGCCGTTTCCAATCAGCAACTGCCTCGACTTTCTTCGGATCGACTGCGATGCCCGTGGCGGAGATGATGTGCCCAAGGAATGAGACGCTGTTCAGCCAGAACTCGCACTTGCTCATCTTCGCGTACAACTGATTCTCTCGAAGGGTTTGGAGTACCGTCCGCAGATGCTCTACATGTTGCGCTCGATCCTTCGAGTAGACGAGGATGTCGTCGATGAAGACTACTACGAACTTGTCAACGAACGGACGGAACACCCGATTCATTAGATCCATGAAGACGGCAGGGGCGTTTGTCAGACCGAACGACATTACCAAGAACTCGTAGTGGCCATAACGAGTGCGGAAGGCAGACTTCGGCACGTCGTCTGGCTTGACTTTGAGTTGGTGATAACCCGATCGTAGATCAATCTTCGAAAACACCGTTGCACCTTGGAGCTGGTCGAACAAGTCGTCGATGCGGGGCAGGGGGTATTTGTTTCGGACGATGGCTTTATTCAATTTCCGATAGTCGATGCAGAGTCGCATCGATCTATCTTTCTTCTTCACGAACAGCACGGGCGCACCCCACGGCGAGACACTCGGACGGATAAACCCTCTGTCGAGCAATTCCTGAAGTTGCGCCTTCAATTCCTTCAATTCTGCAGGGGCCATTCTGTACGGAGCCTTCGAGATCGGCCGGGTGTCGGGGAATGTGTCGATAGTGAACTCTATCTCTCGATCGGGCGGCATGTCGGGTAGCTCGTCCGGAAACACGTCTGGGAATTCTGCCACAACGTCGGTCTCTCCCGCGTTTGCACCATCCTGTCGCATGTCTCGAACGGAAGCTAGATAGCCTTCGCACCCGGAATACAGCATCCGTCGAGCAGATATCGCGGAGATCACCATGCAGGTCGGCGACGCCTCACCACACGAGTAGCAGAATTCAGGCACTCCAGGCACGCGGAATGTGACCCTCTTTTCAGCGCAGTCTATGGTTGCGTTGCACGGCCCGAGCCAATCCATTCCCAGAATGATGTCAAAGTCCTTCATATCAAGAACTATCACATCTAGACCGATCTTTTGACCGCCGATACAGATAATCCCGCCGGCACAAGCTAAGTTTGTGAGAATAGGTGTGCCCGAAGGCGTGCTTACGTTAAGGTCGAGATCTAATGATATTACAGGAAATTTGTGCTCGGCGGTAAAGTCCGCCGATATAAAACTATGTGAAGCGCCTGAATCAAATAACACACGAGCAGGCACATTATTGAATTTTAGTATACCTGACACTACGGTATCTGACGCCATCGCTTCGTCTCGAGTCATGGCGTAGACACGGCCCTAAGTGTTGGGGCGACGATCTTGGCCATTTTGTGGTACAGGTCGAGTGGGCGGAGGAGGTCGAGGCGCCTGCCCTCGATTCTCTTGGCGGTACTGTTGTGGTGGTACGTTGCGAGCCAGTCTGGGGTTCGTGCAATCTCGAGCAAGGTGTCCCCTCTGCCCGCAAGCGTAGCACTCTGTCTTGGCGAAACAGTGGTCATCAGTATGCCCAAGCTGGTGACAATTTCTGCATCGTGGTAACGGGTTCCGGCCTTGGTAGCCGCTAGTGTGTAGCCGCTTTGACGTGTAGTTGTTGCCTCCCGTATGGCTAGGACGTTTGTGATTGGAGTGGCGCACAACGTCGTCAGCACCGGAAGGATGCAGGTTCTCAAGATGGAGCGCGTAATTCAGAGCCTCGCCCACGGTCTTGTACTCCGGGACCCCGACATGAGCACCGATAGAGTGTCGCAGACCCACTTCGAACCGTCGCATACGACACTCTTCAGTCGGCAGAAACTGGCCAGCGAACTTAGACAACTTGTTGAATTCCGCGGCGTACTGTTCCACTGTCCGGCTCCCTTGCTTCAACTGCATGAATTCATTCTCCTTCGCTTGAAGAACGGCTGACGGAAGGTACTGGAGTTCGAAAGGTTTGCGAAACGTGGCCCAAGAGATCGGCGCGGTGGTGTTGTTCGGTCGGATCGCTCGCTTGTGTATACCCCACCAGTCGTGCGCGTTTAACCGTAGTTGAAGTTGTGCGCAGGCGACTTGCTTAGATTCTTCAATGCCAAGAAGCTCAAAGTGATCTTCCAGTTCCTCCAACCAGTCTATCGCCATGGAAGGGCCCTCGGTGCCGCTGAAGGAAGTGCGGCACGCCTTCTTGAATTCTGACACTTCAAAGTGGTACTTTTTCGGTGCCGCTGGTTGACGCTCGGGATCCTCCGTGTCGAGATCAATGGGTTGGATCGTCGGCACGGTGACGGTAGGCGTAGTCGCAGAATTCCCGTTGGCCGCCATTGTCTGGACTATCTGCTGCAGGGTATCTAGCTGCTTTTGCTGAAGCTTGGCATGTGCATCAAAACGAGCTTCGAAGCGAGCTTCGAACTGAGCCTGTCGTTCCTCTACCTGCTGATGCCGGTTCTCGGACTGGTTTCGCTGCGCCTCCATCATGCGCAGCATCCTTTCGATTGTATCGTTAGAAGGTTCGGCCTGCGGACGATGCGAACTACTAGAGCCGCTTGAGGCGCTCTGTTCTTGCTCGGCCGTGGGTTCCGTCACTTCTGCGATACGAAGGCAAACGCATCAGTCACAAATTATTACGGACTCATTGTATGGAACAACTTATCTCATCGATGCGAGGTCAAAGGTTTGGAACTCTAGACGCGAGGCCAAAGGATGTAAAGCCGTGCTCTGATACCATTATGTCACGCCCCGATTCCGTAGAATCGATAGTCGTCCTCCGGGCGTGATGCCGTGCGAACCTAAGTTGCGATCGCACAAGGCATAGTCATAAGGTTATCCGAAACACAACATCAAGTTAGAGTACGCAGAGAAATTGAATGACACATTTGGAATAGAAATAGACTTTTTCATTGATGATAATAAAACTTTACATAGACTCCTTTACAATCATTGCCGCGCGGGCTACAACATGACTCGACTTACAAAATGAACGCCGATGAGATAGGTCGTTCCATACATTACATCCCCTTTTTACAAGCAAATATATAACATCTTTCCACCTTCTATCGAGGCGAGTCGAGCCGCCATCTTCTTTTGGACTGAGTGCGGGTCTTCTTCAAAAGGAAATCCAGAAAACAAGCCTTTACACGCGGACGAGGCTTCAAAAGGGTTCACTTCGCCTTGAGCTTTCAGGTGGCACGCCCTTCGTAGTTCGGGGTACCTGCGTGGAGAGCGATGATCAGTACATTACACTTTGTACTGGTGCGTGGCTATTTAAGTTCCAAGCTCTCATTTGGTTGAAGAATTTATATGACTTAGAGTATGAATGTTTCTAACCATCCTAATGAATTGCAAATAAGTAATGACAAGCATAGTGACATTTACGTTGAAACTTACCGACGGCGGCCTAGCCGCGCCTTATGAAACTTACCAAGTTTTTCCCTGTCAATTGTTATCATTTCCATACAAGTGCAATATTTCGTGTGTTGGTCACTGGCTCCCAGAGCCATCGTGGACTCCTTTTTTGCTTTTATTAGACGAGGCCCTTTCAGCGCGAGTAGCGAGCCCCGCTGCAAGTCCTCGCCTAACATTGTGCCCAGCACAGCTTATAAAAATGTTTCCTTCTTGGCCGCATCGGTCCCGTGGCCCCGGGTTGCCGTGCGGGGAAACTCTACCTTGTCGACAAGTTGTCCAATGACCGTGCAAAGACCATTTTTCTTCTTTTAGTTATTAAGACATAGCCTACATTCTCTTTAAATCTCAATCATTTTACCGTGCCCGTGCCTTTGCATTTATACTTTCATTCGCAACAACACTATCGACTTTGCCTAAGAAGGGGGTCGAGAAGAGAAGGGTCAGCCACTCACCTTGAGTTTACTTCGGCGAGAGAACTTGCTGGTCGCGCTAGACGTCGCCTACGCGATTACCTGAAATCGCACAAGCAACCGATTAGAACACTGCATTATTCAAGGAGTTCGATAGGAAATGCGAGTTCGAAATGCAAGCCATGAAAACCATCGAAAACATTCACGAAAGCGCACTCAGAAAACAAAGCCAAAACCAACGCAAGCGGCGTAAAAAGCAGAGCAACGGGAGGTCTCTCCCGACTCAGCCGCAGAGTCAATCCTCGAGGCGCAGCCCGCTGAATATGGGACTTGGTTCCGAAGAAGACATTCCATAACGAGGAATGGGTCTTAATTCAACCGTTCCCGTTCGATCGACTCGGCCGATCCCGACCTATCGGTCCCGACCGAATCGATAGCGACAGTGTTCCTTTCTCGCGCACCCCGTGGGCAGAGTACGGGGAACGATATAGGGACGGGGCACTACATGGGATGTGTGTTGACTCAGAGAGGGAAAGTGATATCGTATGCCTCGAGACAGCTTAAGCCGCATGAGAAAAATTATCCAACGCATGATTTGGAACTGGCAGCGATAGTGCTTGCATTGAAATTGTGGAGGCACTACTTGTATGGAGTGGCTTGCGAGATCTTCACCGATCATAAGAGCCTGAAGTACATCTTTACTCAGAAAGATTTGAATTTGCGGCAAAGACGTTGGTTGGAGCTTATAAAAGATTACGACTTGACGATCGCGTACACCCCAGGAAAAGGCAATGTGGTGGCGGACGCGTTGAGTCGGAACTTTGTGGGATCGCTCAGTGTTGACAAACGAATACTGGAGGAATTAGAAAGCATGGGAATTGAGCTCCAGATTCGTGGCCGAAATGTACAACTGGCTCAACTTCAACTTGAGCCGAGTTTGTTGGAAAAGATAAAGACAGCACAGAGGACGGATGAGTTCTTGATTAAGATTGGCAGAATAATGGAAAAGGGTGAAGCCAGCGACTTCACCAGGCACGAGGATGGATCGTTGCGACTCAGGGGGAGGCTATGTGTCCCGAAGGATGAAGAACTCCGGAAAAAAATCTTGACGGAGGCCCATTATGCCAAGTATTCTTTGCATCCGAGAAGTACAAAAATGTATAAAGATTTGTGCACGACCTTCTGGTGGCACAGCATGAAATGAGATGTGGCCCTCTTTGTCTCGATGCTTAGCGTGTCAACGAGTCAAGGTGGAACACCAGAGGCCCGGCGGGGAGATGCAGAACCTCGCGATCCCAGAATGGAAGTGGGATCATATAACTATGGATTTCATAGTTGGCTTGCCGAAGACGCAGCGGAGGAATGATACAATTTGGGTCATCGTTGATCGATTAACCAAATCTGCACATTTTCTCGCAATAAAAACCACATGGAGCGTCGACCGGTTGCCTCAGCTATACTTGGATGAAATTGTTCGACTGCATGGAGTGCCGGCATCAATAGTGTCGGATCGGGATGGGCAATTTGTATCACGTTTCTGGGTCAGTTTATATGCTGCCATGGGAACACAATTGAAATTTAGTTCTGCATACCATCCACAGACCGATGGCCAGACCGAAAAGGTGAATCAGATACTTGAAGACATGCTACGGCTTTGTGCTATTGATCTGAAAACCAGTTGGGACACTCACTTGTCGCTAGCAGAATTTGCCTACAACAACAGTTACCAGTCAAGTATACAAATGGCTCCGTATGAAGCATTATACGGGCGAAAGTGTCGGTCTCTGATTTGTTGGGATGAAGTCGGTGAACGACAGGTACTTGGTCCGAAGATGGTGGAACAGGTCGTCGAGAAGGTCCGCATGATTCGGGAGAAGTTACTTGTGGCACAAAGTCGGCAGAAGAGTTATGCGGATACTCATCGACGACCATTGGAATTTATGGTGGGCGATCACATATTTCTGAAGGTGTCACCGATGCGCGGAGTTATGCGATTCGGTGCGAAGGGGAAGCTAAGTCCGAGATTTGTTGGCCCGTTTGAAATTCTTAAGCGAGTCGGCCCTGTCGCCTATCAGACCGCGTTACCACCGGTATTGGATGGAGTGCACGATATCTTCCATGTTTCCCAACTACGGAAGTATGTACATGATCCAAGCCATGTGGTAGAGTTCGTTCCGTTAGGACTAAGAGCTGACTTGTCTTATATGGAGGAACCCGTGCAGATCTTGGATAGGAAGGATAAAATTTTACGGAACCGAGTTGTTTCTTTGGTTCGAGTGCTTTGGCGAAATCATTCCGTCGAAGAGTCCACGTGGGAACTTGAGGCGGATGTGAAGGAAAAGTTTCCTTCGTTGTTTGACCTAGGTGGCTTTGTGTTTAAGTTTCGGGGACGAAACTTTTTGTTAGTGTATTAATATGTAATGCCCGGAATCCGTTGCGGAGCACGGTGCGGGCTAGCGGCCGAATGGCCGAGTCGGATGAGAATTGGGGAACTTTACTTGGGGAAACTTTACCAGGATCGCGGGATAATGAATTGAGATCCTTTCCTCGTTATGGATTGGACTCTTTTGAAATGATGCCCAAGATGCAGTGGCACGCGTCTTGGGAGAAGAGTTCTATATAAGAGTCGCTTGCCCCGAGACCGTTGTCCTGCTGGTTTTCGATGTCGCTTTTGCTGTTGGCTTTTGTGTGCGGGCTAGCGGCCGAATGGCCGAGTCGGATGAGAATTGGGGAACTTTACTTGGGGAAACTTTACCAGGATCGCGGGATAATGAATTGAGATCCTTTCCTCGTTATGGATTGGACTCTTTTGAAATAATGCCCAAGATGCAGTGGCACGCGTCTTGGGAGAAGAGTTCTATATAAGAGTCGCTTGCCCCGAGATCGTTGTCCTGCTGGTTTTCGATGTCGCTTTTGCTGTTGGCTTTTGTGTGCATTTTTGTGATTGTTTTCGATGAATGTTTTCATGGATTTACTTTCACTGTCTACGCATTTCATATCGAATCACTGAGAGAAAGAGAAGAAGTATGCTGACCAAACGTTGGTGCCAATGCAGGTGCTAACGCAGTGAACCGAGCTTGACGTTGCGTGGAAGACCTCTTTCTCTCGGCAATTCACCAACAAGTGAGTAGCTTTGATCCTTCGACGATCCTCGATCTTCGCGCATAACAATAGTAGACTTGTTATTGCGTTCGGTGCTTAATAAAAGATGCCTAGTAATAATACGGGAAAGATAATGAAAGATAAATTATTACATGGCTAGGCTTATGTTGTAAATCGAATGATGCTCGTATGCTATATGAATTGTTTAACAGGTGATGCAAAGACCCAAGTATTGGGCGGTAAGTATATCGGACTTCAGTTCGAAAGAATGGGTTAAACATGAATAGTCCCTTGGTTGGATGAACGAATATGCGAGCCTATGGCTCAAAGTAAGATGGTAAGATAGAAAGTTGGAAAGATGGGAAAATGGCAAGATAAAATGAGAACTACGACTATGTGTGGAATATGCTATTATCATGCATGTCATGTCCCTTATTAGTTAAGTTGCATTGCATGCATGGTCATGGACAACTTGTATACAAGGTAGTTCCTCGAATGGTACTCCGAGGCCACGGAACCGATTCGGCCTAGGAGGAACACCGTACTGAAGTAGTAGCACAGTGCTGAAGTAGTAGCACGGTCTTTCGGGAACCTTCCGGATGGGCTAGCTACCCACCGCTGAAGGGGAGCCGTCCGACCAAGATGTCCCAGATGGCGTGTAGTCAGTGACCTTCATATAGACTGGTGGCATAGCTAACAATGTCTTATGCAGGCAGAGTAAGTGGTATTCATAAATATTTACAGGGATGGCTATCAACCGTGGGTAAGATTCACCAAATTGGTGATCAATATGAATTGCTTATGTTAGAACAACATGAATTGCTTATGTTTCTAACATCACTGTAAGCTCCTTATATTTCTCATCAAATATATGAATTGTTAATGGACCCTAAGGCAAGATAGAAAGAATACAAATCAATAGTGAACATTCATGTAATTTTACTACTGTTGATTTATGGTGAGATTGGTTACGGTCGCTCACCAGTACATATGTGGCAATGTACTGACCCTCGTCTCCACAGGTGCCGGAAACCTAGTGGATAATCATAGACGCTGAAGGCTTGCTGTCGGACTCTTTAGAAACTTCGTACATCTTGAAGTTTCCACTTGAAGAAGAAGGTATTTTGTTGAAGGTGGTTATTGCCGCATTATTAATAAAGGGATATGATGTATGGAACAAGTTGTATCTCATTTCAATATTTCTGCAAGTTGTAGCCAAGTTTGGTATTTCATCTCGGCTGTTTGAGAGCCTTATGTTTTATGCAATGTAATTTCAAAGGTATCAATAAAGAACTTATTTCAGATCATATCTGTGTTGCCAAAACTTCTTTATCAACCGCTGCGAATCTCCATTCAAAATGTCTCTTTTATAAAGGAACACGAGCACGCCTTGTACAAGTGCAATTCCAGACTTGTACGGCATCACGCCTTAGCGAGGACGAACAATTCGGCGTGAATCTAAGCGGAGGCGAACGATTCCCCGAATCGGGGCGTGACATAACCACTCCCTGGCTTGCGATCTGTTGCAGAGCTTCTGGAACCATCTGCTGGACTTCAGATTCGATTCTATGATCTCGTGTATCGGGTGCACTGCGATCGGGAAGGTGAGTGCAAGAGCAGCGCAGAGCCCAACCTGTGTTGAGTAAAGAAGAACGACCCCAAGAGCAAATGATTTCTTAGTAATCAGATAATCATGCATGAGAAAGGAAGGATATAATTAAGAAGAATAAGAAAAAAACTAGGAGATTAAAGGAAAGTTACGAAAACAAGAACATCAACTGTCAAGGTTCAAATCTTGATACAATAATAGTCTCTATATCAGGTTATCTATGTAAGTTATCTGTCCATATATTACTTGTGTTTTCCTCTTTGCTTTTGTTAATTAAGATGACCCACAGATATCTTCTCTATAAGCTAAATTCTTTTAGTACTTAAAACTTGTGAACATTGTGAAGTTGATTAATTGGAACTAGGTAAACAGTCGATCATAAAACTTTGTCAAATCTTGTATGGACTTTTTTCGAATAAGAAACATGTTATTGCTGGGTACAATTTTTGATGGAAAACTGAGAAAATAAAACAATTGTAAAAATAACGTTTCAACGCAACACTTCAAACAAGGTGCACAACAGAGATCCTAGGAGGATTCTTGATTACGATCATCTAAAAAGATTTTGTAACAGTAGCAAACGACAGTAGCACTTCTAAACAGAAGGTACGAATCGAAATGCTAACAGCAGCAACGATGACAGACGAAAGATGGAAGATGGTCGGAAGATGGTGCTAATAGCATGTCATCAACATAGAGCTATAAAATGATGAAATCATCCTCGGCAAAGTACCTCACAAATACGCAATGGTCCGACGTCGTCCGTGCATAACCATGCTCCCCCATAAACGACTCGAACTTCCTGTACCACTGCCTCGGAGCCTGCTTCAGACCATACAAGCTCTTCCTCAACCGGCAGACCAAATGTGACTTGCCCTTCTCACAGAATCCCTCTGGCTGCTCCATGTATAACTCCTTCTCAAGATCACCGTGGAGGAATGCCGTCTTCATGTGCATCTGCTCGACCTCCAAGTCGAGACTGGCTGCCAATGCTAGCACCACCCGAATAGACGAATGCTTGACGACAGGCGAAAAGATCACATCATATATATCCATGTCTTTTCGCTGACCGTAGCCTTTAACTACCAGCCTCGCTTTGTATCGAGGGCGAGTAGCATCATCCATCTGCTTCACTCTAAACACCCATCGATTCTTCAAAGCCTTCTTGCCCTTTGGCAACCGCACCAGCTCATAAGTGGAATTGGCGTGTAAGGAACACATCTCCTCTTGCATAGCCTCCATCCACTCCTGTCTGTGTTCGTCTTCCATAGCCTCTGCAAAACTTTCGGGCTCTCTTCCGTCAGTCAATAGCACATACTCACTCGGTGAGTATCTCATAGATGGTCGACGCTCTCTGTCGCTCCTTCTCAGTGGAGCCACTGGTGCTGGCTGTATATCAACAGCCTCCTCCTATTCAGGAATCGCCTCCCCGGATGCTCATCCTTCTGAGGGACACCCTGACCATCATCAGTAGGCTGATGATCAAAGTTGGGAGCAACTCTATGTACTGGCTCCCCTATAATTGGATCCTCTGCGATGTCCTCTGGAAACTGCTCGAAGCAAAATGACTCTAACTCAGGCAATTCCTCAGCCTCAGAAGGCATCTCGGAATCTTGAGTGTTGGTCATGGTCTGATCCTCGACGAATACCACATCCCTGCTTCTGTAGAGCTTTCTTCCCTCCGGGTCGTAGAGTCTATAGCCAAACTCATCCCGACCGTAGCCGACAAAGACGTATTGCCTCATCTTCGGCTTAAGTTTGGACCTCTCGTCCTTCGGTACATGCACGAAGGCCTTACAGCCAAACACTCGCAGGTGATTGTATGACGGCTCTTTACCGTACCATACTTTGCCAGGCACATCACCCTGCAAAGGAGCACTAGGAGATAAATTAATAACATAAGCAGCTATGAGAAGAGCCTCATCCCAATAACTGCCCGGCAAGTTTGCTTCTGACAGCAAATACCGCACCCTCTCTATCAGTGTCCTGTTCATGCGCTCCGCTACACCATTGAGCTGGGGTGTCTTGGACGGAGTCTTCTAGTGTCGTATCCCTTGCTCTCTGCAATAAGCATCAAAGGGACCAATGTATTCGTCACCGTTGTCGGACCGAACACACAATAAATTCTTGCCCGTCTCTCTTTCAACAGAGGCCTGAAACTCTTTGAAAGTAGGCAGCACCTGATCCTTGGTCTTTAAGGCGTAGACCCAAACCTTCATGGAACAGTCATCAATAAAAGTTACAAAGTAAGATGCACCACCAATAGATTTTACTTTCATAGGACCGCAGACATCTGCGTGAATCAACTCGAGCAACGTCGACTTCCTTGAACTTGGGTGACTTTGGAAAGACACCCTATTTTGCTTCCCAGCTAAGCAGTGCGTGCATTTCTCCAACTTTGTAGACTTGAGCCCTGGAATCACCTTCCTGTTCACCAAGTAGCTCATCCCCTTCTCGTTGATATGGCCGAGCCGCCTGTGCCACAATTCGGTAGACGCATCACTGACGACGTTCACCTCCTGTGCTCCTTGTGCGCTCCCCTCCATATAGTAGAGACCGGACTTCTTGCTTCCTCTGACAATCACCATCGAACCTCTGGAAAGCTTCCACTGACTATTCCCGAAGAGACTAAAGAATCCCTCGTCATCCAACCTTCCAACCGACACCAGGTTGAAACGGATGTCAGGGACATGACGAACATCTTTGAGAACAAGAACTGTACCTATCTTCGTTCTCAAATGCACATCTCCAACGGCAACCGCCTTCGACACATCTCCATTGCCCATCTTCAACACTCCACAGTCGCCTGTCGTATAAGTGGCAAATAGTGCCCTGTTGTGAGATACATGCACTGAAGCTTCTGAGTCCACCAGCCAAGAATTGTTATCGCAGGCGAGGTTTGTGATAACCTCATCACCTACGACGATCACATCGCCTTCATATATCGAGGCCGCCGCTGTAGTGTTCTCATCATGCTTCCCTTTGTCGCCCTTCTTCTCTCTCTTCCAAGTGAAACAGTTTCGCTTGATGTGACCCTTCTTGCCACAGTGGTAACACTCCGAGTCCTCGTACCGAGCCTTGGACTTTCCCCTGCTCTTGCCTCTGCCACCACCTGGACCTCTGCTTTTTTTCCTTCCGCGGCTCTCTGAAACCAATGCCTCTGAGTGGTGGAATGTGGATGAAGTGCCCTAAGAACGTCTCCGCATCTCTTTATTCAGCACCCCGCTCTTGGCAAACTCCAGACTGACCACGCCTTCTGGAGCAGAAGCGATCATAGATATTCGTACGGTCTCCCACGAGTCTGGCAATGTGCATAGCAACCAAAGTCCTTGAACATCGTCGTCGAATTTGACTCCCATCGAGGATAGCTGGTCCACCACGCCCTGGAACTCACTCAAGTGATCCGTAATGGATGCACCATATTTGTACCGCAGACCCATCATCATCCGGATTAGGAACAATTTATTTACCCCGGTCTTTTTCGCGTATAAAGATTCTAGCTTCTCCCACAACGTCTTCGCATGCTCAATATTGGCAACGTGGTTGTACACGTTCTCGTCAACGAACTGCCGCATGTACCCGTACACCTGTATATGCTCGAAGTTCCAGTCCTCATCGGATTTGTCACTTTGCTTCTCGGATGCAAATACTGGAAGATGCAGCTTCTTGACGAACAGTAAATCCTTCATCTTGCTCCGCCAATAATGGTAGTTGGTACTGTTCAGGTTCACCATGCGCACCGGCTTCGCGTTCATCTCTGCTTCCTGGTTTGACTGTCAACTCCTGACACTTCTTTGGACCCAAAGCTCTGATACCACTCTGTTGGGAACGAAGCGCGAAAACCGTTCCCCTAAACCAGAAAGTCCTGCGAGAGAACCGAGCAAAAGCACACAAACCAAAAAAAGCCAAACACAATCGCAGACACAAAGATTTTTGACGTGGAAAACCCTTGCGGAAAAATTCACGGGACGATCGGAGTCCAACCCTGAAGAACCTCCACTAATGGAATAAAGAGAATACACCCTCTACAAGCTCCTCCCGATCCAACATGGATCACCACAACTCACTTGAAAGAAGAAATTTTTTGATTGCGGACTCCGAAGAACAAGAGATGCCGAAAAATTATTCGAAGCAATCTCTCATTCACAATAGTCCTTAATCCTCTCTCTCTCTCAAAGATTGTAAAGCACTCTTATTTTTTAGATGATTTTACAACTAGCATGCATCACCCTTTTATAAGCCCTTGGTAATACATACATGGAAGGCCAATATATATGGAAACTTCTAATATGCATCAATCATATATTTAATGGAAATTCAATCATAATTGGTTTGCCATAATTGGAAGCTCAATTATATGGAAAGCTACTATATGAAGGGTCCAATCATAAATATATAATCAAAGTAAATATGGAAATCCAATCATATATTTCCTTACCATATATGTTCCAAAATATGATCCATGCACTCCCCGAGCTTCTCCGACACACGGATGGCGCTCGTCGCTCTCCGGGGTATTCTCCACATATGTTGGGAACCCCACCCACTCCAATACTTTGGCCTAGCCGATGTGGGACTAAAATTCCAAAACAAAAGGCCAAACTCCAACAAAACAAGTAATGTAGTAATATATTGATAGCAATGTAGGCATTTCCTGGTTAAAAATACATTAGCAAATATAGGTATCAAAGACTACTAACTAATTAGCATGCCGAATGTTCAAATGAGATCAGTATATATAATATAGGTAATTACTAGCTAGGAGAAAAGATTATAGCTACAATTATGATATATAGAGAGGAGGAGTTATATATGCTAACCTTGACTATGAGAGCAGACCAGTTATCCTGAAGATTAAGGGTGATGATTTCTTGAGTCGCTTCACCATAAGCCATGTAGCCCAAAGCCCCGAAACAAACGTAAGTTATCACAATGCCAAGCTGTTGGAGTTGGTGGGGTTCCCAACCTATGTGGAGAAGATCCCGGAGTGCGACGAGCGCCGTTCGATGTCGAAGAAGCTCGGGAAGTAGGCAACGAGGAGTTGCTGCTGCTGCTGCTAACCCGAAGGGGGGTTCTGGACTGGAGCCACCGAGTTCGGGCCGAACTCGGTCCCAGGCCGAGTTCTGGCCGAACTCGGTCTGGCTATTCCAGAATGTTGCTGGTTGGTGTTTGCAAAAACAAAAGTTGATCTTTATTTCAACAAACTTTGTAAAGAAGATTACAAGAATTCTGGAAAAGTACAACTATAGGAATTCGATCTGAATGACGATCGCTTTATCCCTTGGACGATGTGAACTTTGAAGACGGTAGCCTCTGAAGATTGCAGCAACACTTTGGCAAGAACTCCTGATCTCTGGTGATGATTTCTGATATGTGTGTGTTTATCTGATCCCCCTAGGAAGGACTTGAAACTCTATTTATAGAGTTCTGGAAATAACTACTTTTTAGTTATTCTGGACTGTGCAAAATGGATTACTCTGCATTGGACCGCGCAGACATCAGACTGCGCTGGCAGTTATTTGATCGTGGGCCAACTGTATTGGACACATGGCATTATTTGATTGAAATGCGCATGATCGTGTACAGACGGTTACCACGTAATGAGTCATTGATGGCATGAAGGCCACGTGTACTTTGTCAGTTGTATTGATGGAGTGCGCCACCTGAATTACGCTGACTTCGGATTGCGCTGGGATAGACCGCGCTGGGATGGATTGCGCTGCAGGCAGATTGCGCTGTATGTACAGCTGTCCTCGAGCGCTGTGCTGCACGATTAAACGAACAGTTTCCTCGTTCTCCGTGCTGTCAGTTGTCAGAAGATCTGATTCTCTGTCAGGTAATGATGACGACGCCAAGTCAGCTTGCGCACTTGGATGAGTGCGCAGTTCAGCCTGTGCAATCGAATTTGTTGCGCAATCTGTCTTCTGCGCAGTTCACTTGAAGGATGTATAATTTGATTTTCATGACTTTGTTGATGGGTGCAACTTGATTTTTAGGACCTACAGTTGGTTCTGGTTGCCCGACACAGAGTTCTGGCTGAACTCTGTGTCGTCGGGGCTGAGGCGGAAATCTGGGTGATTTTTTCACCATTGGATCTAATCAAACGGTCCAGGTTTGTTGCGGGATTAGGGAGTTAAGTTGGGATTTCCAAACCCTAATCAATAATAACACAATTGTAGAACACACAAGAGAGAGAGAAAGGAAGGAGGCAAGTGTGCCATTACAACTTTGGGAGAGAAGACAGAGGATCGAAGGTGTTTTTTGAAGGAGAATCGGATTCGGGTAATCTCTACTCGTCGTTCTTGTTCTTCGTAGCCTTGTAATCATTGCTCTTTCTTCCAAGTGTTGTGGGGATCCGATTTGGATCGGGAGAAGTTTGTAGAGGGTGTAATTCTTCTATTTCATTAGTGGAGGCTTCTCAGGGTTGGACTCCGATCGTTCCGTGGTTTTTCCCGCAAGGGTTTTCCACGTCAAAAATTCTCTGTGTCTGCGTGATTGTGTTTGGTGTTTTGGTTTGTGCGTTGTTTGCTCGGTTCTCTCGCAGGTACTCTCTAGTTTGGGGAAAGGTTTTCCGCGTTTCTTTCCCAACAGAGTGGTATCAAAGCTAGGTTCTGGAATTCAGAAGGGTTTCAGGAGTTGACAAAAACTAGAGAGGAGAGATGGACGCGAAGCCGGTGCGCATGGTGAACCTGAACGGCACCAACTATCACTATTGGCGGAGCAAGATAAAAGATTTGCTGTTCGTCAAGAAGCTGCATCTGCCCGTATTTGCTTCCGAGGAGCCCAATGATAAATCCGAGGAGGACAAGAAATTCGAGCATATACAGGTGTGTGGATACATCAGACAGTTCATTGACGAGAACGTGTACAACCACGTTGCCAATATTGAGCACGCGAAGACGTTATAGGATAAGCTGGAATCTCTGTACGCGAAGAAGACTGGGGTAAACAAGTTGTTCCTGATCCGGACGATGATGGGTCTGCGGTACAAAGATGGGGCGTCTATTACGGATCACTTGAATGATTTCCAGGGCGTGGTTGACCAGCTATCTTCAATAGGAGTCAAGTTCGACGACGAAGTTCAGAGACTATGGCTGCTGTGTACATTGCCAGACTCGTGGGAGACCGTACGAGTATCTATGATCGCTTCTGCTCCAGAGGGTGTGGTCAGTCTGGAGTTTGCCAAGAGCGGGGTGCTGAATGAAGAGATGCGGAGACGTTCTCAGGGCACTTCATCCACATCCCACCACTCAGAGGCATTGGTTTCAGAGAGCCGCGGAAGGGGCAAAAGCAGAGGTCCAGGTGGTGGCAGAGACAAGAGCAGGGGAAAGTCCAAGGGTCGTTACGAGGACTCAGAGTGTTACCATTGTGGTAAGAAGGGCCACATCAAGCGGAACTATTTCGCTTAGAAGAGAGAGAAGAAGGGCGACAAGGGGAAGCAAGAAGAGAACACTACAGCGGCGGCCTCGATGCATGGAGGCGATGTGATCGTCTTAGGTGATGAGGTTATCACAAACCTCGCCTGCGATGACAATTCTTGGCTGGTGGACTCAGGGGCTTCAACGCATGTATCTCACAACAGGATACTATTTGCCACTTACACAACAGGCGACTGTGGAGTGTTGAAGATGGGCAATGGAGATGTGTCGAAGGCGGTTGCCGTTGGAGATATGCATTTGAGAACGAAGACGGGTGCGGTTCTTGTTCTCAAAGATGTTCGTCATGTCCCTGATATCCGTTTCAACCTGGTGTCGGTTGGAAAGATGGATGATGAGGGATTCTTCAGTCTCTTCGGGAACAGTCAGTGGAAGCTTTCCAGAGGTTCGATGGTGATTGCCAGAGGAAGCAAGAAGTCCGGTCTCTACTATATGGAGGGGAGCGCACATGGAGCACATGAGGTGAACGCAGTCAGTGATGCGTCTACCGAGTTGTGGCACAGGCGGCTCGGCCATATCAGCGAGAAGGGGATGAGCTACTTGGTGAACAGGAAGGTGATTCCAGGGCTCAAGTCTACAAAGTTGGAGAAGTGCACGCACTGCTTAGCTGGGAAGCAAAATAGGGTGTATTTCCAAAGTCACCCAAGTTCAAGGAAGCCGGCGTTGCTCGAGTTGATTCACTCGGATGTCTGCGGTCCTATGAAGGTAAAATCTATTGGTGGTGCTTCTTACTTTGTAACTTTTATTGATGACTGTTCCAGGAAGGTTTGGGTCTATGCCTTAAAGACCAAGGATCAGGTGCTGCCTACTTTCAAAGCGTTTCAGGCCTCTGTTGAAAGAGAGACGGGCAAGAATTTATTGTGTGTTCGGTCCGATAATGGCGGCGAATACATCCGTCCCTTTGATGCTTATTGCAGAGAGCAGGGGATACGACACCAGAAGACCTCGCCAAAGACACCTCAGCTCAATGGTGTAGTGGAGCGCATGAACAGGACACTGATGGAGAGGGTGCGGTGTTTGTTGTCAGAAGCAAACTTGTCGGACAGTTATTGGGGTGAGGCTCTTCTCACAGCTGCTTATGTTATTAATTTGTCTCCTAGTGCTCCTTTGCAGGGTGATGTGCCTGACAAAGTATGGTATGGCAAAGAGTCGTCATACAATCACCTGCGAGTGTTTGGCTGTAAGGCCTTCGTGCATGTACCGAAGGACGAGAGGACCAAACTTGAGCCGAAGACGAGGCGATGCGTCTTTGTCGGCTACGGTCGGGATGATTTTGGCTATAGACTCTACGACCCGGTGGAAAAAAAGCTCTACAGAAGCAGGGACGTGGTGTTCGTCGAGGATCAGACCATGACCAACACTCAGGATTCCGAGACGCCTTCTGAGGCTGAGGAATTGCCTGAGTTAGAGTCATTTCGTTTCGAGCAGTTTTCAGAGGACATCGCAGAGGATCCC
This sequence comes from Iris pallida, assembly GCA_029216955.1. Lineage (NCBI taxonomy): Eukaryota > Viridiplantae > Streptophyta > Magnoliopsida > Asparagales > Iridaceae > Iris > Iris pallida. The sequence continues at coordinate 429,250 of JANAVB010036020.1, read as the reverse complement.
ATTATGGGGGAGCCAGTATATGGAGTTGCTCCCAACCTTGATCATCAGCCTGCTGATGGTGGTCAGGGTGTCCCTCAGGAGGATGAGCATACCGGGGAGGCAGTTCCTGAAGGGGAGGAGGCTGTTGGTATACAGCCAGCACCAGTGGCTCCACCGAGAAGGAGCGACAGAGATCGTCGACCATCTACGAGATACTCATCGGATGTGTATGTGCTATTGACTGGCGGGGGAGAGCCCGAAAGCTTTGCAGAGGCTATGGAAGACGAACACAGGCAAGAGTGGATGGAGGCCATGCAGGAGGAGATGAGTTCCTTGCACACTAATTCCACTTATGAGCTGGTGCGGTTGCCAAAGGGCAAGAAGGCTTTGAAGAATCGATGGGTGTTTAGAGTGAAGCAGACGGATGATGCTACTCGCCCTCGATACAAAGCGAGGCTGGTAGTTAAAGGCTACGGTCAGCGGAAAGGCGTGGATTATAATGAGATCTTTTCGCCTGTCGTCAAGCATTCGTCTATTCGGGTGGTGCTAGCATTAGCAGCCTGTCTCGACTTGGAGGTCGAGCAGATGGATGTGAAGACGGCATTCCTCCGCGGTGATCTTGAAAAGGAGTTGTACATGGAGCAGTCAGAGGGATTCTGTGAGAAGGGCAAGTCACATTTGGTCTGTCGGTTGAGGAAGAGCTTGTATGGTCTGAAGCAGGCTCCGAGGCAGTGGTACAGGAAGTTCGAGTCGTTTATGGGAGATCATGGTTATGCACGTAGGACGTCGGACCATTGTGCATTTGTGAGATATTTTGCCGATGATGATTTCATCATTTTATTGCTCTATGTAGATGATATGCTATTAGTGGGTCGGAATGCCACTAGGATAGCGGAGCTGAAGCGCCAACTGGGCACGGCCTTCTCTATGAAGGATTTGGGCACAGCGAAGACTATTCTTGGGATGGAGATCAGCCGAGAGAGAGAGTCCAAGCTACTACATTTGTTCCAAAAGAAGTACATTCACCGGTACTTCAGCGTTTCGGTATGGACGGGTCGAAGAAAGTGAGTTGCCCCCTTGCAGCTCACTTTAAGCTCACTGAGGAGCAGTGTCCATCTACCGAGGACGAAAAGGAAGATATGGAGCGGGTTCCATATGCCTCAGCTGTGGGAAGCCTTATGTATGCCATGGTGTGTACGAGGCCAGATATTGCTCATGCAGTTGGTACGATTAGCATGTATCTTTCAAATCCTGGAAGGGTACATTGGAGTGCGGTCAAGTGGATTCTACGATATCTTCAGGGCACTGCTGGTTGGAGACTTTCTTTTGGTGGTGACGAGCCGAAGCTGGTTGGATATACCGACGCTGATATGGCTGGAGATGTAGACACGAGGCGATCGACTTCGGGCTACGTGATGATGTTTGTGGGAGGAGCGGTGTCGTGGCAGTCGCGATTGCAGAAGTGTGTTGCCTTGTCGACGACAGAGGCAGAGTACATTGCGGCGACGGAGGCTTGCAAGGAGCTGCTGCGGATGAAGAAGCTGCTGCAGGAAATAGGACTGAAGCAAGAGCAGTATACTTTGCTTTGCGACAGTCAGAGTGCTATTCACCTTGTGAAGAATCAGACATTTCATAGACGGTCCAAACACATCGAGACTCGGTATCATTGGATACGGGATGTGGTTGAGAAGAAGGACGCGGAGCTTGAGAAGGTTCATGCAGATGACAACGGAGCTGATATGTTCACGAAGATTCTACCAAGGGGGAAGTTTGAGTACTGCAGGCAGATCATCGAGATGACGATATTCTCCCCATAGTTGTGAAGGGGAAGATTTGTTGGAGTGGGTGGGGTTCCCAACCTATGTGGAGAAGATCCTGGAGTGCGACGAGCGTCGTTCGATGTCGAAGAAGTTCGGGAAGTAGGCAACGAGGAGTTGTTGCTGCTGCTGCTAACCCGAAGGGGGGTTCTGGATTGGAGCCACCGAGTTCGGGCCGAACTCGGTCCCAAGCCGAGTTCTGGCCGAACTCGGTCTGGCTGTTCCAGAATGTTGCTGGTTGGTTCTGGTTGCCCGACACAGAGTTCTGGCCGAACTCTCTGTCGTCGAGGCTGAGGCAAAAATCTGGGTGATTTTTTCACCGTTGGATCTAATCAAACGGTCCAGGTTTGTTGCGGGATTAGGGAGTTAAGTTGGGATTTCCAAACCCTAATCAATAATAACACAATTATAGAACACACAAGAGAGAGAGAAAGGAAGGAGGCAAGTGTGCCATTACAACTTTGGAAGAGAAGACGGAGGATCGAAGGTTTTTTTCGAAGGAGAATCGGATTCGGATAATCTCTACTCGTCGTTCTTGTTCTTCGTAGCCTTGTAATCATTGCTCTTACTTCCAAGTGTTGTGGGGATCCGATTTGGATCGGGAGAAGTTTGTAGAGGGTGTAATTCTTCTATTCCATTAGTGGAGGCTTCTCAGGGTTGGACTCCGATCGTCCCGTGGTTTTTCCCGCAATGGTTTTCCACGTCAAAAATTCTCTGTGTCTGCGTGATCGTGTTTGGTGTTTTGGTTTGTGCGTTGTTTGCTCGGTTCTCTCGCAGGTACTCTCTAGTTTGGGGAAAGATTTTCCGCATTTCTTTCCCAACACAAGCAATGCCGGCAACAGTACCAGCGGGAACCTCCTCCTCTCCGCCATCGACCCCTCCAGAGGAAGGGTCATTGTCACTCCCCGTTCCCAGAATGAGTATTTTTATACATGTAAAACTTATATATATTTATTTAGTATTTATCATGTATTATCCTGTGTTTAAATTCCTTTAATTTCATGTTAATTAATTATCTGCATTTTATTTCCTGCAATTTTATCCCTATATTTTATTTCTGTATTTTATTTTCTGCTTTTAACTTCTCTGCTTTAGTCTTATTGTGGTTCGGCCATGGCTGGTTATTTTTGGGTTCATGGCGGTTCACATGGACCAAACCCCACCTACCACCACCCTTCCTATTTAAAGCCCCCATCCCCTTCTCTCTCCTCATAACTTTCCTTCACCAGTACTTCTTCTTCTTCTTCTCTTCTTCCTCATCACTCTCTCCACCTACCAACAGCAGGCAAGTACATCTTGCTTCTTGCTTCCACTTGGAGAACCATTTTTATGGTTCATTTGCCTTCTTCTCATGATTCTGAGAGAGTTTAGTACTTAGCATTTTTGATTTCTTTGGCTTGTTTCTTCTAGATCTAAGTTGTGTATTCTCGGTTGTCCATGGGTTTTGATCTCCCAACCTGGCTTACTTTCAGAGTAGATGGTTCTTATGGCAGAGCTTCTCATTCTTCATCATTCTGAACCATGGGAACTTCATTTCTGGCTTGGAACAAAGGTTCAGTGACGCACACGTTCTTACGTGTCAGCGTGAATTTTCAGTCACGCACACGTCTTTACGTGCCTGCGTGAATTTTCAGTCACGCACACGTCTTTACGTGTCTGCGTGAATTTTCAGTCACGCACACGTCTTTACGTGTCTGCGTGAATTTTGAGTCACGCTCACGTTCTTACATGAGTGCGTGAATTTTTAGTCACGCACACGTTCTTACGTGCGTGCGTGAATTTTTAGTCACGCACACGTTCTTGCGTGTCAGCGTGACCTTTTAGTTACGCTCACGTCTTTGCGTGCGTGCGTGGATTTCTTATCACGCTCATACTGTGCGTGCGTGAATTTCTTATCACGCTTTTTACGCTCATACGCTCACGCTGTGCGTGCGTGTATTACTTTTCACGCTCGCTGTGCGTGCGTGAATTATCCTTCACGATCACGCTGTGCGTGCCAACGTGAACCACTTTTCACGCTCACGCTGTTTATACGCTCACTCCTACCTACTAGACTTGGCGTGACTTGTTGGCCTTAGCATAGACTTGTTGGCGTGACTTGTTGGCCTTAGCATAGACTTGTTGGCGTGACTTCCTGACCTGGGTGTTTCTATTTGTTCTATAATTTATTCATTTAGTGGTGGCATGATAATTCTTCTATTATATCCTTATGCCTTTTTTATGAACTCGATAATTTTAGCATGTTAATATTTTTGATACATATGGTTGTGTAGAACGTGCCTTGTGTCTTGATTGGTTTATGGATACCCAGTAAGGCTGGAACTTAACCTTGAGAGTTATAGACTCGACCCCATTTAATACTAATTGACTTTCATGCCTTGTCACCATTAATGACGATGATTATCTTGACTAAAAATTGATCATGCGTTCCTAGTTGGAACTAAGAGACTGGCTAGTCGTCTTATTGAATTGAATGAATGAGACACATTCATGTAATGAACTATTGTAATAGACTGGCTGATCACGAATATTGACGTACAGGCACATGCAGGCTTCAATTTATTTATTTAATTATTTTTCTACAAAACAGCATGTGTACTTTATGGTCAAGGCATGATTACTCCGTGGTTAGATTTGATTGTTGCATTACGCTATGTAAGACCTACAACCTAGCCGCACGGGTATCGTTGTAGAGTTGTGCATATCGTACCCCGTACGAAAGTACTCATTTGAATGACCATGATCCACGACATGGGATTTCACTCAACGTAGGGACTATTAAGTTAAATAAAATAATGATTGCATGGAGAGAACGGATCCCCGAGTTCTTACATGGCAGCCCTCTTGGGACTAGTAGTGCCCGACAGGCCGGCTGGTTCCCACAGATACTGTAAACCTGCCACACGGGCAGGGAGCGGTATCTGCTTATATTATTATTGTATATTGTATATTGATGACGGGCGTCCCGCTGGGACTCGTCTAATTCATGATTGGCGCAATTGATTGACTGGATAGACTAGCCTTGCTCGCACATAGTAAGAACTGAGGAATCCCTATTTGCATAATTCCAGGATAACTTGGGACTCACAATAGCAAGCCGTAGGAGTTGATTGGCCGTTCAAAGATGATTTGTTTGTGTACTGTACCTACTATGTTGCCTAACTGAGATGATCAGAATGTCAGGACATGACGGGCCAACTTCTGTCCTTGTTTGGTTGGGAGGTTGGTTCGAAGTGTCGTGATGTTATGTGAATCGTAGTGGAAAGCAGAGATCTATTATTATATTCTCTTACTTACTGGTTTAATCCTTCATATCGTCCTTCCTTGTGGTACTTGCTATTAGAGGTCTAACCTCTCTGGTTTTGCATGGCCAAGTTTAGAGCCGGTTCCCGAGGATCCAGCTTACTTCTACCTCCACGATGGTCAACACTAGAGGGATGATCGCAGGAGGACTCGAGTGGGTTCCTTACTCCACCGCTCGTTTTGTTATTTACTTTATACTTAGCCGTTTGGCACCGACATGTTAGTCGGATTGTCTTGCACTTACTTTTACATAATTGTAACTAAGTCAGACTGCAGCTGATAACAATTGTGTATATGTTACTATACCATCTGGCTATGTTTTGTAAAGCCAGATCTCAAGAACATTTTGACTAAGCGTTTGGGACGCCTTACTGCTTTATCTTACATGTTCTCTATTCTTGCTTCTTGTTTGAATGATTGAGACAATAGATGTGAAGTGACCATAGTAAGACTTTCATGTAGTATGCACCCCCTCGTCTGGTTAGACAGCATTGATCGTATTATACGGTATTCATCTACCCGTAATACGTAGCTGGCTGAGTCATTCCCCCGCTCTCCAGTATTCTGGTTCTGGGGCGTGACAGTCATCCCTAAACCTTCGAGGCAGAACAATGCCACCCCGAACGCAAAGGGGACGGTTGCTGCTCCGTTGTAGGCACTACTCCTACTGCTCCCTGACGTCGAGAGCTATACTATATCTTCCCTCATGACAGCGAGCATGGCGAAGACGTTGCATAAGGTCGCAAAGGCGCTGAAGGGGGCGAGGAAGGAGAGGGAGCGGACGAAGGAGAAGCCGATCTCGAGGGGGAGGAGGAAGGCCACGATGAACAGCGAGGGGTTGATGATTGTTGTTGTCGTACGGGTGAGATAGACGGACGCCACCGTAGAGAGATTCTGACCCATGAATACCAAGAACGCAACACTCCCACCAGCATGGGAGGTCAGGATTAAAAAGTCGGTCAGGCCGCGGCCGCCCGCCCCGAAAGCCTTGGCGCCGACATCGCTGAAGGTTTGGGCTAATTGGGTGGGTCCACCACCTCCCTCTTCTTCTTCTTCTTCCTCCTCCAACTTTCTCCTACATTCTACCTGCAGTTTAAAATGAATGAAGTCTTCTTTCACTTTAGAGAGAATGCAATGCATGACGACAATAAAACAAACTTAATTTTTTTATTGTCAACTGCTTGTTATATTGCATGAATGAAATTCTATAATTTCTTCCCCAAGTTACTATTTGATTTTATGATTGAGACCATTCCTGAAAGAACAAAAAAACTAGGACAAAATAGCAAAACACAAACTATTAAACAAAACTGTGAAATGTAGGGTTATTTAACTTTTAGGGTTTAGTGCTAAACTCTAGTTCTTCATAATGTTTAGAAAAGGATTTAGGACTACAACGTTGCGGACCACATGTCGATCACCTCTCCATTGCAGAGGGGGCTTTGGAAAATTCGTGGTGGGCTCAGTGTGGTGTAGGGGGCAATGGAAAAAAGGGGTGACACGTCGGTGCGCGGGCACACACGCTCACCATTAGAAAATAATTTCCGTTTAGAAAAGGATATAGGTCTCATAGTATCGATTGACTTGGCAGCTGACACTGACAGTCAATCACGTTTAGGTCTCCAAATTATTCAAATTTTGTGTTTAGTTCTAAGATGTCTTATAATATTCAAAATTCGACATTTAGTCCAAGTCAACCGTCACGACGAGAACCATATCTTCTTCTGGGCAATATGAAGACTTAAATGTAAATTTTCAATATCATACGATATCCTAAAACTAAATAACCCTAAAATAATGCATATAAACGAATTAAGTTGTCAAGAGTTTGTTTTGGGGTAGGGGGGCAGGGATAGAAGAATTACGTACGAGGAGGAGCATGCAGTAGCAAATGGCAACAGCGACGAGTAGGAGGCTGAAGGAAGCAGTGAGCCAGCCAGCGACGCGAAAAACGTAGGGGACTCCCAAGGCTCCCGTGTCCAATATACTGACCAAGATGTTCCCTACGGTTTGAGAGGCCGTCGCTCCTCTTCCGCCGCCACTACGGCGGTGGTGCCCTTCCACCAGTGGAACCCTAATCATCATCGTCGCCCCTTCACTTCCATTCTCCATTCTTCTCTAAAGCAAATGAAAATGAAGGCTTCGACTTCTTATGAATCAATTAATTTGATTAATAGAATGAGAGAAAGAGAGAGTGCATGAATAAGTAAATATCCATTTCCATCAGGACGTGTGATACGCTGGGCCATATTATCTACACTGCAACGACCACCCAAACCCAATTAATTAATTTGCAAAAGCAAAAGTTGGAAATTATTTTTGGATGAATCAAATTTTGGGTTTCTTCATTCTTGTTGCGCTAGACTGGCAAGGTACGCACGAGGGGATTGTTGGAGATAAATACGGTATTAAATTAAGAAGGAAATTTGGATGAGATAATATAGCTATATCATACTCAATTAAATAATAGAAATTGATTTCTTTTTAAATTAACTTTTAAGATAAGTTTTATTATATTCAAGTGAAGAATAAATTTTGGATTATATATATATATATATATATATATATATATATATATATATATATATATATATATATATATATATATATATTCCAGAAATTTTGAGGAAGAATTGAAGAATGGTATAGAGGAGGAAAAGTTTTGAAAAACTAGATTGGGGGATGGAGGCCAACTCTCATGGCACATTGGAGGTAGGGCTGTACACAATTAAGTCAAACCGACCAAATCGAACCAAGCCAAACCGAACCGACCGGTTTTAAATCGAACCGATGGTTCGGTTGGTTTGGTTCGACTTCAATTTTTTTAAAATCGATCGGTTCGGTTCGGTTCACGGTTTGGTTATGCCAAAAATCGTCTAAACCGAAACGAACCAAATCCTTGTTAAATAATTAGCGTTGGGTATGGGTTGTATTAGACCGATTTGGTTCATTTATTCATTCAACAACAGTGAACAGATATCACAGCCATTTATCCAGTTGAAAGAGCTCTCTCTCTCTCTCTAGTCTCAAAGAGGAGTGCTGGCGGCTCATATTCTTTTATAATCCTAGAAAGACTCCTCTCTCTCTGTTTTTTCATAAAGTCAAATCACTGCCATTTGAAGAGAGATGCATATTAAATGGTATGTTGCAAGTTGCCAACAATAATGTTTCTTTGATGTCTGCATCCAAGTGAACTAGACATTTGAAGTTTTGAACTAGACATCCATGGTGGTTTGAGTTTCTATGTTTGGTAGCTTTCCTACTTGCTATCTTGCCCCTTTAGGATGGTTTCTATCATGATCTAGATAGCACTTTCCACTCCCTGATGAGGATCCAAGTCACTGATAACTTGTTTTGAACTTCCAACTTAAGATTTGAGTGTCAAATGGACATTTGTGATCATCTTTGTGAGCATCTCAATGAGTTTATCATTTATTTAATCATCCATTGTATTATACTTTGGACTCCATCACCTCTGATGTCTGTATACATTATTATGTCTTGTTAATTGCTATCCAACGGTTTGGACTTGCTAGCAGATTGCATGCTTACATCAGAATTGAAGCTGCAAGTTGAATTTGAATGTTAAAGGCTTGCAAGTTGAATTGAAGCTGCTTAATTGTATTTACTGTTACAAAGTACAAGTTAACTGAGATTTCACACACACAAAAGCATACAGTCCACTTTTTTTATGTGATCAAAACCGACTAAGTCAAACCGAACCAAGTCGGTTGATTTTAAAACCGAACCGACCATTTGGTAGGTTTGGTTCGGTTTTGCTTATTTTTAAACCGATTAACTTCGGTTGGGACCATATAGGTCGACCACCGACCGATGCACACCCCTAATTGGAGGGGGATGAAGTTAGGCGCCAACGACGCTTCATATATTGAGCATTGTAGGAGGCCAACTCCCGTGGCGCGCCTATGATGTGTTGAATTCAAAAAAAAAAACTATTGAGATAATTCCAAACTTTATAATTTAAATTTAAGAAAATCATTATTTGGATAATTCTTTCATACTCTTTAAAAAAAATTAAAAATCCTAATTGGGATATTATTTTCATATTATTTATGAAAATTAAAAAAATCAAGTTTGTTATAATTATAGCATACTATTTAAAATAAATAAATTTTCTGATTGTCATAAATCTTATATATTATTTAAAATTTCTGATTGAGATAATTCTTACATATTATCTAAATATTAAAAAAATCTGATTGGAATAATTTTGGTATATTATTTAAGAAAATCATGCTTGGGATCATCCTTGCATATTATTTTTAAAATTTTAAGAAAATTTTGATTGGGATAATTTTGTATATTATTTAAAAATATAAAAAATTCTGATTGGGATAATTCTAGCATATTATTTAAAAAATAAAGAATTATCAATGTGATAATTCTTGCATATTTATTTCAAAATTTTGGATTAGGATAATTCTTGACTGTTATTCAGAATTTTTTAAAATTTTTTGTAAGAAATATGACAAAATTATCCCAATCAGGATTTATTTTAAAATTTTAAATAATATGCAATAATTATCTCAGTCAGGATTCTTTTTTAAACTTCTAATTATCCCAATCAAGATTTATTAAAAAAATAAATAATAAGCAACAATTATCCCAATCATGATTTTTTTAAAATTAATAATAATCCCATTTGGAAATATCCCAATTAAGACTTTTTGAAATTTTTATTTAAAAAATCAACCAATGTGTCGTAGGGGTTGGCGCGCCACAACTCTCGCTCCCTATGGGTCAGGACAGAGAGAGTGAGGGGTAGAGCGTCATCGATCAATGAAAAGGAGGTGGGAGGACATCTTCTATTGTCGATCTTGTGGGGAGAGGAAATTTCGATTTGTGGGGATGAAATTTCGATTTGGAGAGAGCCAAATGGAAAAAGGCGTCGCTAAACATCACTAGTATTATTAACGATGTGACGTCGCTACACGTCGTTATTATGAAATTATTAGCGACTATCAGCAAAGTCACATTTTATATTACATAACAGAAGTAGCAAAATATCGTAATTCGTCGCAAACAGTAGTATATTTTATTGATGTCGCTAAATTTTTGTCAGGCCTGGTCCCGTAGGACCGATCGTCCTCGCTAAGGTGTCACGACCCGCACCCTAGAGTAAGGGCACGAGACGTGGGTACGTCCAGCCTACGTCGCAGTATCGGCGGTAGAACGCTGTCCTAGGTCAATCATCTAACAGTATAAAAGTACATGTACAGTATATACACTCCGAATGGAGGTGACATAACAATATACAGTCTCAATCACATCTAAGGCAGAATGAAGATAGAAAGATAGATAGATAAATACTGAAGTGAGAAGATCCACATAAGTACAACCAGAGAAGTCTAAGTGTCTAATGATATCACAAAACCATAAAATCCCAAATATCATAATATAGTCATCCAGAATGAAAATATAAGGAAAACATCCTAGTCTAGTGGGGTGTCGTCCACATCTAAAAGATCCTGTTGCTGGTTCAAGTCTGTACTGTCATCTAGGGTAGTCCCATAATAAGTAGGACATCACGCCTCGTCCTCATCCTCTGTAATATTTTAACAGGTCCAGTCAGGACAGGAGCGAGCACAATACATCTCAACAAGTCATAGCAGGAAAGAAAATATAATCATACTAAAGAGTAAAATACAAGAAACTGAAGAATAGCATAATGTAAAAGAGAGACTGTAAGTAAATATCTACGATATATAAAAGAGAGACAATGCTAGTGATTCAGAGTACAAGATGAACATGTGAACAGCTGAAGGGTGATTCATGACTATACTAAAGAGGTGATTAATGACTATTCTACTTTGGAATTATTTACATGCTCAGTTTCTACTCCCCCATCCCCAATCAATACACAAAGATCCAGTCAAGTTATGTTAAGATTCATGACTATACTACTGCCCATATAGGGTGATTCAAGAGTGATTCATGAAGATTCGTGAAGGCTCTGTGATTCATGAGAGTACAGGAATCACAAGCTGATACATGAAGATTCATGAAAATATAAGCATGAGATACATGATGTAAGTGAAACACACGAGACAAGAGTATCTGATGCTCCCGAGAGGGATAACATCTCATGAAGGGATCCATATAGTACTAATTCGTGTTACCAACGTGTCAGCATCAAGTAAGATAATCTAAAGCAGGAAATATAATCCTAAACAAGATATGCAATGATCAGAGAATGTACTCGCCTGGTATCCTGAATGTCCGAAGAGAATATACTGTCCGAGGAGTGGTGTCTGTCTCCTATAGAATAGTACGAGTCACTACATGTCTAAAATAAGGAAATAGACTGCTACAATGCATCTACATGATGTTTGGGGTCAATCTAGGCTAAAGTCAACCTTTGGTCAACTCTAGTCAACCCTAACAGTCAAACTAGGTCAATTCTAGTCTAGTTAGGTCAAACCTAGGCTTAACAAGTCAATCTATGCCAACTAACCAAATACCATACAAGTCACACTAGCCTAGTGATACACAAGTGTATCACACCACATGCCATAGGCAATTCTACCTAGGCCATGGGCCAACACATATAGGCTAATGACATCCCTACCTCATAACCCACTACACATTTCACATAGGCTATATATATCCATATATTACACTCACATACCATTATCTATATACACCATATAAAGGGCAATGCAATATTGGCATTACACTACACATTTCACATACACACTAGTATAACTATTTACCCACATAATATATATACATGTAATTACACATATACATAGGTTAGGTAATATATATATATATATATATATATATATATATATATATATATATATATATATATATATATATTAAATATATATATATATATATATATATATATATATATATATATATATATATATATATATATATATATATATATATATATATATATATATATATATATATATTTTTAATATATATATATATATATATATTTTTTTTTAATATATATATATATATATATATATATATATATATATATATATATATATATATAAATATAAATATATATAAATATATAAATATATATAAATATATATATATATATATATATATATATATATATATATATATATATATATATTATATATATATATAAATATATATAAATATATAAATATATATAAATATATATATATATATATATATATATATATATATATATATATATATATATATATATATATATATATATATATATATATATACATATAAAGGGGATACTTAAATCAAGGTAAATGTGTGTGTGTGTGTGTGTGTGTGTGTGTGTGTGTGTGTGTGTGTGTGTATGAGAGTGTGACAGGAATTAGAGTGATAGGAAAAATGTGTGGGGGTGAACAAATGTGTGTGTGTATGTCATGTGTATGTGTGTGTATATGAAAGTGTTAGTGTGTGTGAGAGGGAAAACATTGTGGATATAGTGACAGGAATGTGAGGAAAGTGTGTGTGTTTAGATAGGACTGTGTATGACTTTATTTCAGTTGTGTGTGTGACATGTGTGGAAGGGTGTAGTGTTAGGGAAACCTGTGTGTGTTGAGTGCACAGGAAATCAGTCACTACCAAAATAAGTCAAATTACCGACGAAACTAGCGACGTTTATGGAAAACGTCGCTACAGTAAAGGACTTTAGCGACGCATAAATAAAACGTCGCAGGACGTCACTGTCAGTGACGATTGGCGACGGCTTGCGACGTTTTTTTTAGTAGAAAAAAATGACGTTGCTGATAAGTCGGTAAACGTCGCTAATCAGCGACGTTTACTGACGTTTCTTCCTTACGTCGTATATTTTTTGATATAGCGACGTTTAGCGACGTCTTTATTAGACGTCGCTGGTGAATTTTATTTAGGTCAGCCAGCCGATCGAAATTTCATTCTTAAAATTTCACTTTCCCCCCAAACCATTCCCTCTCCCCAACCCGACACCCCACACCCTCCTCCGGTGACCGTCGCCCCCCGACCCCCTCCTCCGGTGGCCCCCGACCCCCTCCTCCGTTGACCACCAACCCCCGACCCCCTCCTCTGTCTCGTGAACCCCGCCGACCTCCTCCCCCGTCTACGGCAACCCCTGTCGACCCCCGACCCCCTCCTCCGGTGGCCCCCGACCCCCTCCTCCGGTGGCCCCCGACCCCCTCCTCCGTTGACCACCGACCCCCGACCCCCTACCCCCTCCTCTGTCTCGCGAACCCCGCCGACCTCCTCCCCCGTCTACGGCAACCCCTGTCGACCCCCGACCCCCTCCTCCGGTGACCGCCGACCTCCTACCTCCGGCAACCCCTGTCTCGCGAACCCCGCCGACCTCCGACCTTCGGCGACATTTTAAAGATTACCGACTTACGTTTTCGCGACAAGTCCAAAACGTCGGTAATTGCGTCGGTAAATATTTTTAGCGACAAAATTTGTCGTTTTAGCGACGTCTTTAGGCGTCACTAAAACGACTTATTCTGGTAGTGAGTCCCAGGTTTCAGGGTTTTTGTGTGTGTGTGCATTGTATATGTTTAGACATGTGTGTGTGTGTGTCAAATTCATATGTGTGTGTGAGTGTGTTAGTGTTACAGTGATAGGAATCACATATGTGTGTGTGTGTATGGTGTCACATAGAGGGATATGTGTGTGACAGATTTTAGAATGTGTGTGTGTGTAAGAGGAGTGAGCTATGTGTGTGTGTGTTGAGATTAGCAACCTAATGACAGTCCACACCACAGTTAGCAACACAAAAACAGTTTAGGAAAAACAGTCCAATCCTGGGAATGACAGTTCAATAACTTGGCAGTTAACATATCAAAAATCGATTCCAAAACCCTTTGCATCAACACAAATCGAAGTTAACATGTTCATCATTCATCAATTATGTAGGTAAGTCCAATTTAACATTTAATCATCATTAAAACAGGTAAAATGTAAATCAAAACTCAGAAAACTCATTTCAGCCGAGTGGTACCAGTGCGTATCAGTCCCTTATTGGGAAATCAAGATTTTGACCCCAATAATCATTAAAATTACAATTAGTGAGTTGGTAAATAGTGTCACATGTGTGAGTGTACTAGGAAGTGTCTTCGTGTCCAAGAACTGGACACGAATCGTGCCCAAGATACCACACGAACACAGACACACAACTGTGCACATAATCATCGTACACGTGTGCACGCGCGTCTAACACACGACACACGACACGACACAACTCGTGTGCGTGTCCAGAGGTACGCCTAGGGTAGGGCTAGGTTCGTGTCAGCCTGAATCGTGTCCACGTGACACATAGGTATGACACGAAACCCGTGTCAGCAGTGCCTGTGCGCGTGCTCAGCCGCCTGCGTGCGACAGCGCACGGCCAGTGCGGGCGCGATTGCGCCGCGTGTACTCAACGACATGCTCCTAAATTTTGGGAGCATGGTGACAGTCACTGCCCCTTGCTCTCCACAAAAAATTGTGTCTCGCGTGTCCTGTATCACGAGTTCTAGCCCCCGATAGGCAGGACACAGCCTAAGGCTCGTGCTGCGTGCCCAGGGCTAAAAATGCGACACAAACGGACACATAACACCAAACATCCTTCACAAACAGTCATACACACACCTAGATCTATAAATCTATGTAATTAGTTTTCAAAATATGAAAATAATTTTCTAAGAGGCATTTCTACAAACACCTATATTCCTATTATGATACGTGTCCGATACGGACACGAAATAGACACAAATTGTGCCCAAATCTCGGGGACAGCTAGGAAACCCTAAAACCTAGCCTTATATGCAAAGAAATCAGGAAAAACAAAGGGTTTAGATGAATGCGTTTTCGTGTTGGTGCCAATGCAGGAGGAAAAACAAAGGGTTTAGATGAATCTCGGGGACAGCTAGGAAACCCTAAAACCTAGCCCCCAATAGTTTTTATTGGATGTTTTCTTTCGCTGCTTGGTTTTGATGAATGCATTTTCGTGTTGGTTTTCGATGATTGGTTTTCATTGTTCGCTTTCATCGCATATCGCATTCATTCCGAATCTTGAGAGAAAGAGACCGAAGTATGCTAATCGAATGTTGGTGCCAATGCAGGAGGACGCTTAGACATATACAGAGCGTGAACAGCATGTGAAGTCCCTCCTTCTCTCAACTAAGATTTATCTTGGTGAGTTGCTCTAACCGGACTTGCATTTATTTGTACGTCCTAATAAAAATGATCTCTATTCTACTCTGTTGTCTCATTTCTATAATCAACGATACCACAATAACAAAAGATAAGAGAAGATAAATGAATCGAATTGAATGCTTGTTCAAGTACTGCTGAACATCTGTTTCAAATGAATGATCATATGCTCTGTTGCTAGTATGTTATAAAGTGTAGACATGTGCAGAGAGACTTGTACATGTTGAGAGGAATAAGAAGTAAGGCATGAAATGAACATGTCATATATCTGTTAAGACATGAAATGAATGCATCATGGCCCGTAAACAAAATCTGATACATCTGATAGAACTGCTAGAGCATGCATTGGTCTCGAACAACTTGTGCACAACGTAAAAATCTGTCTCTCGGGTGGTATCTGGGGGCGCCTGGAACCACTCGGCCTAGGAGAGATTAAGAGCACCTTGAGGTAAAAGAGACCGCATGTTAAAAGGGTAGCCGACATCTGAGTCCTTAGCGACGAGCTGAACCAAAGAGTCACAGCGGCTAATCACGAAAAATGACCCCGTAGACCATCACGTAGATAGGCCACATGCATGACCCAAATTATGAACTTCAATATTTGTAGAAAATAAAACATGAGTTATTCGTTATGCAAATTGTGCTAACATTTCTTATGCAGGGATGACTGTTGGCGATGGTAAGTTGGTTATGAAATATTCTTCTGTCATATTTTTTATGAATTGTTAAAAAAACCTAGACTAGTAGAAAGAGCACTAGTAAATATGTAGATTCACATGTTGACTTAGTGCAGATATTTGTGAGTTTCGACGAAAAGTCGCTCGCCGGTACATGATGTGTGCTGACCCATGTTGTGGGCATCCTTTTCAGAAAGCAAAGGAGACAGGGGGATTTCAAGTGAGGCACTAAAGCTCGTCTAGCCCAGTAGAGCTCGTGGATTTCCTTAGGCTACTTTTTATTTTTAGTCTAGTCGCAAGTTTCTTTTCCTTAGAAGGTGTCTTTATATTTCGAGCATGTAATAAAGGGATATGATGTATGGGCATTGCGGCTATTTACAAAAGTGTTTTTACGAGAATTATGTAGCCAAGATAAGGCACTCTAAGTTTGCAAAGCTTTGTACTTGTATTCCTATCAAGTCTATTAATAAAAGAAGTATTTTTATTTCAAAGCTTCTATGTCCAATATTGGTTTATATATACTGTGTGCGTGTATTTTGCTTGGTCTAGTTGTTTTGTGCAGGTACTGGCCTTGTGCAAGCATAACTTAGGCTTGTACGGCATCACGCCTTAGCGAGGACGAACGATTTCGCAGGGATCAAAGTGAGGACGAACGACCCTAGTGGGATTGGGGCGTGACATTGTGGGCAGGTGTTCGTGCTTGGAAAGTGCTGTATAGGAAGATTAGTTTGATTTGTCTGCGGCATCGAAGATTTGTTGGGCATACAGAAGCTCTTCTTGTACAAGATGATGTCTTCTGTCTATAAAGGGCATAATGTATGGAACATTGTAATCAGTTGTACCAGTGAGTTGTAAGCCAAGTCGGTATATCGAGTTGTATTCCAATGTATGAAAGTATCAAATGTAAGCTTTATGTCTCTTGTTCAGTTGGCTGTTGTAGGTCCTAAAAAATCAAGTTGCACCCATCAACAAAGTCATGAAAATCAAGAAATACATCTTTCAAATGAATTGCGCAGAAGTCAGATTGCGCATCATCCAGATTGCGCAGACTGGACTGCGCACACTCTCAAGTGCGCAAGCTGACGTGGCCATATCATCATTACCTGACACAATCAAATCTTCTGACAACTGACAGCACAAAAAACGAGGAGACTGTTCATTTATTGCGCCGTACAGTGCTCGAGGACAGCTGTATATGCAACGCAATCTGCCATGCTTTCTGCTGCGCAGTCTATTCCAGCGCAATCTGAAGTCAGCACAGTTCACGTGGCGCACTTCATCATGACAACTGACAAATGTACACGTGGAATTCATGCCATCAATTGCTCACTACGTGGCAACCGTCTGTACACGATCATGCACATTTCAATCAAATGATGCCATGTATCCAAGACAGTTGGCCCACGATCAGACAACTGCCTGCGCAGTTTAATGCTGCACAATCCAGTGCATGCGCAATCCAACTTGCGCCATTCAGAATAACTAAAAGTTAGTTATTTCCAGAACTCTATAAATAGAGTTTCAAGTCTTCATTCCAGGGGATCAGACATAAAAGTTCAGAAATATCAGAGAGTTCAGGGGTTCTTGCCCAAGTGCTGCTGCATTCTTCCGAGGCTTTCGCCTTCAATTTCAGAGGCTATCGTCTTCAAAGTTCACATCGTCCAAGGGATAAAGCAATCGTCTTCTAGATTGGATTCCTATAGTTGTACTTTTCCAGAATTCTTGTAATCTTCTTTACAAAGTTTGTTGAAATAAAGATCAACTTTTGTTTTTGTAAACAAAATGGCGACTCTGCTGGGGACGACTTTCTCCTCCGACGAGGAAGTGACAACTCAATGTGACGTTGCGTCTATCGGAAAGACGCAGAAGACGCTGGTTGTGAAGCTGGTTGTGAAGGTCAACCAGACGGCCTACGAAGCCATGATCAACTCTAGGACCACTCCTCGCACTGCGACAACTTATGTCACAAGCAAAGTGCGCCCAGTGTGGATCCCAAAGACTGCTGCGCAGTCTGTTGATTCTGCCACCAAGACTGCTGCGCAGTCTAATGTCTCTGCTGCTAAGACTGTTGCACAGTCTGTTATCTCTGCTGTTGCACAATCTGCCTCTACTACTCCTGCGCAATATGCTGTTGCCAGTGCACAAACTACATCATATGCTGCTCTGTCAAAGTGCAAGACTCATGTTCCTCTGGCACAGTTGGCTGCTACTCTGCCTGCGCAGTCCACTACTCCAGCAACCAGAGTGCAACTCAAGCACTCTGGCAAAAAGGCTCCTGCTGCGCAAACCACTGTGATTGAGGACAGAAGACTTTCTGCCAGAACTCCTCCTGCGCAATCTGCCAGTGCGCCATCAACCCATGCGCAAATTGTGTCTGCGCAATCCAAGAGAGACAGCCCTTTGGCTAATCTCTCCTCTTCTCACAACAAGGGAAAAAGCTCTGCTCCTCTCCAACACTCTGTTGCTCCTGCGCAATCTACTGGGGGTAGTCTTTTGGCTATTCCTCCCTCTCTCTAGAACAAAGGAAAAGGCCCTTTGGTCTTTTCTCAAACTTCCTCGTCCCATGACTTGGAAGACAACAGAGGGAAATGCTCTTTAGCTAACCCTTTTTTCCAAAACAAAGGAAAAGGCCCTTTGGTCTTTTCTTAGTCTTCCTCGGTTTTTACCGTAGAAGATCAAACTGAACGTGCTCCGGCACCAGTCAGTACAAGAACTCTCTCTAACAAGGGTTCTTCTTCTCTCCTTGCTAAAGGTAATTATACTGATCAGAGAGGTATTCTGCCTACTCCGATAGCAGAGTTCCAGGATCTTCCAACTCTTCAGATCTCCCGTTCAAGACAGAAAAAATTGCTGGTGTCTCAAACAGAAACCCCTGGGGGTGAGTTTGCTGATTTAAGAACATATCTCAATCGACCAACTTCGGTAAAACGCAAACAGCCAATGCCGAAGACCAACCAACGTCAGAAGCAAACTTCCAGGATCAAGAATTCGGACACCTATGCCAATGAAATGAGTACTTTCCTGTACACTCAAGGGACAAAACATTTGAAGAACCGGAACCATGTTCCGAATATTATCAAAGAACATGTCCCTCGAACTTCTGCTCGTCCCGTTGCTGTTCCTGGTCTCCGAGAACACCTCAAGCAAAAATGGGACAACATCCCAACATCCCCAGTGCAACCACTTGGGCATCATTGCAATCACAAGGTTGTCATCAAATGTTGTTGTCAGACAACAAGACGATCTGTCTTCGATCGTTTGAACTTTACAACCTCTGACCCTATGTCTGAAGATGAAGACGAGGTTTTGTACGCTTCTGTCAACATGACCTCCAGAGACACTGGGGGTAGGAAGTGCTCAAAGCACGGGAAGCCTCGCAGGCCAAGCCAGCGGTATTTAGATCTACTGCAAGAATCCTTTGAAGGAGTATTCCAACATACCAGATCCCGAAGCCGAGACACAATCGGTCAAAGGAATCTTCAAGAACGTCTCCCTCTTTCTCACTCAGGAGATAATTTTTTCTCCGACTATGATGCATACAGCGAAAGTTCGGAACAGACAGTGTCCTCCACTGTACCCAGGGAAGTGACAGCTTATGTTGTCAATGAAGATCCTGATGCTTCCAGTTCAGCAAGTCAAGAACAGCGAATCGCTGCACTAGAAGACAAGCTGAAGACCATGGCTGAAATGGTCGCAAGTATGCATTCCATCATTGTAGTCCAGCATACAGTACCACCGACCGTACCGTCCACAAATCCTAAAATTATAGCATCGTCGGTGCCTGTCAATGCAGGGCTGGGGGTAGCATCTACTCAAGTACCTCCTGTACAGATCCAACCTACACCCAGTCAATCAGGTGCTGGGGGTAGTGCTTACCACGCTGTTCCTCCCCCTAACACTGTGATTCAGCCTGCTCCTTCTACATCAGTGGAAGATGCCAATGAAGCTGTTAAGCTTCTGCTAACTTAGTTCGAAGCTTTCAAGGAAAAGGACAACTTGCAGAGGTTGGGGATCAAGCAACCCTATCCAGTTGAATAGAAGGAAGTTCCATTTCCTCCGAAGTACAAGATCCCAACCATCTCGCTATTTGATGGCAGCACTTCTCCCAGTCAGTTCATTAACCACTTTGAGGTTATGACTGTCCAACTTCAACCAAATGACGCTCTTCTTACCAGAGTATTCGTCGGCTGTTTAGCTGGCGTAGTATACGATTGGTACAGAAGCTTGCCCGATGGTTGTATCACCTCCTTCTCTGGCCTAAAGCAAATCTTCCTGGAACGATTCTATGAAGGGATCAATGACATGACTATGTCAGCCCTCAACAAAATCAAACAAAGACACAATGAAACTGCTGAGAGTTTCATTGAAAGGTTCCGACGGAAAGCTTTGAAAATGCCTCCTGGAACTCCGACTGCTGTCACTATAGACACCTGCAAGGCAAATCTATTGCCCATCATCAGCATGTGGATAGGGTCCACTCAGTTCCAAGACTGGCCATCTTTCATTGTCAACGCTAAAGCAGCTGAAGTTAGTGCTGACAAATTCAAGCAGCTAAGGGTACAAATGTCTAACCCCGACCAGGACGAGCACCAGACATCAGGTGGCGGCAATCGCCAGAACAACCGCAAAGGAATAGAAACTTTGAATATCAATTTGAACAAGAACAAAGAATCTCTGGCGGTCAATGTAGCTCCTCCTACGTCAACTTCTACCCCTTCAGCACCTCCACCAAGAGAACCTCGTCCGAAAGTGGAGTACTCTTTTGACGAGAATGACACAGTGAGCATCTTTGATTGCTTGATCAAAAGCAATAAGCTTCAACTCCCATATCCCAAGAAGCCCGATGAAGTCGGTAAGACTGATCATCCCAAGTACTGTGTCTATCACAGGTTCATCGGACATCCTACTCGACCATATTATGTGCTCAAAGACAAAATTTAGGAGCTGGTCAGCGCTGGTGTTGTCACTTTACAGCAAGACGAGAAGACTGTTACCGCAAACATGGTCTCAGTTCAATTCGGTGACTTTCCACCCCAGATGGTACAGCACGGTGTTATTCCTATCCCCAAAGCTACTCTTGAGATCGAGAATCTCTCTCCTCCACGAAGTGAAGGTCTCGTCCCCTTGTCTCTTGACAATGGCGAGATTATGTGGATTCATCCGGATCTTGCTTCAGAGTTCGAAGTTCCCTCTTCCTCCAAGAAGAAAGACCGTTCCAAAGGCAAGGCAAAGATTTGCAATATGGTGTCTTTTGACCCCATAGTTGATGAAAAAATCTTGCTGGGCACCAGATCGGGGAAAGCTTATCTAAAGGATTACCTCGAAGCTCAAGAGAATCCTGCTTCTTCTTCTTCTTAGCCTGCTCCAGTGCAGCCTGCTTCCACTGAGGATATTCCTACTGCACCCTCACCAGTTGTAGTGTCCATTCCTCCCAAGCCAACGGTAGCTGACAAAGGCAAACAGCAAGTCCGCTTCGATAAACCTTTGAAGAAATCATCTCCCTCCGGACTTGAAAAGCCTTACAACTTTGACATCTTAGCTCAGTTGGCTAATACACCGGCCCGGCTGTCAATCTTCGAGCTCTTGCGCCTTTCCAAAGAGACTCGGGAAACTCTGAGCGAGGCTCTCATGCAAGCAGAAACCTGTCTAGCCCTGCTTAAGAAGCCGAAAGCAGAACCAGTCTCTTGCCTCCATTGTCATAGTGTGTTGGAGTTAATTCCAAACATAACTTTCACACAGGATGACATGTTGATGGAAGACAACAGGCACGACCGTCCTCTCTACTATACAGGATATGTCGACTCGATGAAAGTCGATCGTATGCTGATAGATCCAGGATCTGCTCTCAGCATTATGTCGAAGACAATGTTGGATGCGCTGAAGATCCCAGTGCATAGTCTCTCCAGTACAATCACCACTATCCTTGGGTTCAATCAGGGAAAGAGTGAGCCTTTGGGCAAGATTCGCTTAAAACTCCAAATAGGCAATCTTCGCACAAAGGTGACCTTCTACATCATTGACAATCATGGTTGTTCCTACAATGCTCTATTGGGAAGACCATTTCTGCATGAGCATAACATTGTTCCTTCAACTCTCTATCAATGTTTCAAATATGTTGATGACAATGGAGAGGTGCAAAAGGAAGTTGCTGATCTCTATCCTTTCAAAGGCGTCGAAGCATACTGCAACGATGCTCGTATGTACAAGGAAGAATTCATGAAAGTTTTCCTATCTCTGGACACTGAAGAAGAGCAAGAAGCAGTGCCTAATGATACCCTTATCATCCCTGTCAAAGGGCGTGTTTCTCGTCCTCAGTCTTCCAAACCACTGGCTATTCACTTGCCAGTCCAGAAGCAATCAACTGATGATGATCAGGATCACAGGGAGCTCACCTCT
The DNA here is from genome assembly GCA_029216955.1 of Iris pallida. NCBI lineage: Eukaryota > Viridiplantae > Streptophyta > Magnoliopsida > Asparagales > Iridaceae > Iris > Iris pallida. Next base: position 406,911 of record JANAVB010036020.1, on the reverse strand, counting down.
TCTGAGCCGCTTGTTATAGATTTACGTCGTAACAAGGAAAAAAAGCAGCTCACCTCTTCTGAGCCACTTGTTATTGATTTATCTCATAACAAGGAAAAAAGGGAGCTCACTTCCTCTGAGCCGTTCGTTATCGACCTCCGTCGTAACAAAGCCAATCCTTCTCCACGTTCTTCTTCTCTCCCTCTTGTAATCAATCTGACCAAGCCTGCTAAGGCTAAAGGTCCTGTTGTAAATACAAATGTACAGTCAATGAAAAAGCATCTAATTTCCAGTATACTGATGTCGTTTATCATGCTAAGTGCTATTTGGATATGTTAGATAGCTATCAGTCATTTACAATGGGAGTTGTACAATCTCTTCAAACAGAAGTCTCACTCGAACTTCCAAAGGATTCATATCGTATTGTTTCCGCTCGTAAAAAAGACGAGAGTCCAATACATTTTAGTAAAGGACCTGAACAACAATTCAGCTATACGGATGATAGCAAAATTAATAATACAGGGCATCTTCAACTCCGTCGTTATAGTCAGCAATCAAAAGACATCATCCAGAAGATGGGTTACGACTTCAAAAGTGGCCTCAACTACGGTAAGGGTAGAAAAACTCCTATCCGTACAGCTGTTCCAAAAGGAAAGTCAGAGATGTACTACAGCAGGACTAAAAGAGGTCTCGGATATGCTTTTCCTCCAGTATTATCCCCGGCAGACTCTGAATCCGATAGTGAAGAACGTTCTAACTCTTCTGATTCCAGATCATGGGATTCTGACACCAGCATCGGTCAAGTTCATCGATTGACTGTATCTTCTAATATGGTCTCCGTCGAACTTCCAGAAGGCTATGACGAGGATATTGAAGAAAGTTCTAAAACAGATCCTTGGGCTCAACGAATGGATACCCAATGGGAACTCTGATTCGAACAAAGGTAACCGCCTACTGAAGATCAATTAGTTCAAGTTGATGTAGGAGAGAGCGGATCACCTCGTCTAATATTCATCAGCAAGAACCTTCCAGAGGCAGATAAACAGGAATTAATTCTTCTGATTAAAGAATACATTGATGTCTTTGCCTAGAGTTATGAAGACATGCCAGGACTAGATCCCAAAGTTGCTACTCACAAATTGAACATTCTGCCGAATGCAAAACCGGTCAAACAGCAACAACGGCGTTTCAAGCCAGAAATAATGGACGCAATCGACGATGAAGTCAAGAAGCTTATCGCTTGTGGCTTTATTCGAGAAGAACAGCATCCTGATTGGGTAGCTAATGTCGTCCCAGTTCTAAAGAAAATCGGCAAAGTTCGAGTCTGTATCGACTTTCGGGATCTTAATGAAGCATGTCCAAAAGATGAATTTCCTTTTCCTATCACGGACGTCATGATTGACAACACCTGTGGGTTCGAAAGAATATCTTTCATGGACAGATTCTCCGGATACAATCAAATTCGGATGAATCCTGAAGATGAAAAATATACTTCTTTCCGTACTCCTTGCGGAGTCTACTGCTATACTGTCATGCCATTTGGTCTCAAGAACGCTGGTGCAACTTACCAACGAGCCATGAGTACCATCTTTCGAGATCATCTATGCAAGACTGTCGAATGCTACGTTGACGATATCGCTGTCAAAAGTCGTCTAAAGGAAGATCACATCCAAGATTTGAGAACTATCTTCAATCTCATGCGCCAACATCAACTCAAAATGAATCCCACCAAGTCATTCTTGGGTGTCTCTAGTGGCAAATTTTTCGGCTTCGTCATTACCTCTAAGGGTATACACGTGGATCCCGAGAAGATCAAAGTCATTCAAGAGATGCGTCCTGCACGCAGCCTAAAAGAGCTACGAGGATTCCAAGGTCGACTTGCGTACATCAGGAGATTCATTTCGAATCTGTCTGGACGTTGCAGACCATTCATCAACTCATGAAGAAGGGTGTATCTTTCGTTTGGACCGAAGAATATCAACGAGCATTTGATGACATAAAGCGGTATCTCATGAACCCACCAGTCTTGGTGCCACCAATCTCTAGCATACCATTCTTAATGTATGTCCGTGCTATGGATCATTCATTGGGCACTTTACTTGCCCAAAAGAACAAAGAAGGTCACGAACAAGCCATCTACTATCTCAGTCGTACTATGATTGGTGCCGAACACCGTTATAGTCCGGTCGAAAAAGAATGCCTAGCTCTTATGTTCGCCATTCAAAAGACTCGACATTACATCATTGGTCAAACTATTCATGTCATATCCCGAGTTAATCCTCTTCGGGTATTGATGAAAAAGCCTAGCACACTCAATTCTCGGCTGGCTACATGGGCCATTCTGCTAGCCCAATATGACATGGTATATGTTCCTCAAAAGTCTGTCAAAGGTCAAGCACTGGCAGACTTCTTAGCAGCTCATCATGTTCCAGAGACATCTAAACTCTATGATGAAATTCCAGACGAGACATTGGAATCTAATACAATCTCCGAAGAATTTTCTACTTGGCGTCTATTCTTTGACGGTGCATCTAGGATTGGACCCAATGGTGCCATTTTCGCAGGAGTTGGTGTTGTCCTTGTTTCTCCAGACGGGTCAGCTATTCAAAGAGCCTACTCCTTAGATGAGCCTTGCTCCAACAACGTGGCAGGGTATAATGCTCTACTCATTGGCCTTCAGCTAGCCAAACAACTCGACGTCAAGTATCTTGAAGTCTATGATGACTCCAAGTTGGTTGTTAACCAGGTTAGAGGAACCTATGAAGTTTGCCATCAAGACCTAGTGCCTTACTTTGAAGCGGCAATCAACATGGCTACATCATTCAAAGCATTCTTCATCGAATATGTACGCCGAGCTTGCAATACTGAAGCTGACGCTTTGGCCAATCTTGCAGCAGTCTTAGCCATCCCTATCAAAAGACAGCAGGTGATGGTCATCTCTAATCGGAAATTGTTTTGCATCGAAAATAATCGTAATATTGAGTTCAGTAATCTTACTGAGGTCAATGTTATCAGTGAAGATTGGAGAACTCCTTTCATCGACTTCGTGGTCCATGACATACTCCCTGAAGATCCCAAGGAGGCTACGAATATTCGTCGAAGGTCTCTGCGATTCTACTACAATCAGACCACTAAAACTCTCTACCGACGAACTTATGACGGCCTACTCTTACGCTGTCTTGCTGGTGATGAAGCGAAGCAAGTACTGCGTGAATCTCACGACGGTGTCTGCGGAGCACATCAATCCGGTCCTAAACTACAGGATCGCATCCGACGTATGGGTTATTACTGGCCTTCTATGGTATCTGATGCCATCGAATATGCAAGAAAGTGTCGAGCTTGTCAAATCCACGCAGATTTCATTCATCAACCGTCGGAATTTTTTCATCCGCCTGCTGCTTCCTGGCCTTTTGAAGCTTGGGACATGGACATCATCGGTCCCATCAATCCTCCTTCTTCTAGAAAACATCGGTTCATACTGGCAATAACCGACTACTTCTCCAAATGGGCCGAAGCTATACCATTGGCTGAAGTCAAGACCAGCAACGTCATCAACTTCGTCAAACATCATGTCATTTATCGATTTGGTGTACCTCGAAGGATCATTCATGACAACGGACCTCAATTCATCAGCCAAAAGTTTACAAGGTTCTGTGACGATCACCGGATTGATAATATCGCTTCGACAGCCTACAATCCTGCTGCTAACGGCTTAGCTGAAGCCTTCAACAAGACTATCATCAAGCTTCTCAAGAAGTTTGTATCCACTAACAAACGAAACTGGAGTGAAAAACTTGGAGAATGTCTATGGGCCTACCGTACTACGGTTCGCAACCCTGCAGGCTGTACACCCTTCTCTTTGGTGTATGGCTGTGAAGCAGTTCTACCTCTGGAACTCCAAATTCCGTCCTTGAGGATTGCTATCGCCAACGAGCTCACTACAGAGAACAATGATCTTCTCCGACTTCAAGAGTTAGAAGCGCTCGATGAGAAGCGGTTATTGGCTCAACAGTATATTGAGTTATACCAAGCCCGTATCTCAAAGACTTTCAACCGCAAAGTTAAAGTCAGAGCCTTTCAGAAAGGAGAGCTCGTTCTAACAGTCAGACGTCCTATGACTATGACCCACTCGAGCAAAGGCAAGTTCGATGTGAAGTGGGAAGGTCCATACATCGTGAGCAAAGTCTTCTCAAATGGAGCCTATCAACTCACAGAGCTAGACGGTCGAGTTGCAATGATGCCCATCAATGGCAAATTCCTCAAGAAATACTATGTATAAATGTAATAGATAGTGATTGTAATTATCAGACAAGTTCATAAATAAAATTTAGTTTTATTTTATCTTGAATGATAGTATATAATATCAAGGAAGGTCACTATCATCCTTCTCGAAATTGGGACGCGGACCACTGCCGTCCTTATCAAAGACATGATCAGCGAAAGAGTCGAGAACATTCTTGCTGGAACCCACTAGGAACTTGCAAGCAGCCATTCTCATAGCTTCTTCTTCTTCAGTCTTCCCTGGTTCGAGAAGGAAGTCCAAGATGTCCTTTGGCGGCTTAGGGGCAGATGAACCTTCACCTGTTGTCATCTGCTGAGCCGGCTTGTCTGGACGTTCTTCAGTCTCCGCTTCCACCTTCGGGACGATCTCAGCCTTCCTGGATGCATCTTCAGACGACATCTTTATGTTGAAAAGTGAAAGTGACCATCTTATCTGATTTTCTGTTCAATTTATAGACAGAGCGTCGTAAGACTATGAAGCGACACATTCATCCAACGGTTCACCCGTCCATCATCTGACGGTTCGTCCGTTCATTACATTCATTCCTTTGACGGTTCATCCGTTCACACATCTATCCGACGGTTTACCCGTTCATTCATTATATTCATCCGACGGTTCGCCCGTTCATCATTCGACGGTTCGTCCGTTCACACATCCACTTGACGGTTCGCCCGTTCATCATTCGATGGTTCGTCCGTTCACACATCCACTTGACGGTTCATCCATTCATCATTTGACGGCCTGTCCGTTCATTACATTCATCCCGACGATTCATTTCGTTCTCACATTTTGACGAATCATCCAGTTCGTTCTTATCAGCAACTTGTCATCTTTGATTAGGTTGTCTATTGAAATAATGATATTCAATAAATTATATTTGCCACGTCCATATTACCTCTGAGCAGATATAATTGAATATGATTATTTTCCAAGATCAAGAAATATATCATGTCCTGTACCTCTGAATATATTTTCTATTGCTATTATTTATATCTGAACAAGATATGCAACAAATAATAGAGCCACAAAAATGTCTTTGTATTGATCAAAATTTAAGACATTACAAAGATTCATACTGCAAAATAAGAAGATACAAGATATTTTTATACTAAGCCGGAGGTGTCATCAGATTGGCAATCTGTTGCTTCAGAATTTGCATACGCTCTTCACGAGATTCCATCACTCTCTTCCTGGCTTCTTCCATCCCAGATTTTTCATTGAAGGTTGGCAGAGTTACCATTCGGCGAGTAATTTCAGCATTATGAGCCGCAGCATATTCATCCCTTTCTTGAGTTAGAACATCAAGCTGTTGAATTGCAGTTTGATATTGGATGACCTCATCTTCCAGTTCTTCCTGAAGACGGGCAATCTCTGCTTTCAATTCAGCAATTTTCTTTTCTTTTCTTTCAGCAACAGAGGTCACTGTTTCCACCTTAGAGTTGTATTCAGCAGATTTGATGGTGAAAGTATCCAAGAGAATTTGGAAGCTGACTCTCTCAACTGCAGCTTCTTGAGACATTCGTTCAAATTTGGCTTGCACTAAAAGTTCTACCTCTCCTTTACTCAGCTCTTTATAACTCTTGATTGAGGTTTCCAGCTCATCTAATATGTGATCAAGAAAAGTAGCCTGAGCCTCGTCTCCTTGATTACGGATGGCATTTACCAAGTAAGAGGTTGGACCTCTAACCGTGGAGAAATCAGCTTCTTCCTTCTCCATCACTCTATCTATTAAAGGCCCCAATGAATCAAAGAAGAACTTGGTAAATAATTTAATGACAAACTGATTGGTAGCCAAAGCACCAGGAGTAGCAGCTACTCCTGTTGATGATGAAGCGGCGGGACGTTCAGTCTCTTGCACTTGGACGGAAGGCTCTTTAAATAAAGGAGCTAGAGTCGAGCTGGTTGCTCCTCCCAGTTGTTCCCCTGCAAAAACAGATAGACTTTATCATTTTGTCTATCGTTTGCTACTGTTAAAGAAGATTAAAGGTGAAAGCAATCTTACCGTAGCTTGGTCCAATATCAGGCCTGTCATCTATTGGAACAGATTCCAGCCTAGCAGATGTAGCCTCAGACATTACTGCCTGACTACTGTCTGCTTCGGAGCCACATGACAAATGACGACTGCTACTAGCTATCGTCGTTGCAAGCACTATATCAGTACACGCTGGAGGAGCTGGAGAAGATCCGAGTTCTGTATGGATAAGAATAAAACGTCAGCTATCAAGCTATCTATTAAAAAGAAGATTGCTAATTTCATTCTATACCTTTGGGATCAATAGTAGGAGTTTCCTCCAAAGCCACTTCTTCATCTGTAATTTTCTCTGGAGATACCTGTACCTCAGCATCCTTTTCAGGATTCAGGGTGTCATCAACAGCTCTGGGAGATGTCTGGACCTCAATGTCCTCTTCAGGATTTTGTGTCTCATCAACAGCCTCTGATGATGTGCTCTCCTCGCTTTCACTATCCTCAGGAGCTTCTTCGCTAGCATTTACAGTGGCATGATCAGCATCTTCTTGATAACCGAAGTCACAATCATTTAATGCCTCGATCATTAGACGATCCTCCTCCTCGCGGGCTTTTCCCGGTGTAACAGGAAGATGAATCGTTACTACTGCTGGTGAAGGAGATCGTACAGCTTCTCTTCTCTGGGCTCTGCAGCCTCTTCTCTCTCCTCAATTTCTTCTCTAGGCTCTGTCGCCTCCTCTCTCTGTTCAGTTGCCTCTCTCTGCTCTGGACTAAGCTCAGAGGCGGGAGTAGGAGATGACATAGTAATTCCCGCTGCAGCATTTACTACCACCGAAGACAATATTTGCCTTGGAGGAGAGACCATTATTTTTCTTCTTCTGTGGGCTAGTTTCTTTCTATGCAGAGGCCTCTCAGGACTCTCTACATTTACTACCTCGACCGGTTTATGAATAGAGGTCGGCGTAGCTGCTTCTTCTCGGGTTGATTCAGCCAATTGTCGGGATTGTGATCTAGTAGTGACCTTCTCTGATGATGGTTCCAAGATCAACTTCTTCTTCGCGACTGGAGAAGAAGGTTCTTCTCTCCTTCTCTTCTTCTCCTTGGCCGGAGACTTAACCACTTTCAGAGAAATTCTCAGTGGTTGATTTACTTCCTCGGGGAAGTTTACTTCTCTGGAAGCTTCTAATGGATCATCTACCGGTTCATGCTGTTCATCATTTGCTGGAGCTAGTGTAGCAGTGGCTCCTTTCTTCAGACGGGTTGCTGTTGCGAAGCTATCCACCAGACTAAAGTTCTCAGCAAATGTATTGGCAGCTGTGTAGAACAATGAATATATGTATAGCATTCTTGGGCCATTATCATTCTTGTTGGGCATCGAGAACACCGTCCTAGTGTCTCGAGCATTGTAGTATGCCCATGCTCTCGCACCATCAATTAGGTACCCCTTTCCTTGTAGGCAAGTTATTGCGTTGCCCACATGGAATTGGTCATAACCAAATTGACGAGCGAAGCGACTCGGCAGATATGGTTCAAGGTAGCACTCCTCCTCAAATCTGTATACCAAATGTGAGGGTCTAATCGCCTTCAGCCAGTCAAAAGCTGCTCGGCCCAGTGGCTGCCTCCCCAGATCAACCATATTTGTCACCATGAACTCGTAACCAGATGGAGGAGCGAAGCTATAAAAGTTCCATCCCTTGCCAAGGTTGAGGGCACGTCTACAGTCCTTCAGACTAACGTATACCCACTTGCTTCGGGAGAATCTACGCAGAAAGCTGCCGCTAACTGCCCCCATGTCAGGGTTCATCAGAGAGGGATGATGCAGAAGCAACCACCCAAATAGATAGGTGTAGGGCAACTCCAGTCTAGGGAAGTTCCCTTTCTCACTCTTCCACTTGATCATGGAATCGACATACAGCCGAAGACCTGCATTTATTCTACAAGTCATTGCTGATAGCAAATCCATCCGGTAGCCGAAGACTAACCGGACGGCAGCGAAGAGTACGCCGCGGTGGAAGCGGTCCACGGTGCTTGCCCCAGGTACAACAAATCGGCGGAGCCAGTATGTCAAAAATTCTGCCAGCTGAGCTTCTTTAGACATGGACCTGTTGCCCATTCTTATAAAACTTTCAACAAAATCTTCGGGCTTCAGCGGAGGGTATTGGTGTTCATCAGTAACTTTAATATCCATCTTCTTATTCTCCTCCATCAGTTTTATAATCTCACTGTGGCTGAGAGGTTGAAAGAAAGCTGGGTTGCAGGAGTCATGATCTTTGGTCTTTTTCTCCACGATATAGTTAAGAAAAAGATACGGCAACCACTTCGATGAATAACATGTGCCAGAGGAGCCGCTCTTGTAATACAAGGAACATATATTATAATGGCACAGTAGTTCTTCGAAAACTGCTACCATTTCTGGATTTTCCTGACGCAGTCTATCTAACTCGTCGTTTGTGGGAACATACTCCTCGTAAGGGCAGTCTCCCGTTGGTAGGCATGAGATATACTTCATCTCATGGAGCGCCAATCCTATCTCTCCGCAGGGCGTCATGAACGTCCCTGTCCTATAGTTATACCTCTCTGCCAGGGCTAGAAACAGATGAGGGTTTGGATGGAAGCCATACACGGTAGCATATACCGCGTTATAAAGCTCGATTTCTCTAAGTTTATCTTCAAATTGAGCCAATACCCAGTTGGCATACAATTCCACCTCCTGTTATCCGGATTTACCAAACCAGTCAGCCGGATGTCTTGGTCAGGACACCTGCCCTCCGCCTTTGCATACTCGTTAGCAAAAATCGGTGTTCTTACCGGCAGCAACAAAGACGAGTTCTCAGGAGGGATACAACCTGGCTTCAGCCCTCTTAGTAGAGTGCCGTGTCGCTCAGAAGAGCTATAGAACATGTCCCTATTGTTCGGGCCTTTCTTGACACAGATTTTTCCTGTTCGTGCATGTTGAAGGGGAGTAATGTCCCCGTCCATCCTCCTAGGATGGCTTGCATGAGCATATTGTGCTAGAGGAAGGCATCTAGCTATGTCTGGTAACTGTATCAGTTTCTCTTTCCTTTGGAAAGTTCTCGATTCAACTCGGAGTCTTGGTTGAGAACTTTTGTCAATGGCTTCACCGAATAGGAACATAGGCTTCTTGTGGGTGACAGCGTCAGCAGACTGTAACGGCTGTCCATTCATCAGACTTAACAAGGTCTCGTTATCCTGAGCCATCAGGATAGCTTGGCGAGATGATGGAAGGGCATACTGTGGAAAGAGCACATGGGATAAATTTTCTTTGAATTCTGGCTCAGCTAAAGTTCCTGTGAAGATTTCATAATTCGGGTCCTCTCTGGTATCAACTGCATCAAACAGAAAAAACAAAATTTAGTACAAGTCAAGTCAGAAATTCTGTCATTAGATTGCACAAATATCAGATTGTGCAAACATCAGATTGCGCAAGCATCAGATTGCGCTGACAATCTTGCGCAAATCAGCCGATTGTGCTGACTTTTGCCAGCGCAATTCAACCGATTGCGCGAGAAGATATTCTTCATAAAAATGAAGAATAATGGGTTCGTGCAACCAAAACCCTAAACAGGGTGGCGCAGTATGATCACATCTCTAAAAAGTGATGGATTTTAAGATTCAGTAAAGTCAAAAAACCCTAAAAAGAGTTTTCGATCGGGTTGTCTACCTCGCAAAGCAGGGTACGCAGCTTCGTGTCGGGAAGGGCGCGGCGCAACCCGAGCCGAAGACTCGACGGAGGCCTTGCCCTTGTCGGCGGCGGAGGAGCGCTTGGGAGCCATGAAGTCGACGGGGAAAAAAGAGTGAAGTCGGAGTAGGCTCGGGGATTTCTCTCTCTCAAGCACAATGAAAACAAGTAAAGAATAATATGAAGGACGAAGGGAACTATTTATAGTCTTTCAAAGAGCAACGGTCGCCTCAGATTGCGCCGAATAAATAGGGGTAATCCCTCCGATTGCGCAGACAGCATCATCACGTGCGCAACTTGATTAAAAATTCAAAATTCGAAGTATTTCAAAATTTTGAATAAATTCAACTTTTGAAAACTTTGAAGGGGGTCTTGTAGGTCCTAAAAAATCAAGTTGCACCCATCAACAAAGTCATGAAAATCAAGAAATACATCTTTCAAATGAATTGTACAGAAGTCAGATTACGCATCATCCAGATTGCGCAGACTGGACTGCGCACACTCTCAAGTGCGCAAGCTGACATGGCCATATCATCATTACCTGACACAATCAAATCTTCTGACAACTGACAGCATAAAGAACGAGGAGACTGTTCGTTTATTGCGTCGCACAGCGCTCGATGACAGCTGTACATGCAGCACAATCTGTCAGGCTTTCTGCTGCGCAGTCTATTCCAGCGCAATCTGAAGTCAGCGCAGTTCATGTAGCGCACTTCATCATGACAACTGATAAATGTACACGTGGCATTCATGCCATCAATTGCTCACTACGTGGCAACCGTCTGTATACGATCATGTGCATTTCAATCAAATGATGCCATGTGTCCAAGACAGTTGGCCCACGATCAGACAACTGCCTGCGCAGTTTAATACTGTGCAATCCAGTGCATGCACAATCCAACTTGTGCCATTCAGAATAACTAAAAGTTAGTTATTTTCAGAACTCTATAAATAGAGTTTCAAGTCTTCATTCCAGGGGATCAGACATAAAAGTTCAAAAATATCAGAGAGTTCAAGGGTTCTTGCCCAAGTGCTGCTGCATTCTTCCGAGGCTTTCGCCTTCAATTTCAGAGGCTATCGTCTTCAAATTTCACATCGTCCAAGGGATAAAACAATCGTCTTCTAGATTGGATTCCTATAGTTGTACTTTTCCAGAATTCTTGTAATCTTTTTTACAAAGTTTGTTGAAATAAAGATCAACTATTGTTTTTGCAAACAGCTGTCTATGTAAAGTGAGATGTGTTGTAAGCATTGTATTTCAATACCAGTTTTGTACTCTGCTTCAATTGTCAATAAAGAGAATATATTTTACATATCTCTATGCGACTTAAGTTATCTACTGTAACACCCAGTTTTCTAAATGAGGGTAATTTTAAAATTTTATGATTTAATTTATTAATTATGATATTTAAATAATAATATGATTTTATATGAATTTTTAATCATTTTAAAACTATTTAAAAATTATGACTTGTGATTTTGATGTGCAGCTAGTAAAACCCTAGAGACTGTCTGCCCTAGAGCCTAACCATGTGATTGAGATTTTTATTTATTATTTTTAGCCTAGGGGTAATTTGGTCATTTGACTTATTAGAATTATTGATTTATTTATTGGATTGACGGTTGATAATTTTTGTAGTGCCCCGCTCCCGTTGGGGCGAAGCACTATATAATAGGCTCGTGCCAAGTCAGACATGGTCGGGAACATAGATGGCTAGTCTGACTCGGCGACGAGTTTGGTATACAAAAACTATGGCACCAATAAAATCGATTTGGACGAGTGATATGAGTACCGTTCCAACTAATGGATCGACTACTGTTGGAATAAGTCCTAGATGCGGTAGGCGGCGTCTTGACGAAGGAACTCTAAAGAGAGCGACGCAACCCGTCTGCCGTTGGTTTTATTGGTTTTCTTGGCTTTCTGAACGAATTATTGCGTGGATTTGATAGTGTGCTTTTGCGTCGATTTCTGAATGCGTCTTTGGGAATTTCGAAGAAAGGATTGAAGGAAGGGTTCTAATTCGATGCTCGTGCCATTGCAGGAGTTCGTGTAACTGACGCTTGACCGTCACGAAGCGTTCTCCTACTTTCGGCACAATCTCCTTTAGTGGGTGGTTCTTCGACCCCTTCTTTTCTACTCCTTCCCGCCAACTAAATTCTTAAAGTTCAACGTTCAAATCGATGATGCTAACGGGATGTATGCTTGCCAATAAGAGAAAGAACTCAGGATAATGTATCAACCTGGAGAAGTTAACTCCGAATCTATAAGTTCACACTAAGTAGAGAAAAGATAAAGTTCTAAGAAAGAGATGGAATATATTTTATGCCATACAAAACACAACGAAGAAACCTCGGTTGTAGTATATCATGCCTCGAGAATTTGGTGCCTACGGGATGCTAAATCAGAACGTACGATTTCGGAAAAAAGGACCCTGGCACGAGTAGGAATGATTATGTGGTTTGATAATGGTTACGCTATGCAATTCACTTCATACATATTAAACTGTTCATACATTCGCATGGTCAAGGACGACTTGTGCACAAGGTGAGCTTTCCTCGAGACGGTACCCGGGGCCCTGTGACCGAATCGGCCTAGGAGGAAATTATGGAAATCGTGCTTCGGCATGAGGCATTGCAAGACCTCCAGTTAGGCTCGCTACCTGAACTGGAGGGCGCGTCGCAAGGCTACGTAATCGTCCTTCATGGTGTCGATATCACCAATGACCGCATATAGGATAGATTGCATGCTCACCTATTGTCTTGTGCAGGTGGTAAGTATCATGTATATTTTGTGCAGGAAAGGAGCATGGCCGTGGTAAGAATGCTTAAAAATTGGTTATGTGTTATCGTTTAAAATGTGCCTTCGATATGAACTGCAATTCATATAGTTATAAATAGAAAGATCACTTCGTATGCTAGAATCCTTAATAAGCTGTGTCGGTTTAGACGAGTGGGTTCGTCCCATCCACTAGCAAGTGTGCTAACCCCCAACTTCCCAGGTAACGAGCACGCTGCGGGAGCTCGAGACTAGACCTGAAGCTGAAGAACGGGAGGCGGCACGAAGCTCTCCTATTTTGAAGTATTTTGAAGCCCAACTCAGATCGAAGGCTTTGTTCAAATGTATAAAGGGGCGTGAATGTATGGAACGACAAGGATTATTTCAGGGCAAGCTTGTCGAGAGTTTTTCTCTTGTGTTTTAAGATGTAGCCGCAACGACATATGTAATGTAAAAATGACCTTGCACATACTTTGCAAGTTTATGAATGAAAAGCTAAATTTCTTCCTATGCTATGTCTTCAACTCTCTATACTGTTTAATTTCAACGCGTCGAGTCAAAAAGAATTTCCAATTGAACATCCTTGCCTTGTGCAAGTCCAATAAAGACTTGCACGACATCACGTCCCGACCCGTGGGGATCGATTTATATCGAGTCAAGGCGATGGCGACCGTTTCGGCGAGTCGGGGCGTGACAAGTTGGACTTTTGCTAGTTGTGACTTAAGACACTAACCTAGATGTTGACTCTAGTTATGTTGACTAGGTTAGCATGGTGAGACCCTAGTCTAATTTAAGTCAATCTAGGTTAGTCATTTGGAAATCAAGGTTTGAATAGGAAGACTAGTGATTTGGTGCATGACCTATGACTTAGAATTAATTTCATGACTTGTAATTGAGTCATAGGCCCATGACTTAAGCCCAAAACCCAACCAATCCACCCATGACCAGCCACACTTAGGGTTTCCCCTTGCCTATAAGTATTCTCTTAAGTTATTCTTGCCTCTTTTGTGCTTGACCTAGATTTTGAAGGAAAGGTAAATCCCCATTCTCCTAAATTCCTATTTTATTCATTTAACCTCCTTTTTCATCCTAGTCTTTTGCATTGGGTTCTAATTGATGTTTATGGACTGTTGGTGGAGAGCCATTTCAGTTTGGGATCAATTTGGAGCATTGGGCTATCAAGAAGAACACCCCCCATTTGAAGCTTTCTCTTGAGATTGACACATATAGGTAAAACCCCTTAAATAGTGTTATTATTTTGATTTCTTTGCATTTAGGGCTAGATCTAGGAGTTCCCTAGTTGTCCCCAAAATTTAGGCACAATTCGTGTCCATTTGGTGTTCGTATCGGACACGTATCATAGTGTATGTGTAGGTGTTTGTTAAAATATCACATAGGAATTTATTTTTGATTTTTGAAAAACTAATTACATAGATACCTAGATCTAGGTGTGAACTTTAATCTTTGTGAAAACTGATTTGTTGTCATGTCAGTTTTTGTGTCCTAATTAGTGCTGGACACGCAGTACGGGGCTCGTTTGGGTGCCCTGCTGCCCGTATCCCAGTTCTCCGCGGATACGAAACTTCGTGACATGAATTTTTGTGTGAGCCTTCCCTAGATGACTGACAGGTAGCTCCTAATTTTTCGTGGGGTTTTGTTTAGTGGTTTAGGAGTAATCTTGCCCGCACATATTTTGCACTGTCGTGCACAGTCGGCCATGGACCCTCTGACACAGTGTTCGTGTCCTACCTAGACACGTAATGGACACGTATTAGGACCTTAGACACTTAGCCCTATCCTAGGCGAACCTATAGGCATGAGCACGAGTCCTAATTCGTGTCGTGTCGTGTCCACGAATGATATGTACGCGTGCACGATGATTGTGCGCACAGTTTGTGTCTGTGTTTGTGTGTTGTAATTGGACACGATTCGTGTCCAGAGTCCTGGACACGAAGACACCCCAAGACACGTGCACAAGTAGTGTTATGTATTACCAACCTTTTAATTCAATTACTATGTTGTTTTGCATTCGAATTGGTTTGAATCCCCTATTCTCTGATACACTATGAGCAGAGTGTATATTCTGAGTTCAACTTTGTTTTAAATATTTTTAAAATGTTAATTTATAATTAATTAGCATACCAGCCTGTTAATATGTATATATATAATTGATATGTACAACTGGGAATGGAGTTTAGATGGAAATTGATGAATCGGGTTCAAGATTTGGGAAAACTCTGATACCTTCTGATACTTGTTGTTCTTTTCTTTTTTTTCAGAGTTTAAATTCGATTCTGGTTGTAAATTTAATGTTCAGTGTTGGTGTTAATATATATATATATATATATATATGCATGTTCACCTATTCAAGAGACATTAGATAATGTAATGAATACATTGGGTTTTGGGTTAAGGGTTAGTTCTATATGCATGAACTTAATGTATGCAATTAACTGGGATTTCCTTTTCACTAAAGCCTGGGATTTCAAACACTGATGCTTACACTGATTTCTGAGTTCCATTTGGATTTCTGTTTTCCCATATAGCTCTACATACACCCACATGTGCACACAACTGATTTACACTTGAAAACTGAACCTGAGAACTAAGCCTAGGTTGATACCTCTAGACACACAACTACCTACTGTCCTCCATATGCACACATCACTGAATTTTTTCTGAGACTAACAGTCATATTGACACACACCCTCACCAATCTACACACACACATATCACATATACACACCCAAAACTGGAAACCCGAGACTCAAGTTCCTGCAAAAACCTGAGAAGTATTTCAAAAATCTGAGAATTTTTCAAACTGGAAACCGGGAAAAAAACCTGAGAATGGGTAGACTGATATGCAACTATTAACATGGAACTGTCATTGGTATTGCTGAGGATCTTGATTGTATTCAATTGATTTTGTGTGTTAATTTGTGATGTGTACACCTAAATTCATATCAGGGATTTGCCTACACGCTAGGGGTTTTGATTGGCATGAGAAAAATTGATTTCGAAATTGCATTTAGCTTGGGATTCACTGGACTGATACACACTGACTTATTGCACACTATTTTGAATAACTGAAAACTGAGAAGTAACCCCCTGTACATGACACACACACACATCCTATACTATACATATGCCATGCTTATTAGTGTAATCTCTATATGCTAGTTGATGTTCACATGTTACACTATTGAGATGTTAACCCTTAACCCTTAATTTGAAATGTTAGTTAAATTCAGTATTTGGCAATACATGAGCTGTATGCATAGGTGATGTTGGTCAAATTTCAGGTTTCATATATGTGAACTAACTGCCATGTTAACCCCCCTTCTCTACATACTTGCTATATATGTATATAGATATAGGTAGAGCTATATATGCATGTTCTATGATGTATATGGCTAACTTAACCAATTCTATTTCTAATACATATGTAGATGAGTGTATATACCTTGTTAGTCATGCATGTTAGGGACAAATTGGATATGTATGGTAGATGGTTAACAAATGTGTCATGTGTAGTATAACTCATAACTAGTATCTTGATACCCCCTTTTTATGTACACCTCATGTTCTCACACACACACACATAACTTTACATGTTAATTCTCTCTAAATCTCTCTATATATAATATTGTTGTATATATAATGTTGAATATATGCATGAACGTGAATGTGCCCTTGATGTTTGGCTTGTGTGGTTTGTATAGCTTGTGATGGTGTGTGGATGCTAGGATAGACTGGTTAGGCTTAGTGAGACTTGTTTGGGCTAGGACTTGACCTAGTTTGACTAGTGAGGTTGACTAGAGTTGACCAAGTGTTGACTTTAGCCTAGTTTGACCTAGACAACATGCAGATGCATTGTATATTACAATTATCATCCCCTGCATACATCTTGACTTGTGTTGCTCTAACTAGGAGTCAGGTACCTCATCTCGGACAGTACATTTACTACAGCTATTCAGATACCAGGCGAGTACATTTTCTGATCATTTCATAACTTGCTTAGAATTATATTCCTACTCTAGTTTACCTTATTTGATGTTGTCACGATATTATCACGGATTGGTACTATATGGATCCCTACATTGAGATGTTGTCTTCCTCGGGAGCATCGGATACATCATGTCGTGTGTTTCATGTACATCGTGTATTCCTCGCTCTCATGTTATTCATGTTTCTCATGTGCTTTATGCTCGTTCATGCTCGCTCGTGTACTCTCATGTGCTCTCATGTTCGGTCATGTTTCTCATGTATTTCATGTATAACCTATACTTCATGTATACCCTTCATGGGCCTTCATGTGGAATTCATGCGCACTCAGTTTCTGAGTCCTCATGTATACTTCATGTACACCCATCTATGGGCTTTCATGTGAAAATCATGTACGTAACATAACTTGTTTGGATCCTTGTGTATTGATTGGGATATGGTAGTCATGTGAACAATTCCAAAGTAGTATAACCATGTGCGCCTCTTTAGTATATTCATGTGCAATTCCAGCCGTTTACATGTCGACTTTGTACTCTAAATCACTCGTCACTGGTAGCTCTCAACTTATAGTAGATATTTTCATTACAGTTCTCTCTCTATTTACATCATGTACTTTCTTTCAGTTTTACGTACCGTACTCTCTTGTATGTTTATATTTTCTAACCTGTTATGATCTGCGTGAGATGTATTGTGCTCGCTCCCGTCCTGACTGTACATGTTGAAAATTTTACAGAGGATGATGAGGAACCCTGCACCCCTTACTATGGAGCTTGCCTAGATGACACTCGCGACCTGAACCCCTGGGGAGGTTCAGGCAGCTGCTGAGGATGATGCCCATGGTTAGCTTAGTCTGTTCTTTCTTTTCATGATTAGTTGTTATCCTTGATTTCAGAGTTGTATTATTATAGAGATGTTGAGGCTTGTTGTCATGCCCCAGAACCAAAATACTGGAGAGCGGGAGCGGACATAGCCAGCTACGTATAATGAAATGGAATCCATCTCACTATACGGTCACGGCTGTCTAGAAATATGATGGTTTATCTACAAGCCAACAGTCTCTTAAGGTCAGAAATTATCCTATTGTCTCAATCTCAACCAACTAATAATAATCACAAGATATCAGATCACCAAATATACAATTGTAAGGCGTCCCAAACATTACATATCCAGATGATCATGAAGCTAGTCGTACAAAATGTAAGGACTAGTAAGAGTTAAGTCATACATGATCAACCCCGAGTTGCCAATCATGTTCACAGCCCGTAGGCAGACAGAAAGTAAAGTGCATCGAGCTAACAAGTGCTCGTCGACTAAATGCCTCAAAAGAATAATGTACAATTACAGTGGGAGAACAAAAGAAATCCACTCGTTGCCAGGATTCCCTCTAGTGGTCACCATCTGGCTGGAAAGCAGGTAGATCCTTTGCTGCTGCTCCGGTATCTGGCCATACAAAACCAGCTGGATCAGACCCCAGAAAGAGCAAGTGCCACAAAGGAGGCCACAAAATAAGAACTAAAGCCAGCAATTAGCACAATAATATAATTACATAATAAGAGATAGTAATTTAAGAAAAAAAAGCATGATAGGAGAATATAAAAGACAATCTTGTACAGAATCGATAAAAGACAGAACATATGGAAAGCATGACAGGATGATATACGATGAGATAACCATGGGACTATTCAGATAACCAGGTTACAATCCGTAAACCAAACAAGGACCGAGGTTGTAACCCTTCGTCTGAACAGAACTTGGTTTCTCCCACCATTTATCGGCAAGGTAACTATAAGAAATCTGGTCATACAATTATTCATGATATAGAATTAAGATAAAGCACGAGTAAGCGTGTCATGTCAGAAATTGTACAGGATCAGGACGAGACAAGGCTGGACTAGACCCCATCCAATCAATCACGGCCAAGCAATAAATACGGCTTGCTACTTTAACTAACTAGGGTTATCACAGGCCTAGTTACTAGCAAGATGCAATGAGAATTCCAAGTCCGGTTACCTGTTTGTTACTACCTGAGTGGTCCCAGCAAGAAAAGGAAAAGATAGCAGGATATAGCAGACACACTGTAGTAAGATACATGTGTCCTAAG
The DNA here is from genome assembly GCA_029216955.1 of Iris pallida. Classification (NCBI taxonomy): domain Eukaryota; kingdom Viridiplantae; phylum Streptophyta; class Magnoliopsida; order Asparagales; family Iridaceae; genus Iris; species Iris pallida. Next base: position 388,102 of record JANAVB010036020.1, on the reverse strand, counting down.
GTACCACACTCGACGGCGGGCTGGAAGTGCGCTCATCTCGACGGATAGCAACAATTCCCAAGTATATATATATATATATATATATATATATATATATATATATATATATATATATATATAAGGCCGGGACCAAAGGGGCAATGGGTAACTGGGAAATTCTCCATGAACTATTTGATTAATCTAGTCATTAATCCTAGCCATATTCAGTATGAATCCCTGACCGTGGGAAACCAGGGATTCATGCCCTAGACATGATGCAAGACAAGACAGGTTCATTTGCACAAACACATTCACCCACGGTGTCCAGGCCATTTATTCTTGTCAAGTCGTGTTAGCCGTCGCAACAGCATTAAGATAAATCATGTCAGGGTACTTGTCAGGAGTGCGCCACGACGGGCCACTATCATGTCAGGTTTGTTATGTCAGGAGTGCACCACTACGGGTCACTGTCGTGTTATGATAGTTCCTTGTCATACCATGCCATGTACAATAGTCATTCCAAACATATTAAGTAAAATCAAGTTCATGACAAAAGGCGTAAGGATATAAAATGGACGTAAAATATCTAATAAAATATCAATATACAGGGCTATAAAAGAGCCAAGCTTAAAGAAATAAGACCAAAACTCCAAGAGCCAATGACTTAAGCAAGGGGTCAGGGGAGCAGCGTACGCACAAGGGCACGCACAGCGTACGCACGAAAGCATGCACGCAGGAGAGCTAAAGTACGCACGCAGGAGAGCTGCGTACGCACAAAAGTCACGCACGCAGGAGAGCGACGTACGCGAAAAGTCACGCACGCAGGAGAGCTACGTACGAGAAAAGTCACGCACGCAGGAGAGCTGCGTACGAGAAAAGTCACGCACGCAGGAGAGCTGCGTACGCGTAAAAACACGCACGCAGGAGAGCTACGTACGCGTAAAAACACGCACGCAGAGGGGCTGCGTACGCACAAAAGTACGCACGCAGGAGAGCTGCGTACGCGTAAAAACATGCACGCAGAGGAAAGGGTCTTCTTCTCCATGGCTGAAAAGAAGCTCTCATGGCTCCCAAAACTTCAAGGCATCAGAACTTGGCCATCCGAGCTCTAAATCCGGATTTCCAAAGTTCTAACCAGGGTGGAATTGAACTCTCTTCCACATGGAAACATCAAAACCCATAAAAATCCAACTTAAAAAGATCAAAATCATACAAAACCGAAAATAGAAAAAACTTAGATTTAGAACAATGGAGGCTCCAAATCATAAAATGCTAAGTTCTAATGTTGATCACCATGTCCTAATCTAGCAAATGGACAAATAAAAGAGGGTTCTCATGTGGTGGCAAGGTGCACTTGCCTATGGGTGTGGAGAGTTGTGTGGAGGAAGAAGAAGAAGAAGAAATTAATGGAGGAGGTAATGAAGAGAGAGAGTGTTAGGTGGGGATTATAAAAAGGGTGGGATGTGGTGTGTTGAGGGTGGAGCATAGGCTAAGGTGTTCCAATACACATTAAACCAAACCAAACCAACTCAAACCAATTAAAACCGAGCCAGGTCAAAACCCAAAATACGAGAAATACCGAATTTCCACAAGTTGAGAAAATAAAAAATACAAGCCAAAAATCCAGATATGAGTATAAATACGAAATACGGAAAATACGAAAAATGAGGGTGACAACTCTACCCACCTTAAAAGAATTTCGTCCTCGGAATTTAATCAAGAAGCTAGAGATTGCCACGACAAGCTACACTAAGCACATGCAAACTACACTAAGCAGTTCAATCATACAATCATACAATGCAAGCAAGGAAGGGAAAACGTAAGGCATAAGAAAAACATTATACCTCACGAGTCAAACAGGTAGGGATATCGTGATCGGATGTCATCCTCACACTCCCACGTTTGACTCTCCCAAGGAGCGATGAACTCAAGCAACATGAACTAAACTGATAGTCTTGCGCTTGAGGTCTCTCTTCTTGGTCAAACAGGGACACGGGCCTTTCCTCATACGAAAAGGTTGGTACCAATAACCGTTTTCGAATGATCTAGGACATGGCTCCGGTCCGGAATATACCGTTGTAATTAGGACACATGAAATATGACACGTGTCCCGCATAACGACGGTGGAAAGCAAGACAATAGGACACAGATACCTCTCTGCCGATTCTGGATCTGGGCCTGGGCCAGGGCGAACTGCTGAGGCCTCTGTTGCTGGAAGGCCTGGGCCTGAGACGACAATGGATCCGGGAACGGAAGCTGCTGTGGTTGGTGAACTGGAACTGGTTCTGGTGCTGGTGCTGGTGCTGGTCCCATAACCGAGGGACTAGTTACTGTCGACGATGATCTGTTTCTGAACGGACAAGATCCTATTATGTGGTCCGACGAACAACAAACCAAGCACAATCCCTGTGCCCTGCGACACTCAGTAACAACATGCCCCGGCTTCCCGCAATGAGAACAACCCGTTGCGAAAGGTCGCTTCTGCTTCTGCTGCTGGGGATAGGTCGGGGCAGAATGCTGCAAGGAGGTAACCGAATCTGTTCTCGTAGCTCCAATGGTCAGGGCCCTAGCTGCTGGGGCCGGTGCTGAGGATTGGTTCATCTGGTTGTGAGACCGTTTTCGATCTCCGGTCCGGTCCGCTATCCTTCGGGAAGTGTACTCATGCCTCATCGCTGCTCGCAAGACGGCATCAAAAGTTATGTGCTCGAACTGCTCTACTGCCAGTATGATCTCCAAGTGGAGCCCCTGCTGAAATCGCTGTGCTCTGTCTAGCTCGGTTGCCACCAAGGTGGGAGCAAACCGACTCAACCTTGAAAACTCGACCGCATATCCGTCGACCGTCCTGTTCATCTGCCTGAGATTACTAAACCTGGTCTGCAGGTCATACCTAGCCACTGCGTCGAAGTACTTGGTCTGGAACATATCACTGAATACCGCCCACATGACAGGCGTACCTAAACTCGCTGCTTGCATAGCCCACCAGCTGCGGGCTAGGTCTAGTAACTGCAGGCGCACCACTGCCACCTTCTCTGCTTCAGGGGTCCTGGCTGCCTCCAAGATAACTTTAATGTCCTGTAGCCAGGCATCTGCAGCAATAGCATCCTCGCTGCCATCGAAGAAGGGAGGGTTCAGGCGCTTGAAATTGTTGACCGCACTGTTCCCTCGAGGACCAATTCCGCTCATAACATCTTGTACTACTTGCTGCAAGGCATCACCTCGACGGTCCTGAGATGCAAGCAACTCAAGGATGAGCCCTATCAAGACTCCATCCTCTGACCCTGCTGGCTGAACTGGCTGGACTGGGGGCATTGGTTCTCCAGAAGGCATGGCTCGGAAGGCGGCTGCGGAGGACTGATCTTGATCTTCTTGCTGTTGCTGGTCTGCCGACCGAACTTCTTCTGGCTGATCAACAGGAATGATGCCACTGAAGCAATGACGTCAGGAATATTAAGGAAGGACCAGGATAGAACAATAATGCAAGCATGTTATCAAGTCAGGGATCCAAGGAGATAAGAAGATACGAGTGGAGATCAAAGTCGAGTACAGATTGAGACATCTATCCGGTAAACCCTCACATTTCTTGATTGCCAAGACCTGCATGGGCCACCACTTAAACCATGTCACGCCCTAGAACCAAAATACTGGAGAGCGGGGGCGGACATAGCCAGCTACGTATAATGAAATGGAATCCATCTCACTATACGGTCACGGCTGTCTAGAAATATGAGGGTTTATCTACAAGCCAACAGTCTCTTAAGGTCAGAAATTATCCTATTGTCTCAATCTCAACCAACTAATAATAATCAAAAGATATCAGATCACCAAATATACAATTGTAAGGCGTCCCAAACATTACATATCCAGATGATCATGAAGCTAGTCGTACAAAATATAAGGACTAGCAAGAGTTAAGTCATACATGATCAACCCCGAGTTGCCAATCATGTTCACAGCCCGTAGGCAGACAGAAAGTAAAGTGCATCGAGCTAACAAGTGCTCGTCGGCTAAATGCCTCAAAAGAATAATGTACAATTACAGTAGAAGAACAAAAGAAACCCACTCGTTGCTAGGATTCCCTCTAGTGGTCACCATCTGGCTGGAAAGCAGGTAGATCCTTTGCTGCTGCTCCGGTATCTGGCCATACAAAACCAGCTGGGTCAGACCCCAGAAAGAGCAAGTGCCACAAAGGAGGCCACAAAATAAGAACTAAAGCCAGCAATTAGCACAATAATATAATTACATAATAAGAGATAGTAATTTAAGAAAAAAAAAAGCATGATAGGAGAATATAAAAGACAATCTTGTACAAAATCGATAAAAGACAGAACATATGGAAAGCATGACAGGATGATATACGATGAGATAACCATGGGACTATTCAGATAACCAGGTTACAACCCGTAAACCAAACAAGGACCGAGGTTGTAACCCTTCGTCTGAACAGAACTTGGTTTCCCCCACCATTTATCGGCAAGGTAAATATAAGAAATCTGGTCATACAATTATTCATGATATAGAATTAAGATAAAGCACGAGTAAGCGTGTCATGTCAGAAATTGTACAGGATCAGGACGAGACAAGGCTGGACTAGACCCCATCCAATCAATCACGGCCAAGCAATAAATACGGCTTGCTACTTTAACTAACTAGGGTTATCACAGGCCTAGTTACTAGCAAGATGCAATGAGAATTCCAAGTCCGGTTACCTGTTTGTTACTACCTGAGTGGTCCTAGCAAGAAAAGGAAAAGATAGCAGGATATAGCAGACACACTGTAGTAAGATACATGTGTCCTAAGGTACCACACTCGACGGCGGGCTGGAAGTGCGCTCATCTCGACGGATAGCAACAATTCCCAAGTATATTTATATATATAAGGCCGGGACCAAAGGGGCAACGGATAACTAGGAAATTCTCCATGAACTATTTGATTAATCTAGTCATTAATCCTAGCCATATTCAGTATGAATCCCTGACCGTGGAAAACCAGGGATTCATGCCCTAGACATGATGCAAGACAAGACAGGTTCATTTGCACAAACACATTCACCCACGATGTCCAGGCCATTTATTCTTGTCAAGTCGTGTTAGCCGTCGCAACAGCATTAAGATAAATCATGTCATGGTACTTGTCAGGAGTGCGCCACGACGGGCCACTATCATGTCAGGTTTGTCATGTCAGAAGTGCACCACTACGGGTCACTGTCGTGTTATGATAGTTCCTTGTCATACCATGCCATGTACAATAGTCATTCCAAACATATTAAGTAAAATCAAGTTCATGACAAAAGACGTAAGGATATAAAATGGACGTACAATATCTAATAAAATATCAATATACAGGGCTATAGAAGAGCCAAGCTTAAAGAAATAAGACCAAAACTTCAAGAGCCAATGAGTTAAGCAAGGGGTCAGGGGAGCAGCGTACGCACAAGGGCACGCACAGCGTACGCACGAAAGCACGCACGCAGGAGAGCTAAAGTACGCACGCAGGAGAGCTGCGTACACACAAAAGTCACGCACGCAGGAGAGCTGCGTACGAGAAAAGTCACGCACGCAGGAGAGCTGCGTACGAGAAAAGTCACGCACGCAGGAGAGCTGCGTACGCGTAAAAACACGCACGCAGGAGAGATGCGTACGCGTAGAAACACGCACGCAGAGGGGCTGCGTACGCACAAAAGCACGCACGCAGGAGAGCTGCGTACGCGTAAAAACACGCACGCAGAGGAAAGGGTCTTCTTCTCCATGGCTGAGAAGAAGCTCTCATGGCTCCCAAAACTTCAAGGCATCAGAACTTGGCCATCCGAGCTCCAAATCCGGATTTCCAAAGTTCTAACCAGGGTGGAATTGAACTCTCTTCCACATGGAAACATCAAAACCCATAAAAATCCAACTTAAATAGATCAAAATCATGCAAAACCGAAAATAGGGAAAACTTAGATCTAGAACAATGGAGGCTCCAAATCATAAAATGCTAAGTTCTAATGTTGATCACCATGTCCTAATCTAGCAAATGGACAAATAAAAGAGGGTTCTCATGTGGTGGCAAGGTGCACTTGCCTATGGGTATGGAGAGTTGTGTGGAGGAAGAAGAAGAAGAAGAAGAAATTAATGGAGGAGGTAATGAAGGGAGAGAGTGTTAGGTGGGGATTATAAAAAGGGTGGGATGTGGTGTGTTGAGGGTGGAGCATAGGCTAAGGTGTTCCAATACACATTAAACCAAACCAAACCAACTCAAACCAATTAAAACCGAGCCAGGTCAAAACCCAAAATACGAGAAATACCGAATTTCCACAAGTTGAGAAAATAAAAAATACATGCCAAAAATCCAGATACGAGTATAAATACGAAATACGGAAAATACGGAAAATGAGGGTGACACTTGTGTTTACTTCACCTTTGTTGTACCTCAGTTGAGGATTATCTTATCTATTCTATCGTGCTTTATTCCACCTCTAGATTGTGATTGAGTTGTATCTGTGATTGGCCTCCTATTGGAAAGTATTCATATTATGTTAGTTATAGTTCATGACCTAGAACAGCGTTCTACCGCCGACACTGCGGCGTAGGCTGGGCGCTGTTACGTACTCGTGCCCTCACAGTGGGTGCGGGTCGTGACATCTACTTATCTCCGCTGCTATAAATCAGTGATGTGTTTCTTTTCGATAAGAAAGAATGTCCTCATTAACTTCAATTTGTCTGCTTCTGCCGCTGCGATGTGTTCCTATTTGAAGATTATCATTTGTGTACCATCTTTGTCTTGTACAAGTGCAATACCAGACTTGTACGGCATCACGTCCAAGCGAGGACGATCGATTCCAAGAGATAAAGTGACTCTACGGAAATCGGGACGTGACAAGACTTGTGGGACACTTTTGCTATGCCAAGCATTGGACGGTGGGACAATGCATGCTTTATCAAGCATTTATACGTGCGGCGCCTATGACTTATGCTAAGTTCATAGCTTGTGGTAACATAGACCAACTTTCCTTCTTCCAAGCCATGGGACGAAGGACCGAGTGCCATTTTTGAAAGCTGCAACACTTCTAAGCCGACCGTGGGACCATTCCATATTCTAACTCAGTCTGACCTAAGTTGGACTTATTTCCTTAGCTATGTGGATTTGTCTCTTTTATTATCAAGCATACTTGTGCAATTAAAAACTTTTATTTTATTAGTGTGAAGGCCAAGCTGAGGCAAATTCACCGAAGCTACCCACCTAAGCGAGGAGTTGCCTCGACCGAGCGAGACTTCGAGCAAGCCGTTGCATGTCTAAGTCCAAACGCTTGGCGTTTTGATTTCTCCGGTTGAACTGAGCCGGACGGGGCATTACACTTGCTGCCTATTTCTATCCTCAACAATGTTTGTGTGCCGGAGTTAGTTTCTTCCGTCTTCATATTGGATCGTCAACAGAGTAAAGAAGTCGAACACGGACTTAATCTTCATTGTCACACTTTTCGAGAATTTTTTTATTTTCTTTTACTTGTAACTAGAATCCTTTGTGTACGAATCTTTGCTTGTAAAGAATTTATATTAAAAGTTTAGTAAACTTTTGTTTATGGCAAACAAATTGGCGACTCTACTAGGGACGACCTTTTTCACTGATGAGAAGGTGGTGACGCAATCCGACGTCTTCCTATCCCAACGTCACCGATGACAAGAGGGAGGATGCGGCGGTCTCTCCATTTTCTATTCCATTTATAAAAATGGTGCAAAAGGTAGTAACTGGTTTTTAAAAGATCATATACTAAACACATATTAAAGTAAGTGGTCGTATTATTTCTTCCATCTATAAAAACGATAGGATTTGAAAACATTGAACCCAAAAGACATGCAATACAGCGTGTACAAAGTCTCGTGCGTAATACCGAGCATCTAAAAAAATGCGTTTTTTTTTTTTTTTTTTTAATTTTCAATTTTGCCAACAGTAATCCACTAAACAGCCGGTTTTATCAAAGTTGAGCTTTTGTACTAAAAAAAAAGGAAAAAAAAAAAAAAGAGCTTTTGTACTTATCTCAAAGAAAAAAAACCCAACACAGTTGGCACCAACAACTCAGCTAAATCGATCGAATCTTCTCGAATTCACGTGAGAGTGAGAGTGAGATACACGACAAAATTATCTCACGTGACATACACCCATGCCATTTTTATACGGGCTCATCTCCTCCTCCTTCCTTCTCCACTTTCCAATCGACTCAACTCATAGGTACTCTCTCTCTCTCTCTCTCTCTCTATATATGTATATATCATATTCTTAAATTAGGGTTTTATTCCCCCTCTTTCTTTACTACTACATTGTGATCTCTATTTGGCGATTCGATTCGGCTAGTTTTGATTCTTTTACTCCGATCTGATCAGAAGAAGAAGAAGGGGAGGTATGGATCTGACGGAGAACAAGTTGCTGACCGCCGGCCTCCTCTTCGCGGCGACGATCGTGTTCGTGAAGATGGTCTCCGGCATTATGTCCTCCGGCTCCTCCGGCAAGAAGCGGCTTCCTCCGACCATAAAGTCCTTCCCGGTGGTGGGAGGCCTGATCCGCTTCATGAGGGGCCCGATCCCGATGATCCGCGCCGAGTACGAGAAGCTCGGCAGCGTCTTCACGCTGGGCCTGCTGAACCGGAGGATCACGTTCTTCGTGGGCCCGGAGGTGTCCGCCCACTTCTTCAAGGCCCCCGAGGCCGATCTCAGCCAGCAGGAGGTCTACCAGTTCAACGTCCCCACCTTCGGCCCCGGGGTCGTCTTCGACGTCGACTACTCGGTCAGGCAGGAGCAGTTCAGGTTCTTCACCGAGTCCCTGAGGGTTAACAAGCTCAGGAGCTATGTCGATCAGATGGTTGTCGAGGCTCAGGCACGTACCTATAAAACCCCAATTAACCCTTCTCAATTCCCAATTACAAGATCTCTCTCACTCGGCTATGTCGATCAGATGGTCCTCGAGTCGAGGAGCTATATCAGTCGTATGGGACACGTATTGGACACGATACATACACTCCATAATACACTAGGACATGCTATACTCAGTGCCTTGCTTTGTGTCTTATTTGTGTCCATGCAACATGGCCCTTTTGGTACCACACAAGGATGTCACATCCAAGCCGAATCGCAGCCACAGTCGCAGGTCATGGCATCGGCACCTTGTTAACACTGAGTTTGCACGGTTTTGCCCATGTCGTTGGTGGATCACGGACTTAGATACTACGACATCATGGTAGCAATGGTTCCTCAGTCGGGATCGCAAACAACTCTTGCGGATTCAGACCCTCCAATGCCTGACGACATCTTCTGTTGTTGCGAATTGCAATAACAACCTTCAACCACAAACACATGAATAGTCACTTGGAAAAGAAGAAAAGACGACAGCTGACCTTATGATATTCTAATTAAAATACGTGCAAAGCACGTACATGTAGACTAGTGTTTATAATATCCAACATTATTTTGCCTACTTTTATATTGGAAAGAAGTTTTCAGTTAATGAACATACTTCTAGACTGTTGACAGTTAAAAAGAGTTTGGTGCATTCTTTGCTGTTGAGATTTCCATAAACAAAATGCCAGAGTCTATGTTAACAGCTAGCAGATGGGTTGCATTTTTTTCTTCTTCTGGGATTAGGCTTCTTTCCTGTATAAACTCTTAATCATGCTATATCTTGTTTCCTTTCAGGACTTTTTTTCAAAGTGGGTTGAGAGCGGTACTGTAGATTTGAAGTATGAACTAGAGCATCTCATTATATTAACCGCTAGCAGATGCCTTCTAGGAAGGGAGGTTAGGGACAAGCTCTTTGACGACGTCTCTGCCCTCTTCCACGATCTCGACAATGGGATGCGCCCCATCAGTGTCATCTTTCCCTATTTACCCATCCCCGCTCACCGTCGCCGTGACCGTGCCCGTGCTCGTATTGCGGAGATCTTCGCAACTATCATCAAGGCTCGCAAATGCTCCGGCCAGTCTGAGGACGACATGCTCCAGTGCTTCATCGAGTCCAAGTACAAGGATGGTCGGGCAACCACAGAGGGGGAGATTACTGGCCTACTGATCGCGGCCCTCTTTGCTGGCCAGCACACCAGCTCCATCACGTCCACGTGGACCGGAGCATACCTCCTCCAATACCACAACTTTCTGACTGCTGCAATCCAAGAACAAAAGGACCTGATGAAGAAGCATGGCGACAAGGTTGACCACGATATCTTGTCTGAAATGGACGTGCTATACCGCTGCATCAAGGAGGCTCTTAGGCTCCACCCTCCCCTCATAATGTTGCTGCGCCACTCCCACAGCGACTTCAGCGTCAAGACCAAAGAGGGAATCGAGTACGACATTCCGAAGGGCCACATAGTTGCGACTTCCCCGGCCTTTGCCAACAGGCTACCTCATATTTTCAAGGACCCGGACAGTTATGATCCGGATAGGTTTGCTCCGGGAAGGGAGGAGGACAAGGCGTCTGGGGCGTTCTCTTACATCTCCTTTGGTGGCGGAAGGCACGGATGCCTCGGCGAGCCCTTTGCTTACTTGCAGATAAAGGCAATTTGGAGTCATTTGCTTAGGAACTTTGAGTTTGAGCTTGTTTCCCCGTTCCCGGAGCCCGACTGGAACGCGATGGTCGTGGGGGTGAAGGGAGAGGTGATGGTCAAGTACAGGAGAAGGAAGCTTGCTGTCGACAACTGAAGGACCGTCATGGAAGTTCAAGCGGGTGTTTGTTTAATAACCAGTTAATGAATAGATTGTCATCTGGAGAAACGAAACTTATGGGACTCGTTTGATCTCCTCTCTTGTTTGGATTAATTCCATCCCTGGGGATGATGTTTATTATTTAGCAGCGAAGATGTGTTTATTTAGTTGAGCGTTAATTGTATGTTAGCTTGTGATCGAGTTATTCTGGAAGGCAGGCTCCTTCATAGGCTGTTTCATCTGCAGAACTGTTGAGAGAGGTATTGCACAAGATAGATTACAGAAAATATTAACATTTGTCTATAAAATATCCAGAACTTCTAAAAAGACAAAAATACTTGAGAACGAGTCATTTTTATAATCTAGTCTTGATTCGTACTAGAAAGAAATTCAAGTGATATTGTCATTTAGATTTACAAGTCTAGGTTACATGAAAATATCTGGAGTTCCTATACGTACATACTCTAAAAAAATGTCTAAAAAATAATTGTCATATAGTTCTAGCGAGGAGATTATAAAGATTTTTCTGAAAACAAGAGGCTATTCCGGAAGTAGTTGAGAGGTTTATAATGCATTTGATTCTCTTTCTTGTATAGTAATAAATAATGAAATGTGTGAAGACAATAACAATTGTCTCGGTGTTGAGTCCCAGACTTTTGTCACAATCCCGGAATTTAAGAAGTCTTATAGAGTTCCTTTAAGTTTTTTGAGGAATACATTCAATGATGACGACGCCGACGCCGACGACAACAATGCTAATGACGACCCCGTGGCCCGTGGATACATGCAGTTCATCCTAGGGGCCGTCGGCATTACAGACAAGTCCGGGACCGCGATACATGCAAAATATCTAAACAATTTTAGGAACTTGAACGCTGTGGATCAAATATCATTCGGAAGTGGTATACTAGCACACCTCTACCGCGAACTTGGTGCTGCATCTCGAGTCGAGTCGAAGACAATAGCTGGTTGTCAAACACTGCTCCATGTAAGCAAACCCTAGCATACTGTGTCTATAGAAACCGATAAAATTATGTCGATAACGATAACATTATTATATTTTTAAATTTCAGGCGTGGATATATGAGCATTTTTCGACGCTCAATAGGGCTACTCTTAATCGTAATTATGATGAGCAGATGTCCAGGATGTGTAGGTGGAGGCCGACAAAGATAGATACCAGACATCCACATACGTTGGCTACCCTACGTGTTGCTCTAGAGGATCTGAGGGCAAAGGAGGTGAAACAATAGTAACTTGAACTAGCATTTACTTACCACTCTAGTATTCCACACTAATTAGTAACTCCTTAAGTAATGAATGCATCTTGTAGATTATTTGGTATCCATATCAGGATCTGCGAAATAGCACTCGTCCTGTGCAACCAGTTGCACTATTTCGAGGTCCGATATTTTGTCATGAAACTGAGGAGCCTCACATCCCAGATAGAGTGCTTCGTCAGTTTGGTTACGTACAGACTATCCCGAGTACGTTGAAATTGAGGACCGCTGCAAAAGGGAAGAAACCGTCGACCTACGTCCCGCCGTACTACCCATTGGGGGTCGTACTTATTCACTGAGTAGCAACAACATGTTGTCGGTGCAACCATACAAACTCCGGCGGTGGAGATGTGGGATTGTAGTGAGGACTATATGGAATACTATGTGAATGCCGGAGATGCTATGATGTTGAATCCGGATAAGAGAAGTACGAAAGTGTCGGTAGCAGCACCCTTACCATCCAACTAGGGTTTGGACAAAAATTAGAGAGGAAGAAGACAAAGGAAAAAAAAAAAAACATAACAAATGACTTTTATACCACCAATTGGGATAGCCGTAATAAATTTTTTCAATGACAAACTTGTAAATAATACAAAATTATAAATGGACTAGCCTTGATAAAGATGTGAAGTGCCTTTATAATAAACCTAAGAAAAACCTAATGAAATGTGTGAAGTTAAAGAAAAGGGCGGGGCGGCGGGGGGAAGCAGCCAAAACTATACAGCTAAGGCCACGACACGTACACGTAGGCAGGAGGAGCGGGTGAGGTTTGGCCATGGATCCGAGTGGAGGAGAGGCAGCAGCGGCGCCGCTGGTGGAGAAGCGAGGGGCCGGTGGGGGGAGGAGTAGTGGTGGTGCGACGTGGGCCCAGACGCTGGGCAACATCGTGGTGTCGATAGTGGGGACGGGAGTGCTGGGCCTTCCCTACGCCTTCCGCGTCGCAGGATGGCTCTCCGGTTCTCTCGGGGTTGCAGCCGCAGGACTCTCCACCTACTACTGCATGCTCCTCCTCGTAACTATCCATACTACTTGCTACTACTCTCTCCCCTTACTATTGCGACACACACGGATACAACATTCATTCATTCATTCATTCATTCTTTCTTCTCTCTCTCTGGTGCATCATTCCAATTTCAATTGCCTTTCTTTTCTAATCAATCTTGCTACTGGCTAACATCTTTTAATGGATCTCACCATGGGGCACTGAGATGATGATGATGATTTGGACCGAGAGGTGATTTATTAATCTATATATGTTGAACGTACGATTTCCTTCAACAAATCAAGTGAGTGCATACTTGCACTGATATTATTTTCTGTGATATCTTAAAATTCCAAGGTCTTTAGTCTCAAATCAGTTCCTAAAAATTGTTTTTACTTTACCACCTATGCAACAATATTATTTTCTGTGATAACCATGTCATCAACATACATAACAACGAATAGTGTGATACCATCTCCCTCTCCCTCTCCCTCTCCCGATAAAGAGAGTATGCTCTGTATTACTTTGAGGATAGCCAAATTGAAGTATACAACTACTAAGCCTAGCAAACCATGTCTTTGGTGACTACTTCACTCCATAAAGTGGTCTTCGGACTCTGCACACTTTCCCATTTGTCACTCCATAAAGTGGTCTTCGGAGTCTGCACACGACTTTCCCATTTGTGACCAATCCCGGAGGAAGCCTCTTCTTACAGGTCTCCATTTGAGAATGCATTTTTAACATACAGTTAGTGAAGCTTCCAAGAAAAAAATGGTTGATAGGGATAACAAGACCTTGATTGTGTTGAGCTTTGCAACTGGAAAAAACGTTTGAAGATAATAATCCTTTGCTACTAGCTGAGACTTATATCTTTCAACGTTGCTATTTTCTTCGTGTTTAATTGTTAACACCCATCAACGTCCAACCTCCTTCTTTCCTTCTGGAAGATCTACTGGATCCCAAGTATGATTCTTTTAATCCCTTGCATCTCAGGTTCCTTCATGCCACTTTGGATCCTGAATAGCTTCAGAGTATCTAGATGGAAAAATGATGGACGACAAAAAAAGAAAGATATATAATATATGTTAGTGAACAATTAGGTAAGTGATGAAATCAAAAATATAATGAGCACTAGAAGTAAAGCGAGAAGCACATATTTGTCTACTACCTTTATGGAGAGCAATAGACAAATCTAAAATTTCAACAATATGATTATTTTGAGCTGATGAGTCAGAAACATTACCAGATTAGTCTTGGACCTCGACAAGGCATCCGATTGAGGTGGTAATTCCATAGTTGGCTCGTCCCTGTTGGTACGAATAAGAACATCCTTAATAATAGGTGACTCACACTGTTTTTTGAGAAAAACACACAAAGGAAAACTTGTATTAAAAAGTATTGTAGACGAATTACAACCATTTAACGAGAGCTTTACAAAAGATCTCTACAATTTTTTTACAGATTCTACGAAAATGTGGCCATGAAAACTTGATCCGCACACGATCACTCCATTTCGTTGATGATCCGAGCCAAGATGGCTTCTCGACAGTGGTGAAGTTCTTAGATTCTACGAACTCGGAGATGTCGATCACAAAGCAAAGAGAAATACTCTCTTATGCTCTTCTCCAAGTTCAGTCTTAGGGAAGTGCTCTCTTGAGTGGCTATTTGCCTTTCAGTTTGCTAGATCGCTCGGTCTATGCTCAGCTAGGTCCTCCATTCAGCCCCTGGATGGACTATTTAGATTTTCAAGAGGGAAAGCCCTATGTAACTGCTAAAAAGTAGTTTTATAGCCTTATGCTGATCTACATCACAGGCACCGCGGGGCTATGTAGCGGTTAAACCGCTGATAGTAGGGTGTCAACATTCTCTTCCACTCCCACTCCCTACTGGAAACAAGACCAAGAAGGCCTATTTGACTTTTCCACTTCACAAAGAACAAGACCATGATGACCTGGTGTAGGGTGTCAACACCCAACTCAGAACGTAGGTTCTTCCACGTCCTTTTCAACCGTTCAGCCGGTTTGGTGCTCAGCAAGGTGGAAGAGCCCAACATTGTAGCGGCACAGAAGTGTCCAATGGCGTAGAAATGAAGCAGTGTTTACTTTGTCAGTTCTGCAGAACTAGTCATTTAGACTAATGAACTTGTTTTCAATTGTCAAGTTCATTAGTTTTAGTCTGACTTGGATTTTAGATGACTTAAATGACATTCTTGTCTTCATATGCCTTTATGCACTTCAGTTGTCTACATACTGACTTTTTTAGGTATCAACAGCCACATGATTGGTGAGGGAATTTAAACAGGACTTTGAACTTGACTTGGTTGTGGAGGTGACTTTGTTAGAGAGAAATAAAACTCAAACTCAGAAATACAACATCAAGACTGACAAACCGATGACATGTTTGTGAATTCATATACTTGTACCATTAGGTGGTCAAGTTTAGTATGAGCAGAATACTAAATCTACACAAAACAGGTGCAACCAAAATTACGAGGAGTAACAAAGTAAAGATCGTTGCCATGTTAAAGGAAAGAGAAGGAAACCTTCAACTACTATGGATAACATTCGGTTGATTATATAAGCTTCCATAGAACTGCTCAGACCAGTATCTCTTCGGAGCGTTATGGTGGAAGAGAGTCCCCTTCCTCTCTCCAGTGTCTATTCTTTCGATTAGCAACACCATTCTGTTCAGGAGTGATTGGAGTATCCATACTTGCAAGAAATTCATATAAATACTTCTAAAAGTATTAATTCATATTGTCTGAGTGAAAAATCTTTAATTCTCTTTTCAAATTTGAGTTTCAACCCTAATGAAGAAAGTTTTCACAATATGTGATACTTCACTCCGTTTCTTTATTAAGTATACCCATGTACATCATGGAAAATGGTTAATAAAATTAATACATAGCTATACATATCCAAAGAAATCTTAAGCGAAGGTCCCGAGACATCGGAATGAATAAGATCAAACGGAACATCAACTTTGTGGAAGACTCAAAATAATATTTTATTTATTTATTTTGTAAAGTTACGAACATGAAACTAAGTTTTCGATGGAAACATATTCAAAATAATCCAGAAACACTCTTCATTGTGACGTAAAAGACAAGACCTTGGCATGAGTGCTAGAGCATGATATTGACAACGAACTCAGAACTATTTTGTTGACTAAAGCATTACTTGAAGACAAACTATAAGACTGGTCACTGACATGAATCCCTTTATATCTAACAGGTAGAGTCTTCCTACTTCATGACCATTCACAATTGTTTCCCTCGTCCGTAGGTCATGAAAGACACAAAAAGTAGGAACAAAATGTTATTAAAAGACACAAGAAGTAGGGGAAAAAAATATTATTGAGCAATTCAATGATTTGTAAGATAACTAACAGACCAGAATTTAGTGAAAAGATTTAGAACATGCAAAGTAGACTCCAGAGTCAAATGATCCAACTTAACGGTTTCTTTTCCTAAGATTAAGCCAAAAACCCATCAACACGTTTAATTTTTTCTTGACCAGAAGATAAACTAGGAGAAATAATGATGGAAATTGGTCATATGATCAGTGACAGTTGAATAAAAAAATACAAGAGTGATTTGAATCTAATGAGGCAAGACGAGAAATACTAGAGTTAGTAGCGGTAGTTGAGGAAGAGTTAGTAGCACCACTTTTATCATAAGTTTGGAATACTTGACACATGATTTAGAGGTCAGCAGAACTTAAGAGATCTAGTGGATTCTGATTCTGTTGACCATCAGAGTTTGCCTCTCTAGTGGCTCTACCAACATTCCCTTTTAGAGGAGGGTTTCTCTCTGGCCCTCTTAGTGCTGCGGGCTTCAAGTAGGGATGGTTCTCCCAACACAGTGCTTCTACATATCCTGGACATTTGAAATGAGTGACTTGCCATCACGTCCTAACTTTTTTCCAGGTCGACTATCGCGGGTGGCTGCAACTAAAGTCGATTGTTCAACAACATCTCTTTTCTTAACTTTCACATGTGAGACATGATGGGACGGGGTCCATCCCCATGATGAATTAATATGGATTTGATCCATGGAGATCGATCACCTATGGTTGGGTTCGGACAAGTACTTAGCCATTTTTCTGGGTGCAGTTTCTGTGACAAGATTCATTTTTTTGTGGCTGTTTCGGAGCTGTTGCACATTATTTGGCTCAGTTTTCAATACGAAAGTTGTAAAGTTTTCTCTTTCATCCAGGTTTTGAACCAGGTCATTTAGAGGTGTATTGAAGAAGTTATGACCATCTAAAGTAGCATACCTGTTCATATTCTACATGCATTACATGCATTCAGTTTGCATGCAACATTGATGCATTGTCTTTCTCCATGCATTCGGAGATGATAGAACTAATCTTAGGAGAAGGAAGGGCTACCCTTTGGACTTCTCCATGCAATGCATGTGGTGTACCCAAAAGTCATATCCTCTCTGTAAATAGAGGGAAGATGGTGAAGGTTGAATACCACACAACTTGTAATCCACCTCAAATGAGTTTGTGAGAGAAAGTGATCCTCAAGTTAAGAAGGCTCTTTGTAATCTTTCATTTGAATAGTGAAAACAACGAATAAGGGGCGGATGGAGGACGTAGGCTCAAATTGAGCTGAACCTCGGTAAATCTTGTATGTGTGCAATCTTTCTTATTTTCTCTTCTCTTCCATTTTTTGTTTATTCTCTTCTCATCACAAAGACGAGAAAGGTCTTGTTTTTGGCAACGAGGCATTTGTCTCCCTCTTGTGGTCCTCCTCATTACACATTGCCTCGTAAACATGTTCAAGTGATGGAAGGGGAGAGTCCAGAACTCTTGTTCGTTCAACCTTGAACGAAGGTTTCAATCTCGCAAGGAAGTCAAAGATCATGTGCGATTCTCGATTCGCTTCACACTTCCAATCCTGGTAATAATCCAACTCCTCCCACAACCTTTGTAGTATAGTAGGTCGACACAAAGAGCTCCCCCTAATGGAGATTGCAAATCTTCTGCATCAGTTGGTAGATGTGAGCCATATTTTTTCTTTGGCTATAGGTTTGTTGTAACTTTGTCCAAATATCATATGCAGTATCGTCCATCCTTCGAATTTATGTTGTCACAAAAAATAAAGCCATGGCATCACAAGATTATGCTATTGATTCCACGTTTATGAGCAAGATTAATCGTTATCGGTGCATTTACTTTGCCGATCAAGTATCCTTTTTTTTTCTTGACTACCAATGATGTGTAGTGCCGACCTTCTACTCTCTTGATAATTGTTCTTGTCTAGTTTGACGGTGTGATTTGGAGCGGTGTTTTGCCACTAAGTCCACCCCCTCCTAGAACGACTGTAGGTAGATGATTGGATTCACTATAGTTGATTTCTGTAAGCAAACATGCAGGTAACATATAGCAATCTCGTGTTTGTTTCGTGGTGCGACTTCTTACCAACATCGACGCACCCACTCTTGCTCCGACGCAAGGTGAATACGTCTACCATCTTTTCCTGTTATGTTATAAGTGATCTCTGTGCAGGATCTCTGTGTGCCTGCACTTTCAGCCTACCGTTTTTTAACTATATGAAGGTCGTTGGCGTATTCGCGCCATAATGAAACTCTACCATGTTTCTCTTTTCTTTTCTCAAATTGGATAACCCGGCGTCCTCCTCGTACGGGTTGCTAGCCCAATATCCGAAGGACGCCGAACTTACCATCAATTGCGGCTTATCACATCAGTAGCAGATTGCAAGTCATGCCCAAAAGATGTGCACCAACAATGATTAACATCCCTCTTAGGCCGAATGGTCCCGGTGCCCCAGTATTTAACTCGTTCGAGGAAAATACCACACCCGTGCATGGGCAATATCTCAAGTCCATTCGACCATGCAACGCGCGTCAAACTCATACAATCAATGTCACGCCCCAGAACCAGAATACCGGAGAGCGGGGGCAGACATAGCCAGCTACGCAATTCCAAAGTACGTTAATACTCTGAAATCACGTATAAGCTGTCAAGACATGGGGGTTACTCTACATGCCATCAGTCAATCCTATGGTTTAACAATCCTAGGTATCTCAATCACAGACAATTATACAAGAGCAAGAATACGATCATCATACATACAATAGTAAGGCGTCCCGAACCATATATACATGACTGATCATGAAGCCAGTATCACAGAACTGATGACTAGCTAGAATATTAGTCGTACATGATAAGGACTAGCTATAGTCTAGAATACACATATCATGTTTATGCCCGTAGGCTACAATATCAAGGAAAATACCAAAACACGAGCTAAACACGTGCTCGGGGCTAAACGTTACAAGAAGAGAATTTACATATCAGTAGGAGAATGAAGAAGAGCCCACTGAGGCACTCTGGTGCTCCGGCTGGTCACCGTCGAGTGAATGGTGCGGTAGATCCTTCGGGCTCTTCTATCAGAACCTGGCCATGCAAAACCAGTGGGGTCAGACCCCAAATAGCAAGTACCACAAAGGAGGCCGAACAATGAACTTAAAACCAGCAATCATAGGCAATCAACAGAGAGAGAAAGCAATAAATAAGGGAGGATCGAGATTCGTGCAGTACCAATGCACTTAACCCGAACATAAGAAGGCAGTAAGTAAAGCATTTAGTAAACACAATTAAAGTAGACTTGTTAAGCAAATGATCTTTTAAGAGTTATGCAAAGCAAGTAGTCATATGAACAGGTGAGATAAAGTAACTAGGGAACATATTAAATAACTAGAGCTAGGCAATATACAAAGAGAGGACGAAAGTACTATTCCGGAAGCCAGATTACAACCCTTAAACCAAACAAGGACCGAGGTTGTAACCCTTCGCCTGAACAGAACTTGGTCTCTGATCATTTATTGCTAAAGGTGACAATCATTAAGTGACACTCAGAGAGTGACAAACAGGAAGTGACAATACAGAGTACAATACATTAGAGTGACAATCATTGCAATCATTATCCTGGAAACAATTAGGAACTGGATCTAAACAAGACTTAGACTGGGAAGGTGATATACGATGAGATAACCATGGGACTATTCAGATAACCAGGTTACAACCCGTAAACCAAACAAGGACCGGGGTTGTAACCCTTCGTCTGAACAGAACTTGGTTTCTCCCACCATTTATCGGCAAGATAAAGTAAGAAATCAGGACATGTAACAATCAAGTACAAGATCAAGACAAGACTAGACTGATCGAACTCCATCCAACATTCACGGCCAAGCAATAAGTACGGTTTGATACTTTAACTAACTAGGGTTATCACAGGCCTAATTACTAGCAAGATGCAGTGAGATTATTCCACAGCCACAAGCCCTGCAGACCATCCAGGTTATCCAGGCAAATATTAGTACAATAAGGGTGCAACACATAACCGTGTGCTGGAAGTGTGCCCTACTCGTCGGCAGGCTACAAATCCACAAGCGCGCCCAGGTAACGGGATTGCCTGTAGCTGGAAAATCTCTTCATGACTACTGGATTATTCTAGTTGTTAACCTTAGTCGATTTCAGTGGGTACCCCTGACCGTGGTACTCAGAGGTCCCCGTCCTAGACGTGATGCAAGACAAGACGGGTTCATTTGTACAAGCACAATCGTCCACGGTGTCCAAGTTATTCAATCTTGTCAAGTCGTGTTAGCCGTCGCAACAGCTTTCGAGATATATCATGTCAGGTTTATCACGTCAAGAGTGCGCCACGGCGGGCCACTATCAAGAATTATCATTATCACTTATCAAGAGTGCGCCACGACGGGCCACTATCAAGAATTATTAATCATCTTGTTACCAATCTGGAGTGCACTACAACGGGTCACCATCGTGTCAAGCAATTTCATTCATTTAAGAAATAACAAGCTATTAAGTGGGTCGTCGCAATATAGGTCAAGAATAGAAAATGTACAGTACAATCAGGAGCTCCATATTAAAAATAAAAGAAACTTGCACAGTTAGTTAATATTATATATATATTCTTGAAGCCAAGGAAAAACTCTACAACTTTCATGTTGGGAGTTGGAAGAAATTCGAGCCATAATTCAGTCATTTAGAACATATAACAGTTAGAGATAGTCAAAATATGCATTATGCGGCCTATTCTGCGACATGCATGCAACCGCGACACCATATGCAGCTCAACTGCGACATGATATGCGCCTACTGCGACATGATATGCGCCTCATGCGGCTCAACTAAGACATGGTATGCGCCTACTGCGACATGCGCCTCATGCGGCTCAACTGCGACATGATATGCGCCTACTGCGACATGATATGCACCTACTGCGACATGATATGCGGCTACTGCGACATGCGTCTCATTGCAACATGCGCCTACTGCGACATGCGCCTTCTGCGACATGCTGTGCGGCTACTGCGACATGCGCCTCATTGCAACATGCGCCTACTGCGACATGCGCCTTCTGCGACATGCTGTGCGGCTACTGCGACATGCGCCTCATTGCAACATGCGCCTACTGCGACATGCGCCTTCTGCGACATGCTGTTCGTGCTGCAGATGAACATAGAAATGACCAGAATTGCTTTTGGCCATAACTTCCTCATCCGAAGTCGAAATCAAGCGAAACAAAAGCCAAAACTGCATGAAATTAAATTCTCTACAACATAGAAACACTAGTTTTCGTAAACAAGTAAGTTTGGTAGATCAAAACCCAAGAAAACCTAAAATAATATAAACTTAGATCTACAAGAATCCACCGGTAAAATCAAAAACTCCAAGTTCTAAACATGCTTAGAATCATGCAAGGAAGAAGATGGAACAATCAAAAGTAAATTTGTTCAAGGTTCGGCAAGGTGTACTTGCCTCTCCTCCTTGGTGAAGAAGGAAAGAAGAAGAAGATGAAGATGGAAAATGAAAATGAATAATGGAGGAGAGAGAGTGGTAGGTGGCTTATATAACAAGCCAAGCAATCTCCACCATTCATTCCTCTCCACTCAATCTAAACCATACACCTCTCTCATAAGGAACCAACTAAACCAAACCAAGTCCAAGCCAAACCAAACCATGTTAAACCAAACCAATAAAACCAAGTCAAATCAAATTAAAACCAAGTCATGATTCATACCAAAATAAATGAAACAAGCCAGTTTACGGGTCACCCGACAATTGTCAGAAATCCGTACAATGACAATTCAGCAACTTTAAATATTCTCAAAATTCAGGAAATACGAAATACAGCTCAATAAATATGTATCCGTATAAAATACTGATACAGTGAGGCGGGCCTCACAACTCTCCACCCCTTAGAAAAATTCCGTCCTCGGAATTTCCTGAGGCTAGTCGAGCAAGATAACAAAACAAAAGCTCCAGGAACTCAACAATCTCAATAAATCAAGCACGGCATATAAGTAAAGTAAAACAATCAGTAATGTAATTAAATACGTAAGCGGTAAATAAATGCACAAGAACAAATACAATCATGATCAAGAAGGGCTGGAGGCATATGGATCAATATGTCTTCTGAGACAGTTGTGTAGAAACCAACGTCCTCGCTGGCCTAAGCTGACTCCCAAAAATGGATAAAAGTCAAGCCTCAAGGTAAGTCGGTACCAATGACTTAGTTCAAGACATGACTCTACCCAGGACGTATCATCGTAGTTGAAACAGATGCATGAACTTATCACCTATCTCAAGATACGAAGACAGAAGAGACTGGCTGATCGAGATGGACTGATATCTCTGCCTGCATGCTGAGACTGATCCTTCATAACTGGCCTGGCTAAAGAATGCTGAGCTGCCCTCGGCAAAACACGAACAAGATAATCAGAGGGATCAAGAACAGTGCCCTTGAAAGTTGAAGGACACAAGATCAAATCATGGGAACAGGAATGACCAACGATCAAAACAGATATCAAGTCAAGTATCAGAGATAGAGAATAATCTGAAGGAGATCAATAAAGATAATCGTGATTGAGATATCTAAACATGGTAACCCCCACAAATCTGAAAATCGAGACCTGCGTGGGCCACCACTAAAACCATGTCACGCCCCAGAACCAGAATACCGGAGAGCGGGGGCAGACATAGCCAGCTACGCAATTCCAAAGTACGTTAATACTCTGAAATCACGTATAAGCTGTCAAGACATGGGGGTTACTCTACATGCCATCAGTCAATCCTATGGTTTAACAATCCTAGGTATCTCAATCACAGGCAATTATACAAGAGCAAGAGTACGATCATCATACATACAATAGTAAGGCGTCCCGAACCATATATACATGACTGATCATGAAGCCAGTATCACAGAACTGATGACTAGCTAGAATATTAGTCGTACATGATAAGGACTAGCTATAGTCTAGAATACACATATCATGTTTATGCCCGTAGGCTACAATATCAAGGAAAATATCAAAACACGAGCTAAACACGTGCTCGGGGCTAAACGTTACAAGAAGAGAATTTACATATCAGTGGGAGAATGAAGAAGAGCCCACTGAGGCACTCTGGTGCTCCGGCTCGTCACCGTCGAGTGAATGGTGCGGTAGATCCTTTGGGCTCTTCTATCAGAACCTGGCCATGCAAAACTAGTGGGGTCAGACCCCAAATAGCAAGTACCACAAAGGAGGCCGAACAATGAACTTAAAACCAGCAATCATAGGCAATCAACAGAGAGAGAAAGCAATAAATAAGGGAGGATCGAGATTCGTGCAGTACCAATGCACTTAACCCGAACATAAGAAGGCAGTAAGTAAAGCATTTAGTAAACACAATTAAAGTAGACTTGTTAAGCAAATGATCTTTTAAGAGTTATGCAAAGCAAGTAGTCATATGAACAGGTGAGATAAAGTAACTAGAGAACATATTAAATAACTAGAGCTAGGCAATATACAAAGAGAGGACGAAAGTACTATTCCGGAAGCCAGATTACAACCCTTAAACCAAATAAGGACCGAGGTTGTAACCCTTCGCCTGAACAGAACTTGGTCTCTGATCATTTATTGCTAAAGGTGACAATCATTAAGTGACACTCAGAGAGTGACAAACAGGAAGTGACAATACAGAGTACAATACATTAGAGTGACAATCATTGCAATCATTATCCTGGAAACAATTAGGAACTGGATCTAAACAAGACTTAGACTGGGAAGGTGATATACGATGAGATAACCATGGGACTATTCAGATAACCAGGTTACAACCCGTAAACCAAACAAGGACCGGGGTTGTAACCCTTCGTCTGAACAGAACTTGGTTTCTCCCACCATTTATCGGCAAGATAAAGTAAGAAATCAGGACATGTAACAATCAAGTACAAGATCAAGACAAGACTAGACTGATCGAACTCCATCCAACATTCACGGCCAAACAATAAGTACGGCTTGATACTTTAACTAACTAGGGTTATCACAGGCCTAATTACTAGCAAGATGCAGTGAGATTATTCCACAGCCACAAGCCCTGCAGACCATCCAGGTTATCCAGGCGAATATTAGTACAATAAGGGTGCAACACATAACCGTGTGCTGGAAGTGTGCCCTACTCGTCGGCAGGCTACAAATCCACAAGCACGCCCAGGTAACGGGATTGCCTGTAGCTGGGAAATCTCTTCATGACTACTGGATTATTCTAGTTGTTAACCTTAGTCGATTTCAGTGGGTACCCCTGACCGTGGTACTCAGAGGTCCCCGTCCTAGACGTGATGCAAGACAAGACGGGTTCATTTGTACAAGCACAATCGTCCACGGTGTCCAAGTTATTCAATCTTGTCAAGTCGTGTTAGCCGTCGCAACAGCTTTCGAGATATATCATGTCAGGTTTATCACGTCAAGAGTGCGCCACGGCGGGCCACTATCAAGAATTATCATTATCACTTATCAAGAGTGCGCCACGACGGGCCACTATCAAGAATTATTAATCATCTTGTTACCAATCTGGAGTGCACTACAACGGGTCACCATCGTGTCAAGCAATTTCATTCATTTAAGAAATAACAAGCTATTAAGTGGGTCGTCGCAATATAGGTCAAGAATAGAAAATGTACAGTACAATCAGGAGCTCCATATTAAAAATAAAAGAAACTTGCACAGTTAGTTAATATTATATATATATATTCTTGAAGCCAAGGAAAAACTCTACAACTTTCATGTTGGGAGTTGGAAGAAATTCGAGCCATAATTCAGTCATTTAGAACATATAACAGTTAGAGATAGTCAAAATATGCATTATGCGGCCTATTCTGCGACATGCATGCAACCGCGACACCATATGCAGCTCAACTGCGACATGATATGCGCCTACTGCGACATGATATGCGCCTCATGCGGCTCAACTACGACATGGTATGCGCCTACTGCGACATGCGCCTACTGCGACATGCGCCTCATGCGGCTCAACTGCGACATGATATGCGCCTACTGCGACATGATATGCGCCTACTGCGACATGATATGCGGCTACTGCGACATGCGTCTCATTGCAACATGCGCCTACTGCGACATGCGCCTTCTGCGACATGCTGTGCGGCTACTGCGACATGCGCCTCATTGCAACATGCGCCTACTGCGACATGCGCCTTCTGCGACATGCTGTGCGGCTACTGCGACATGCGCCTCATTGCAACATGCGCCTACTGCGACATGCGCCTTCTGCGACATGCTGTTCGTGCTGCAGATGAACATAGAAATGACCAGAATTGCTTTTGGCCATAACTTCCTCATCCGAAGTCGAAATCAAGCGAAACAAAAGCCAAAACTGCATGAAATTAAATTCTCTACAACATAGAAACACTAGTTTTCGTAAACAAGTAAGTTTGGTAGATCAAAACCCAAGAAAACCTAAAATAATATAAACTTAGATCTACAAGAATCCACCTGGTAAAATCAAAAACTCCAAGTTCTAAACATGCTTAGAATCATGCAAGGAAGAAGATGGAACAATCAAAAGTAAATTTGTTCAAGGTTCGGCAAGGTGTACTTGCCTCTCCTCCTTGGTGAAGAAGGAAAGAAGAAGAAGATGAAGATGGAAAATGAAAATGAATAATGGAGGAGAGAGAGTGGTAGGTGGCTTATATAACAAGCCCAAGCAATCTCCACCATTCATTCCTCTCCACTCAATCTAAACCATACACCTCTCTCATAAGGAACCAACTAAACCAAACCAAGTCCAAGCCAAACCAAACCATGTTAAACCAAACCAATAAAACCAAGTCAAATCAAATTAAAACCAAGTCATGATTCATACCAAAATAAATGAAACAAGCCAGTATACGGGTCACCCGACAATTGTCAGAAATCCGTACAATGACAATTCAGCAACTTTAAATATTCTCAAAATTCAGGAAATACGAAATACAGCTCAAATAAATATGTATCCGTATAAAATACTGATACAGTGAGGCGGGCCTCACAACCAAACATAGTCTTGAGTCCGAAACTCAGACTTCATGTCGTCTTGTATTTCTTTCTTTCAATGTTCTCACTCTTTCTATGTTCTCACATTCTTTGTACGATTTCATTCTTCGTTTCAATGTTCAATGACACCATGTCCCAACTCAATGTTCGTCAAACGAACGATCCGAAGGTCTCGAACATTCCGAGACACCATGCCACATTCGACAGTTCCGTCACATTTATGTCACAACTGTTCTCTTCGCAATGAAGCCATCTTTTATGATTCTCGTGCACGTACTCACGCTTTGACCCAATTGTTCTCTATTCTTTGAGTCGTATATGCGATGCACGCCTCGATACCGTATTTTCATGTTCTATGTCTTGGTGTTTAATATTCATGGCTCGTGCACTAGGGCACTCGTCTCAATAGTCTTTCAATGTGCTAGCCTTCTAACTCGTGCGCGGGGGCACGAATGACTTGTGCATTGAGGCACTCGTCGATACAGTTATCTCATGTTCTTATGGCTTGCGTACCAAGGCGCTCGTCGTTGTGGTGTTTTGATGTTCAATAGCGACTCGTGCATTTGATGCACATTTCATTTCAATTGTTCTATTTAGTGTTCGACATGCACTGCCATTTCTTTCCTTCGAGCCACGCCCGTGGACTCGATAGGTTAACTTAGCATACAACGATTCATTTTACTTAGGCACGAAGGAGTAGGAAAGAAGGGTCAAAGTCCTCCCACCTTAAGCCGATACGTCTTGTCGTTTCGTCGAGTCGATGTGGCTCGATTTCATAACTTTGCTGTACGGCCAACTCTTCTGACTTAGTCATTCGAGAACTTCGTACTTTGTTGAATTATCCGACCGATTTGGCTTACCGTGCCTATGCCTCAGTCCGTTGCGAGGCGATTTGGTTTTGCGGACTCTGTTGCAAACAAGGCAAAATGTCGACCTCTTATATTTCAACGTAAAAGTATAGCCTGCATACGAAACTAACTAAAATTAATATTCGTTCGAATCGGACTTGTGCATTGCATCGATTCGATTTCTTAGAATCTTCGAATCGACTCAATGCTCTCTCTCGGGCCAACTTAACACTTGCATCGATCTTACTCGATGCATTCCTCGGGTCAACGTAACTCTTTGCATCGATTCGTACCGATACGTATTTCGGGTCAATGCAACTCTTCGAGTCAACGACTCAGCATAATGTACCGTGCGGAGTGGACATTACACTACAGGTGTTACGAACCAGGAGGAACGTGCCAACTAGCCATGGCGACGTTCGTATTTTGAAGCTTCGACCTCGCATCGGAGACTCTAGCTGAACAAACTCTTGAAGACTCTCTGCAACAGTCCAATAAGATGTCTCGACTTTCCTCCATTCCAGGTGGCTAGAATACTTTTGTTGTAAATTGAGGAATGTAATGTATGGAACGACTATCTCATCGGCGTTCATTTTGTAGTCGAGTCATGTTGTAAACCTGCGCGACATGATTGTAATAGTGTCTTGTAATATGATGTATATTATCAATAAAATGCAAATTTTCTCTGTCTCAATGTGTGTTGTTCAATTTCTCTGCGTACTCTCGTAGATGTGTTTCGGATAACCTTATGACTATGCCTTGTGCGATCGCAACTTAGGTTCGCACGGCATCACGTCCGGACGACAACTATCGATTCTTCAGAATCGGAGCATGACATAATGGTATCAGAGCACGACTTTACGTCCTTGGCCTCCAGTCTCGAGTCTCTAGTCTTGAACCGTTGACTTCGTGTCGATGAGATGAGTTGTTCGATACGGTGAACCCAGGATATTTTCTGAAACTAATGAGAGTTGCCTTTTATTCCAGAAGTTGCGAAACCTCAGGCAGAGGACGAGACGAGCGCGGCCAACGGCTCGAGTAGTTCCGAAGCCGAGTCTTCCGTCAACCCGATATGAAGGATGCCTTCCGAAGTCGGGCCTTCCGGCAATCCTATGCAGCAGATGCTGCATATGCTCGAAATGCCGCAGAGACATGCCGCAACATTCCAACAAGAAAGCGAGAAGCTCCGCCTGCAGTCCGAAAGGCGACAAGTCCAATTTGAAGCCCGGTTCGAGGCGCAATTCAAGATACAACAAGGGCAACTTGATATGCTACGACAGTTAGTACAAACGGTCGTGACCAACGGGAATTCTGCAGCTCGTACTGTCAAACCTGTGACACGACCCACTGAAGTTGTACCCAGGAAGCCTTCGCCTCAGCTTGCACCGCCAGAAAATAACACCTTCGACACCACCAACTTCAAGAAGGCGTTTTGCACTTCTCCGGCACAGAAGATCCGTCTCTCGCAATCGACTGGCTAGAAGAGATCGAAGATAATTTCGAGCTCCTCGGCATCGATGAAGTCAAGAAAGTTGCTTGTGCTCAACTTCAACTTCGGTTGAACGCGCACGACTGGTGGGTTGTACAAAAACAAGCGATCCGTCGTGATGACTCCACCGTGCCGATCTCTTGGGCTACATTCCGCAAGGCCTTCGAAGTTGAGTATCTGTCAGCGGCGATCCGTCAGGCGAAAGAGAACAAGTTCATGCAGCTGAAGCAGGAAAACATGACAGTACGTCAGTATGCTGCAGAATTCAACAGGCTGGCCCGATTTGCTGGCGTATATTAGCCAACGACGGCGAGTCGAGCACGGAGATTCGAAGTGGGCCTGAGGCCTTCCATTTCAGCTCATGTGACTGTCCCTGAGTACCAAACAATAGGCGAATCACTCAATCACGCCCTCTGCCTCGAGCCTCAATACCCTCCCGTCGCTACCGGTGCTGTGCATACTTACAATCACAAGTGCTATGGCAATGCAGGAGGTAACAATTCTCACAAGCGTCTAAACCACAACAACGGAGGCGACAACCAGGGAAGGGATCGAGTTGTCACGTCCCGATTCCGCAGAATCGATAGTCGTCCCCCGGACGTGATGTCGTACGAACCTAAGTTGCGATCGCACAAGGCATAGTCATAAGGTTATCCGAAACACAACATCAAGTTAGAGTACGCAGAGAAAATCGATTGACACATTTGAAATAGAAGTAAACTTTTTATTGATAATAAAATTTCATTTACATTGACTCTACTACAATTATTGTCGCACGGGCTACAACATGACTCGATTACAAAACGAACGCTGATGAGATAGTCGTTCCATACATTACATCCCTTTTTACAAGCAAAACAATTACACTTTCCACCTGCTATCGAGGGAAGACGAGTCGTCATTTTTTCTTCTTTGTACTGAGTGCGGAGTCTTCAAAAGGATTCAGAAACAAGCCTTCAACACACGGACGAGGTTTCAAAAGTGTTCGTGCCGCCTTGAGCTTTAAGCGGCACGCCCTTCGTGGTTCGGAGTACCTGCTTGGTTTTGATGAAGTGCTTTCGCGTCGTTTTCTGAATGCAATCTACGAATTTCGAAACGAAGAAATAAAGAAGGAATCCTAACTAAGTGTTGGTGCCATTGCAGGAGCTCGCGTAACTAAAGCTTGAACGTTGCGAAGCGCTTCGACGGTCGGCACGATCAAACAACTTGGTTGGTGATTTGGCCCCTTCTTTTCTACTCTGTCCCGCAAACGAAATTCCTTTGCCTCGAATTCATTCAAATCAACGATGCCAAGTTAAATGCATGCCAATCCACTAAGGTCAAGAACTCGAGAAAAACGTATCGATTTAGAGTAATTTACTCTGAAAATATAAGTTTCACACATAAATGAGAAAGTTTAAGGTTCTAGTAAAAAGATAGACTATTTCACGTGCTGCAAAATAATATGAAACGTCGATCGTAGGTTACGATGCCTCGGACAATTTGGTGTCTACGGGACGCTAAATTGGGAGTACGGCTTTGGGGAAAATAAATCGTTGCATGAGTTGGGAGAAATGATAATGTCACTCAATACTGTCCGTGCTATACAAATCTGTCTGCACATATTAAACAGTTCACGCATTGGCATGGTCATGGACAACTTGTGTACAAGTTAAACTTTCCTCTATGCGGTATCCGGAGCATCGGAACCGAATCGACCTAGGGGGAATAAACAAATTCGTGCTTCAGCGCGAGGCATTGCGGGACCTGCAGCAGGGCTTGCAACCCAAGTTGACAGGCACGTCGTAATGCCATATAAAAAGTCCCTCGTGGTACATAGCATCAATGACCGCACATATAAGATAGATCATGCTCACCTGTTGTCTTATGCAGGTAGTAAATATTATCTGTCTTATGCAGGGACGAGCACGGCCATGGTAAGAAATGTGATAAATCGCTATGTTTTATTGTATGCTTTATTACTTCAAAGATGGCTATCGATATGAACTGAATTCATTTTGTTCTAAATAGAAAGAAAACTCTAAAGCATGCCTACCTTAACAATCAGAGTCAGTTTAGACGAGTGGGTTCGTCTCGTCCACTTAGCAAGTGTGCTAATTCCTTCCCCCAAATTCTCCAGGTGCGGAGGGAGCTCTAAACTGAAGCTGAAGTACGGAGAGGCATTTTGAAGCTTTTCCTATCCTGAAGCATTTTGAAGCCAATTCAATCGAAGGCTTATGTATAAAGAGGCGAATATATGGAATGACAAGTGTTAGTTCAGGCAGCTTGTCGAGTATGTTTCTTTTTGTTTTCAATCAATGTAGCCGCAATGGCATCCAATGTAATTACGACTTGCATTTCGTTGCAAGCTGTCACGACCCGCACCCGCTTTTCGGACGCGAGCTCGTGAGCAAGCCAGCTACGTATCGAGCGGACTCCAGTCCGACTCGAGTACGTATAAGCTGTCAAGGTCATGGGTATCATGTCTAATCTAAACTATATCTCAATCCACAGAAATTATATAAAACAAGAATGAACAAGTATGGATCATGGTCTGCAGCCCATTAGCATATTGTCCGATTGGACTCTAAGAATGATATGAGTCTATAAAGTAAGCAGAGTATACACAACATGGAAAAGAAAGCACGAGAGGATAATAAAGAAATATCACAAGCAAATACCTGTATCATACATCGCAATCCTCTACCATCCTGCTCTGCTAACTAACTCCATGTAGTCGCTAAACCTGAAGAGATCATCAGGTCCTCAGAGGACTAGCAAGATACATAAAACATGCCTATCTAACAGTTTAATCATGCAATAATATATACAGGGTATAAACATGAACTAGCCAGGAAACTGATATGTGGCTACTGACAGGTAAATATGAACACGGACACGATCAAGTATTCATAAATGAACTGCTGGTAGATCAATGGATACCAACCCTCGCCCCGAATGTGAACTCGCAAGTCAGTTTCAAGACAAGTCACCCTCGCCCCGTATGTGGACTCGCAGGTGCAAAGGACAACCCTTGCCCCGTGTGTGGACTCGCAGGTTGTGGGAAAGACAAAGGAATAGCAGTTCACTCACTCATACTTGCAGACACGACTCAGACAAGATACAGGTGAAGACACGACACGATCCAGTCACGATACACGAGAGAACCAATCCAATATGAACTACAAGGCTAACCATGTACAAGGACTATAGCTATACTAGCATGCACGATATACAAATCACATGTAAATAACCAACTAGTAAAACTATATAATAATAGAAATATGTATGTAAATAAACTGTAGAGGGAGGCAAGGTATACTTGCCTGGAGGTTGGACGCAGATCCCATAAAATATAGTCAACTAGTGAGCCGTACAGTCCAAGTCATCACAACTGTCTCCGAAAGCTGAAACAAACATCGCCAACATTCTCAGAATAGTCAAATTAGCTAGGATTGCCTGTCCTTAAGTCCAATTCTGGACACAGGAGCAAAACGATAATTTCGGACAAAAACGATGTCCGCCGTTGGACCCGCTTTGCACCGAAAAGCGTGCCAGAGTCAAAGGTCTCTAAAGTCGTCAAACTACATGTCTACGGATCCAGTTTTTCGATACGAACCCAACCATATGTCCAAAGTTGGATTTTGGCGGGCCGTGCACAAAATCACCCGTTGAATCGGACCGTGGGGCCCGCAAAACGGCGTTGCGATTCGACTATCTCAGAATTGGACCAAACTTGGCATACAGGACCAGAAAAACGATACGGTCCTGTTGGCGCAAGTTTCGTCTCGATCTGACGAGCGTGCACAAAGTAATTGGACAACTTGCACAGAGGCCGATACGGTGAATTTCGACGGATACGCATCAAATTCGTCGCGCACACGCGACCAATTTGAATTCTGCCAAAGCCCACACGTCCACGAAGCCATTACGCACCTTTCAATGCTTTCGGTTCGCGACCACGTCGCCCGGATTGGCGGGACGCACGTCGTGTGGATGAGTTTTCTAGTTTTTGAAACATGTTTTTCATGATTTTCAATCTGATTTCTACTACTGTCTAAACCACAATAAATAAAACTATTAATGAGGTCTCCATGCCCTATATGTTGTCTATAAACCCATTCAAGCACATTTTTGACTCAGTTCAAGGATTTGCGAGAAACCGCCTCCCAACAGGGTGTGTGGACTGCTATGTGTTGTCCTGTTTCGGGGTGGTTTTCTGCCGACTTTGCGTCGATTTTATGGGCGATCTAGGCCGTACAAATTTAAATTAGATGAACAGACTTGTAGGCCTATAGGTTGTGAACACACTTGAGAAGACAACTCCGAAGTTGATTGACCACGCGTCGAGAAATCCCGTCGCGAAGTCCCCCACGAACGCTACTGCTGGTGTCGCTAAGAACCGCTGTTCCCGCCTCGCCGCCGCGCCTGGCCGGCCGGAGGCCCTGCGGCGGCGTGCGCACGCACGTGGGGTGCCGGGGCGGAGCTACTCGGGTTAGGGTTAGGGTTCTCGATTATCTCTCTTCGTCGATTTATACATATATAGTTCTGTTATCGATAGTACTGATGAGGGTCGGGCCTTCCGCTGGTTGCACGCAGGAATTCGTGGCCTGGGCTGGGCCTCTTGGGGAAGCAGCTCGGTTTGCATCTGGCTCCCAGCACAGCACTATTGTTCGTTCACAGCGGGCTGGGCCGACCTTCGGCTGGGCTGGGTTAGTCTTGGCCCGGGTTCTTGTTGGTTGTTTCCAGCCCGGGTGGGCTGGGCCATTGGTTTTTTTTATTTCTTTTTGTTTTTCTATTTTCTTTTTTTATATATGCTAATACATATATATATTTATATATATATATACACACATAAATACGTATGTATATATATACATACATATATACGCGCACATACATACATATATATATATATATATATATATATATATATATATATATATATATAAAATATATATATATATATATACACATATACACACACATATATATATATATATATATATATATATATATATATATATATATATATACATACATACATACATACATACACATATTTATAATATATATTTATATACACCAGGAATAAAATTTAAATAATAAACTATTCTAAGTATTCAATATTGCCATATAGAATCGTAATGTACATATACAACATTTTATACAAATAAAATAAAATAATATGGGTTCACCTGTATATATAAAGCCTAGTTTTTCATATACCATAAATGCACTTCTATACATATACATATATTCAAGTATATATATATATAACTTAGTTAATTTCCATAAAATTTATTATGTTATCATATAAAATATCATTTCTAATAGCAAAAACATATAATACGTATATATATATATATATATATATATATATATATATATATATATATATATATATATATATATATATATATATATAATAATAATAATAATAATAATAATAATAATAATCGTTTCCAAATTGCCGTCTAAATCACTAGAGTAAACTGCCAATACAACATACATTTATATGGTCGTCTCTGAATATACTACCCGACTACGTAGGTTTGGACTCGGTTCGGGTGCAGTCCGAACTAAGTTGGTACAAGCAGGTCACCTAAAAGTTAATTAATATTAATAATAAATAATTAAATTATTTATAGTGGTCATGTCGCAACTTGGTCTGGTTTTTCTAGTTAGGACATCCCTATGGCTCGACATTCTCCTACCATGGCTAAACACTAGTCAAAGCACGCCACTGCACTATCTGTGCCACGATTTCTGGTCACCTTGTACTCCAATTCTTAACCATAATTAAAATCATCTACCGTAAAAACTAACTAAATAATTATTTATAAAAATTCTAAAATCACTATTTAAATAAAAAAAATGAATAACTAAATATTTCAAAAGTATTTTCGGGAAGGGGAGCTACACAAGCTATGAATGAAAAGCATATTTCTATCTTCTTATACTGCGTTTCAATTTGATGTGATTTGTGAAGTTTCAACTTGGTGTTT
Organism: Iris pallida; assembly: GCA_029216955.1. Lineage (NCBI taxonomy): Eukaryota > Viridiplantae > Streptophyta > Magnoliopsida > Asparagales > Iridaceae > Iris > Iris pallida. Next base: position 353,501 of record JANAVB010036020.1, on the reverse strand, counting down.
CAATATAAAAATCTATGTAACGTTCTTGCCTTGTACGAGTGCAATTCCAGACTCGTACGACATCACGTCTTAGCAAGGACGATCGATTCGGCAAAATAACACCGGGGACGAATGGTTTGTCGACTCGGGACGTGACAGGTTTTGGGTACGAAGTTGAATTTTAGCTCCACTTACCATCCCCGGACCGACGGCCAAACGGAGCACGTAAATTAGATTCTCGAAGACATGCTACGGCTCTGCGCAATTGATTTTAAGTCGCTACCGATTTGGTCGGAACCGATAGATCGAAAACGATTGAATATCGGTCGAACGGGAACGATTGAATTAAGATCCTTTTCTCGTTATGGAAAGACTTCTTCAGAATCAAGTCTCATATTCAGTGGGTTGCGCCTCGAGGATAGACTCTGCGGCTGAGTCGGGGGAGACCTCCAGTTGCTCTGCTTTTTATGCCGCACTTGCTTTTTGGCTTTGGTTTTCGTAAATGCGTTTTCGTGAATGTTTTCGATGGTTTTCATGGCTTACGTTTTCAAACTTTGCATTCGTATCGAAACTCCTTAAATGGTACAATGTTCTAATCAGTTGCTTATGCGATTGCAGGTAATCGCGTAGGTGACGTTTAAGCGCGGCCAAACAGTCCCTCGCCTCAAGCAAGGCTAAGGTGAGTGACTGACCTCCTTTACCTCGACCCTCTGGTTTCAAATCAAAAATGAAACACAAAATACATGCTCGTACTCGTAGTGTAGAATCAATAAATTGTGCCATGATTTTTCACGAAACACTTGCTATAGAACTGCTAAACATGAAACTGATGCATGCTCTCTTATGCCACATTTACTTAAGTCCTATGCAAATGAAAGATTGAATCGATTAACGAGTATCACAATGATAAGGCTAAGTGCATAAAGATGGCTAAGTTTCAAAGAAGAATAGTTCGGTCATTGGACTACTTGTGCACAAGGTGTAGTTTCCTTGAACGGTTGTCTAGGACAAGGAACCGATTCGGCCAGGGAGGAACGAGTATAGCAAGTGCCAGCGGGACTGGCACGGGTGATTCGGGAACTTTCGAGTAGGGCTCGCTACCCGCTGCGAAAGGATCGTCATCTAACCCAGCTATAGTCCATGATGGCTTGACATTGCCAGTAACCTTCACACCCTTTCACTGCTTGAACTAATACTCGTGACACAGGATGAATATGGACAGCTGTTCAATGTATAAGATTTTTAGATGCTTGCCTCTTGACATGTTAACATATAAATCGATCATGATGATTAGAAAGATCACCAAATAGCTAACATCTGTAACATGTTTTATAAAACTGCTTGAACAAATTGAGAGCTTGGGTTTTAAATTAGCCACTTGTCAGTACATGTGATCGTACTGACCCTCGCTCTCTACAGGTGTTACGAACCATGAGGAATGCGCCAAGTAGCCAAGGCGACGTTCGTATTTTGAAACTTCGACAGCGCGTCGGAGACTCTAGCTGAACAAACTCTTGAAGACTCTCTGTAGCAATCCAAGAAGATGTCTCGACTTCCCTCCATTCCAGGTGGCTGGAATACTTTTGTTGTAAATTGAGGAATTTAATGTATGAAACAACTATCTCATCAGCATTTATTTTGTAATCGAGTCATGTTGTAAGCCCGCGCGACATGATTGTAATAGAGTCTTGTAATATGATGTCTATTATCAATAAAATGCAAAATTTTTTTTGTCTCAATGTGTGTTGTTCAATTTTTCTGCGTACTCTCTTAGATATGTTTTGGATAACGTTATGACTATGCCTTGTGCGATCGCAACCTAGGTTCGCACGACATCACGTCCGGGAAACGACTATCGATTTTTTAGAATCGGGGCGTGACAGTCTCTCCCTGTGTTTCATTACCAACTAGACAGTATTCCCATCGTTATAATTTATTTCAGAGTTTTTTTTTTTGACTTTAGAATAGAATCAAGTTATTGGTGTGTGCCCTTTGTTGTGTGCTTCTCCCTTCCAATTGCATCTTCCTTTTTCATCTCATTACCTCTTTTAAGCCAAAACTAAAATCAGGTAGCATTACTTTTTTTTTTCTCTTGTATTGCCATCACGAATAAAAGGGAGAAAAGTTTGATAAATTTTGCTTTTACGGATAACAACTGAGTAGTACAACATAATCCTAGCAACGAGGATATGTAGCACAAAAATAAGAACTGAAAAAGTGTGACGATGGAGATCGAGTGTTGTAGTGACTCCTTTACTCCGTTGACGATCGATTGGCGAAGGCTTTATTCTTTGATATGCTCTCATTTTCTCTATGTTTGTCCTCCGTCCGTGTCGAAGGAAGAAGATGTGCCTCTATTTATAGTCATCCTCACCGGAATTAGCTACGCACGAGGTGGTAATTGGATGTGATCAGCTGCGAGATCGACGCCACGTAATCTGGGTTGTTACAGCTATCTGCTATAATTGTTTAACGACAAAGCCTGGTCAAGGTGACACGTGGCGTTGATTGGACGAGATTCGCTGCAGAAAATTTGGACGTGCTGTTATGGAAGTTGATTTATTGTAACTACCAATTACAGCCGCCAATCGTTGTTTGCAAAAACAAGTCTTTTTATTTCACAAACTTTAAAGAATAGTACAAGAGTACAATGAATTCTGGGAAAGTACAACTATAGGAATCCGATCTGAAGACGATCGTTTTATCCCTTGGACGATGTGAACTTTGAAGACGATAACCTCTGAAGAATACAGCAGCACTTGGACAAGAACTCCTGATCTCTGATGATCTTGAATAATGATCCTCCATAATGAAGAACTTGAAACTCTATTTATAGAGTTCTAGAAATAACTATTTTGTATTTATTCTGGATTGCGCACAATGAACTGCGCTGGAGACAGACTGCGCAGACTGCAAACTGCGCTGGCCATTGGGCAGTTGCTCGATCGTGGGCAAACAGTATTCAGACGCGTGGCATTGTTTGATTGATATGCGCTTGGTCGTGTATAGACGGTTGCCACGTGGCGAGCAATTGATGGCATGTAAGCGACGTAATAAATGTCAGTTATCTTTAACAAATTTGATGGATCGCGCCACTTGAATAGCGCTAGCTTCAGACTGCGCTCCCAGTCATTGGATAGTGCTAGGATTCGGACTTGGTCAATCTGCGCTGAGGTTGGACTGGCAGACTGCGCTCATGTTGGACTGGCAGACTGCGCTGGATTGTACAGCTGTTCTCGAGCGCCGTGATGCACAAGAAACAAACGGACTCCTCGCTTTTCGGGCTGTCAGTCTGTCAGAAGATTTGATCTTCCTGTCAGGTAATGATGGCGTTGCCACGTCAGCGTAGCGCGCTCAGGCGTTAGCGCAGTTCAGCCTCGCGCGTTTGATTTGGAGCGCAGTCTGTCTTCAGCGCAGTTCATTGAAGGGTGCGCAATTTAGACTTCTCTGCCTATTTGATGGATGCAACTTGATTTTTAGCACTTACAAGACCCCCTTCAAAGTTTTCGAAATTTGAAAATATTCAAAGTTTCGAAATACTTTGAATTTCGAATTTGAAATCAAGTTGCGCTTTGGTTGCGCGTTTGGAGGAATTAGCTCCGTCTTTCGCGGCGCAATCGGAGGCGACTGTTACGTTTCTGTGAGAAAACTATAAATAGTTTCATCTTCTATTCTTTTAATCTTTACTTGCTTTCGATTTCTCAAGAGAAAGAAACTCCTCTCCTACTTCGACTTCTTCTTCCTCTCGTCGTCGACATCAATGGCGCCTAAGCGATCGGCCACTGAGAAGGAAAAGGCTCCTGCTGAACCTTCGACTCGTGTTGTACCGCGAGTATCTCGTCACGAGACGGGCCACCCAGCTCTTCAAGGTGAATGACGAACCATGATCGAAACCCCTTTTTAGGGTTTTTGATGTTTTTGAACCTTCATGCCTCTTTTTTTTTTTTTAGAGATTGATGGTATTCTCAACCACTTGCGCCACCCTGTTTAGGGTTTCGGCTGCATGTACAACAGTTTTCATTTTTATGAAAACTGTATCTTTGCGCAATCGGTTGGAAAGCGCTGACCAAATGTTCAGCGCAATCCATCGATTTGCGCATTGATGCGCAAACTGATGTTTTGCGCAAGTCGGTTGTGCTAGCACAATCTGATGTCTTGCGCACGTTGGCTGTGCTGGCGCAATCTGATGTCTTGCGCACGTTGGCTGTGCTGGCGCAATCTGATAGATTGTTTCACACAGCGCAATTTGGATAAATTATGAAGAAGTTTTTAATTTCTTTTGCACATACTGATCTTTGTCTCTTCATTGATGCAGTTAACCTCAGAGAAGATCCAAACTACGAGGTTCTTGCAGGATCTCTGTCCGAGTCAGAATTCAAGGAAGATCTCTTACACGTCTCCTTTCCACAGTATTCTTTACCATCATCTCTGCAGGCTGTCTTGGTTGCGCAAGATAATGATACTTTATTGTGTCTGATGAACGGGCAACCTCTTCAGACTGCTGACGCTGTTACTCACAAGAAACCTCTATTTTTGTTTGGTGAGGCTTTTGATAAAAATTCTCAGCCAAGGCCTCGCATGGAACAGAGAATCTTCCAAAGGGGCGATAAGACGATATATTTGACAGAGATCTCCAGATGCCTCCCTCTGTCCAGATATGCTTTTGCGAGCTATCCCAGAAGAATGGAATGGGACATAACTCCGCTGCAGCAGGCCCGAGTGGGTAATGTCTGTGTTAAGAAGGGGCCAGACCATAAAGATGTATTCTACAGTTCTTCTTTGCGACATAGCTCCCTACTCAGAGGACTAAAACCCGGTTGCATTCCGCCGGAAGATTCTTCTCTGCTGCTACCCGTAAGAACTCCAATATTCGCAAATGAGTTTGCGAAGGTGGAAGGGAGGTATCTGGACCAAGATCTACGGTTGACAGGTCTTGTGAACCCGGACAATAAAAGGTGGATCTGTGTGGCCAATTGGATATTGGTCCAATTTGAAGATCAGCTTAAAGAAATTGATCTGTATCAGGCAGTATACGCTACTGTCTATGGCTTCTACCCTAATCCACATCTATTCCTTGCGTTGGCGGAGAGATATAATTATAGAACTGGGACTTTCATGACGCCGCGCGGGAAAATTAGATTAGCCTTGCATGAGATGAAATACATCTCTAATCTGCCAATGGAGGATATCCCCTATGAAGAGTTTGTCCCGACAAATGATAAATTGGACAAACTGCGCAATGAGAACGCCAGTACGGTAGATGTTTTTGAAGAGCTACTCTGCCATTACAAGATTTGTTCTCTATACTACAAGAGTGGTACGGCCAGCACTTGCTATTCGACCAAGTGGTTGCCGTATCTTTTCCTCAACCATATTATTGAGAAGAAGACCAAAGAACATGAGAACTGCAATCCCAACTTCTTCAAACCGCTTAGCAATAACGAGGTGATAGAGTTGATGGAGACGCACAATGATATGGATATCAAGATTGAGGATGATCTTCAGTATCCTCCTTTCAAGAAAGGAGACATCGTCGAAAGCTACATGAGGATGGGTTATAGGCCCATGTCGAAGGAAGCCCAACTGGCAGGTTTTCTTACCGGCTTCGACGATATGTCGTACCTGGGGCCAGTGTAGTTGACCGCTTCTATCGCGGTGTACTGTTTGCTGCCGTCCGTCTAGTTTTCGGCTACGGGATGGATTTGTTGTCAGCAATGACATGCAGGATGAACGCCGGCCTCCGTCTCTTAGTTGATTCGATGATTCGAGGAAAAGTCGAAAAGGGACATTTTCCTCGGCTGGAACTGCCGTATACATATCTGTTTGGATGGCTGCTTCTACACCATCCTTCCTTAATGAACCCTGCTATGGGGGTAGTGAGCGGCAGTTTTCTGAGAAGATATTCTGGATGTAAGTGGATCTATACCACTTTGAAAGACTGCAGGCGAGTCTTGAATCTGGGCAAAGGATGGAACTTCTACTGTGTTCCACCTCCAGTCGGTTATGAATATGTACCGACAAACATGATCGACTCGGTGAGAGTGCCACCTTTGGGCCGTACCACCTTCGATTGGCTGAGGACGATTCGGCCATCACATCTAGTATACCGGTTCGAAGATGAATGTTATCTTGAACCTTATCTCCCAAGCCGTTTTGCACGTCAATTCGGCTATGACCAATTTCATGTAGGCAATGCCATAACATGCCTTCAGGGAAAAGGTTATTTAATTGATGGAGCCCGGGCTTGGGCCTATTACAATGCCCGTGACACAAAGACAACGTTCTCGATGCCGACAAGGAACGACCGTGGCCCGCGCATGCTGTATACTTATTCGATCTTTTATACGTCAGCAAATACTTTTGCTGATAATTTCAATCTAACAGACAGCTTTGCGACGGTGACACGATTTAGAAAAGGAGCACCCGTTTTGTTGCCTCCTGGTAATGATGAAGAACACGAGCCGGCTGATGCGCCTCTAGAAGCTTCGAGGGAAGCCAACTTCCCTGAAGAAGTCTACGAACCGCTGCGTCTTTAAAAGTTGCAAGATCTTCGATCAAGGAGAAGAAGAGGATAAGAACCATCTTCTCCTGTCTCTAAGAAGAAAACCGCTATAGACTCTTCGGAAAGAGTCACTAATCGATCGCAGTCTCGGCAACAGGTTGAGTCAATCCACAGAGAAGAGGTGACGACCTCGACTTCCAAAGACAAACACACGCTGTAGACGTTGAGAGCCCTGAAGAACCTCTACGCAGGAAGGAAATAGCTTTCAGAAAGAAAGTAACCACTCCCTCAAAACCTATCCATATATCTGCCCTGATAAGTGCTGCTGTCGGGGTTATGATGCCTTCACCTACGCCTGCTCCTGAGCCTAGGCAGGTGACAGATACACAAGAAGGAGCTACCAGTGCAGAGATAAGGGACAAGGTCGCAGACACAAGAGAAGAGACTGCGGAGGCAAAAGATGAGGTTGCAGAAAGAGAAGCGGTTGCAACTCCGTCCCCAATCAATGAGTCGGAATCATCTGTCGAAGTATTGCCATCTCCCACACTTGCAATGGAAGCTGCTCACCTTCCAGCTACACCAAGATCGCGTCGCGCTGAAGAAGATCGACTGATGATCGAAGCTCTGGATGGGTGTGACTTCGGCTTCCATGACATAGATCCAGTCGATGCAAGTGATGATGAGGAAGTACAAGAAGAGGGAGCAGATGACGAGGAGACATCGGCAGAGGATGTTAATGACCATCTTATTCCGGAAGAGGATGCTGTTGTCCATGCATCCCAGGAGAAGAATGCTGCTAATGAAGTAGCACCGGAGAAAGCTATTGTCATTGATCAAAGAGGTATCGACTGATTTTGATAATCTTCATTTATAGATCAGATGATTGATATTTTAACTTTCATTCATGCAGAAATTCAACCTTCTCCGATTCTTCCGGTATGCACTGACATAGTGTAGACAGAGGCGATAGCCAGCGGCAGCCGTCATCTATCAGGCGGCTCCAAAGAGGGAAGTAGTCAGGCAGTAATGTCTGAAACTACTTCCGCGAGGCTCCAGCCTATTTCATTAAATGACAATCTTGTCACTAAAGCCAGTTTTGGTAAGCTTGCCTTCATTTTGATCTTTTTTTTCTTTCTGATAGTCCTTAGTGACAGCAAACTGATGATGTTTACTTGATTTCGCAGAAGAACATCTAGGAGGGGCAACTAGCTCTACTATGGCTCCTTTATCAAAAGAAGCTACGGCCGATGTTCAAGAAGCCGAACTTCCGCCTTCACAAGCGTCTGCTGCTGAAGCTTCTGTTGGAATAGCTGCTACACCTAGTGCAGTAGCTACCAATAAATTTGTAGTTGGTTCTTTCACCAATTTCTTCTTTAGTTCCTTGGGACCTTTAGTAGAAAGGGTAATGGAGAAAGAAAATGTTGGTTTCATCACTGTCAGAAGTCCAACTTCTTATCTGATCGGCGGCATCCGAGATCAAGGTGATGAAGCTCAGGCTGCTTACCTTGAACATGTGCTGGATGAGCTGGAGGAAGCAATCAAGATTTACAAAGATCTTAACCGAGGGGAGGTAGAGCCACTGGTGAATGCCGAGTTCGAAAGGATGACTCGAGAAGCTGAGGTCACGAAAGCTGATTTCAAGAAATTTTTAAACACTTTTGCCACAAAATCTTCAGAGTATGATTCTCGGATGGATATAGTAGCGTCTACTGCTGGGGAGAAAGAGAAGAAGGTTGCCGAAGGCAGAGTTTGCTCGACTTCAAGAAGAGTTGAGAATCGTTCAACTTGCTCTTGAAGAAGAGACTACACAGCATCAAGCCGCAGTTCAGCAACTGGACATTCTGACCCATGAGAAGAATGAGTTTGTCAAATTTTATCAAGATGAAATCGCTCGCCGACTAGTGACCTTGCCAACATTTGACGCTGGATCTGGAATGGCAGAGGCTAGAAGGCGGGTGCTGGATTCTCGTGAAGAACGACTCCAAACCTTGAAGCAACAAATAGCTAATCTGATGACCCCTCCGACTGAGTGAAAGAAAACCTTTTGTATTTTCTTCTTTGTGATGTCTTTTTGTAACGTCTTTTATCTTGATCAATGAAAAGACACTATTTTGTAGATCTATTATTTGTTGCATATCCCGTTACGGATATAAATAATAGCGATAGAAAATATATTCAGAGGTTCAGGACATGATATATTTTTGGTTTAGAAAATAATTATATTCATTATATCTGCTCAAAGGTAATGTGGATATGGCAGAATATAATTTTCTTTTTGAATATCATTATTTCGGTAAACAACTTAATCATAGGTAATAAGTACGTGATAAGTTGTTGATATGGATGAACGGATGAGTCGTCAGAATGTATGAACGAAGTGAATCGTCGGGATGAACGGATGAACCGTCAATTGGATGGCGTGAATAGGTGAACAGGTGAACCGTCGGATGAATGGAATGAACGGATGAACCGTCGGGTGAATGGAATGAACGGATGAACCGTCGTAATAAATGGAATGAACGGATGAACCGTCGGGTGAATGGAATAAACGGATGAACCGTCGTAATAAATGGAATGAACGGATGAACCGTCGGATGAATGAAATGAACGGATGAACCGTCATAATACATGGAATGAACGGATGAACCGTCGGGTGAATGGAATGAATGTTGTGAAGAATCCGTCACTTCGGTTCGCGTCGCTTCGGTTCGCATAATCGACCGTCTCAAGAATCTCTGTCTATAAGTTGAACAGAAATTTTAGATGGAGTGATCAGTTTCAATTGTAACACAAAATGTCGTTTGGAGATGCATCCGAGAAGGCTGAGGTCATCCCGAAGGTCGAAGAAGTCGCTGAGGAACGTCCAGCCGAGCCAACCCAGCAAAAGCAGACGGAGGCGGGCGAAGGTTCGTCTGCACCCAAACCATCACAGGATATCTTGGACTTCCTAATTGAGCCAGGGAAGACTGAAGAAGAGGAGGCTATGAGGATGGCCGCTTGCGTGTTTCTAGTGAAATCGAGCAAGGATGTCCTTGGCTCTTTTGCCGACTATGTTTTTGAAAAGGACGGTAGTGGTCCTCGTCCTGTCTTTAAGAAGGACGATAGTGATTCTTGTTCTTGATATCATGTAACATCGTTTATGATAAAATAAAATCAAAATTTATTTATGAACTGTCTTGTCATATTTATAAGAAATCCCTTTTACATTCATACATAGTACTTTTTAAGGAATTTGCCATTGATAGGCATCATCGTCACTCGACCGTCCAGCTCTGTGAGTTGATAGGCTCCATTTGAGAAGACTTTACTCACGATATAAGGCCCTTCCCATTTCGCATCGAACTTGCCTTTGCTCATGTGAGTCATAGTCATGAGACGTCTGACTGTTAGAACGAGTTCTCCTTTCTGAAAGGCTCTGATTTTAACTTTGCGGTTAAAAGTCTTTGAGATACGGGTTTGATATAATTCAATATGTTGAGCCAATAGCCGCTTCTCGTCGAGCGCCTCCAGTTCTTGAAGTCGAAGAAGATCATTGTTCTCCGTAGTAAGTTCATTAGCGATGGCAATTCTCAACGAAGGAATTTGAAGTTCCAGAGGTAAGACTGCTTCACAACCGTACACCAGAGAGAAGGGTGTACAGCCTGTGGGGTTGCGGACCGTAGTACGGTAGGCCCATAGACATTCTCCAAACTTTTCACTCCAATTCCGTTTGTTAGTAAACACAAACTTTCTTAAGGAGTTTGATAATAGTCTTGTTGAAGGCTTCAGCCAAGCCATTAGCAGCCGGGTTGTAAGCTGTAGAAGCGACATTGTCAATCCGATGATCGTCACAGAACCTGGTGAACTTTTGACTGATGAACTGAGGTCCATTGTCATGAACGATTCGTCGAGGTACACCAAACCTGTAAATAACGTGGTGTTTGACGAAGTTGATGACGCTGCTAGTTTTGACTTCAGCCAAAGGTATAGCTTCGGCCCACTTGGAGAAATAATCAGTTATTGCTAATATAAACCGATGTCCCTTAGAAGAAGGAGGATTGATAGGACCTATAATATCTATACCCCAAGCTTCAAAAGGCCAAGAAGCAGCAGTCAGATGAAGGAATTCCGATGGTTGATGGATAAAATCTGCATGGATTTGACAAGCTCGATATTTTTTTGCATATTCGATGGCATCAGATACCATAGATGGCCAATAGTAACCCATTCGTCGGATACGATCCTGTAGTTTAGGGCCGGGTTGATGTGCTCCGCAGACACCATCATGAGCTTCACGTAATACTTGCTTCGCTTCATCACCAGCAAGACAGCGCAAAAGTAGGCCGTCATAAGTCCGTCGATAGAGATTCTTGGTGGTTTGATTGTAGTAGAATCGAAGAGATCGTCGACGAATACTCGTAGCCTCCTTAGGATCTTCAGGAAGTATGTCATGAACTACGAAGTCGATGAAAGGAGCTCTCCAATCTTCATTGATAACATTGACTTCGGCGAAGTTACTGAACTCAATGTTGCGATTGTTTTCAATGCAGAACAACTCTCTGTTGGAAATAACAACCACTTGTTGTCTTTTGACGGGAATTGCTAAGACTGCTGCGAGATTAGCTAAAGCATCTGCCTCAGTGTTACAAGCTCGTCGAACATATTCAATGAAGAAAGCCTTGAATGATGTAGCCATGTAAATTGCAGCTTCATGATAGGGCACTAGATCTTGATGGCGAACTTCGTATGTTCCTCTAACCTGATTGACAACTAGTTTAGAATCGCCGTAGACTTCAAGATATTCGACTTCCAACTGTTTTGCTAATTGGAATCCAATAAGCAAAGCATTGTATTCAGCCACATTGTTAGAGCATGGCTGATCTAAAGAATAAGCTCTTTGGATAGCTAATCCTTCTGGAGAGACTAGTACAATTCCAACTCCTGCAACAATGGTCCCATTTGGTCCGATCCGGGACGCTCCGTCGAAGAACAGACGCCAGGTAGGAAATTCTTCAGAGATTATGTTTGATTCCAATGTTTCATCTGGAATTTCGTCATAAAGCTTAGATATCTCCGGAACAGGATGAGCTGCTAAAAAGTCAGCCAGTGCTTGACCTTTAACAGACTTTTGTGGAACATAAACCATGTCGTATTGGGCTAGCAGAATGTCCATGTAGCCAGTCGAGAATTGAGTGTGCTGGGCTTCTTCATCAGTACCCGAAGAGGATTAACTCGGGAAATGACGTGAATGGTTTGGGCAATAATATAATGTCGAGTCTTTTGAACAACGAACATAAGAGCTAGGCATTCTTTCTCAACCGGACTATAACGGTGTTCAGCACCGATCATAGTACGACTAAGATAGTAGATGGCTTGTTCATGGCCTTCTTTGTTCTTCTGGGCAAGTAAAGCACCCAATGAATGATCCATAGCACGGACATATATTAAGAATGATATGCCTGAGATTGGTGGCACTAAGACTGCCGGGTTCATCAGATACCGCTTTATATCATCGAATGCTCGTTGACATTCTTCGGTCCAAATGAAAGATACACCCTTTTTCATTAACTAAGTAAACGGTCTACAGCGTCCAGACAGATTTGAAATGAACCTCCTGATGTACGCAAGTCGACCTTGGAATCCTCGTAGCTCTTTTAAGTTGCGTGGAGGACGCATCTCTTGAATGACTTTGATCTTCTCGGGATCCACGTGTATACCTTTAGAGGTAATGACGAAGCCGAGAAATTGACCACTAGAGACACCCAAGAATGACTTGGTGGGATTCATTTTTAACTGATGTTGGCGCATTAGATTGAAGATAGTTCTTAAATCTTGGATGTGATCTTCCTTTAGACGACTCTTGACAGCAATATCGTCGACATAGCATTCGACAGTTTTGCGCAGATGATCTCGAAAGATGGTACTCATAACTCGTTGGTAAGTTGCACCAATGTTCTTGAGACCAAATGGCATCACAGTGTAACAATAAACTCCGCGAGGAGTGCAGAAAGAAGTATGCTTTTCATCTTCAGGATTCATCCGAATCTGATTGTATCCCGAAAATCCATCCATGAAGGTTATCCTTTCGAACCCGCAAGTGTTGTCGATTATGACATCTGTAATAGGGAGAGAAAATTCATCCTTTGGACAAGCTTCATTAAGATCCCGAAAGTCATTACAAACTCGAACTTTGCCAGTTTTCTTCAAGACTGGGACAACGTTGGCTACCCAATTAGGATGTTGTTCTTCTCGAATAAAGCCACAAGCTATGAGCTTTTTGACCTCATCATCAATTGCGTCCATCATTTCTGGCTTGAATCGCCTTTGCTGCTGTTTGACTAGCTTTGCATTAGGCAAAATATTCAGTTTATGTGTAGCGACTTTGGGATCTAAACCTGGCATGTCTTCATAATTCCAAGCAAAGACATCAATATATTCTCGGATAAGAAGAATTAATTCTTGTCTATCTGCCTCTGGGAGGTTCTTGCTGATGAATATTGGACGAGGTGACCCGTTTTCTCCTACATCAATTTGAACCAATTGATCTTCGGTAGGAGGTTCTCGTTGTTCGAATCGGAGTTCCCATTGGGTATCCTTCGTTGAGCCCAAGGATCTGTTTCAGGATTTTCTTCTGTCTTCATCATAGCCTCTGGGAGTTCAGCGGAGATCATGTTAGAAGATACGATCAATCGATGAACTTGACCGATGCTGGTATCAGAATCCCATGATCTCGGAATCAGAAGAGTAGAGCGTTCCTCATTATCGATTCGGAGACTTCTAGAGATAAGACCGGAGGTGAAGTATATCCGAGACCTCTTTTTGTCCTGCTGTAGTACATCTCTGATTTTCCTTTCGGAACAACCGTACGGATAGGAGTTCGTCTACCATTGCCATAATTGAGGCCATTCTTGAAGTCATATCCATCTTTTCGGATGATGTCTTTGATTGTTGACTATAACGACGAAGTTGGAGACGTCCCATATCGTATTTTTGCTATATCATATAGCTGAATTTTTGTTCTGGCCTTTACTAAAAAGTATTGGGCTCTCACCTCTCTTTCGAGAAGGGACAAAAATATGAGTCATTTGGATGTTCAAATAATACTTCCGTCTGAAGGGAGTGTACGATCGCTATTGTAAATGACTGAAAAGCTGTTCTAGCATATCCAAATAGCATTTAGTATGATAAATGACATCAATATACGGAAGTATATGCTTTTTCATTGATTTGTACATCCATATTTACAACAGGACCTTTAGCCTTAGCCGGCTTGGTCAGGTCGATTACAAGAGGAGGAAAATAGCAAGGAGGTTTAGGCTTGTTGCGACGAAGGTCGATAACAAGCAGCTCAGAAGAGGTGAGCTCCCTTTATCCTTGTTACGACGGAGGTCGATAACTAGTGGCTCAGAAGAGGTGAGCTCCCTTTTATTTTTGTTACGATGTAGTCAATACCAGTGGCTCAGAAGAGGTGAGCTCCCTTTTATCTTGATTATCACCAATTGATTGCTTCTGGGCTGGCAAATGAATGGCCAGTGGTTTGGAGGATTGAGGTGAGACACATGCCCTTTGACGTATGATGAGAGTGTCGTTGGGCACTGCTTCTTGTTCTTCTCACCGTCCATGGCTAATACTACCTTCATAACTCTTCTTTGTACATGCGAGCGTCATTGCAATATGCTTCAACGCCTTTAAACGGGTAGAGATCCGCAACTCTTTTTGGACTTCTCCTTTGTCATCAACATATTGAAGCATTGATGGAAGTAGAAGGAACATGTGTGTTATGAAGGAATGGTCTCCCTAGAAGAGCTTGTAGAACAACCATGGTTGTCTACATGTAGAAGGTCCCTTCGTCGAAGAATGCCATTTGGAGCTTTAAGCGTATCTTGCCTAAAGGTTCACTTCTTCCCTGGTTGAATCCCAGGATGGTGGTGATAGTGCCGGAGAGGCTATGCACTGAAATCTTCAGAGCATCCACACGTTTAGGCATGATGCTGAGTGCTGACCCTGGATCTATCAGATACGATCGACCTTCATGGTGTCGACATATCCTGTAAAGTAGAGAGGACGGTCATGGTCGATTGTCTTCCATCAACATGTCATCCTGTGTGAAGGTGATGTTTGTATTAATTCCAGCACACTGTACAGTGGAGACAAGAGACAGGTTTCTACTTCTGACTCAGTTTCTTGAGAAGAGTTAGGCAGTGTCTGCCTGCATCAAAGCCTCACTCAGTGTTTCTCGAGTCTCTTAGAGAGGCGTAAGAGTGAAGATGGATAGCCTAGCTGGTGTGGCTAATTGAGCCAATATGTCAAAGTTATATGGCTTTTCAAGTCCAGAGGGGGAAGACTTCTTCAAAACTTTGTCGAAGCGGAACTTGTTGTTGCCTTTGTCGGCTGCTGTCGGTTTAGGAAGATTGGTTCCACAACCGGTAATGATGTATAGGGGATGTCCTCTGTAGAGACAGGCTGCACTGGAACAGCCTCGAAGACGAAGAGGCATATCCTCCTGAGTTTCGGGATGCCCGTGATAGTTTTTCCCTGACCTGGTGCCCAATAGGATCTCTTCAACTATGGGGTCAAAAGCGCATATTGCAGCTCTTTGTCTTGCCCTTAGAGCGTTCTTTTTTGCTTGGAGGAAGAAGGAACTTCGAAATCTGAAACAAGATCAGGATGGATCCACATAATCTCGCCATTACAAGGGATAAGGGGACAAGACCTTCACTTCGTGAGGAGAAGATTCTCAATCTCAAGAGTGGCCTTGGAATGGGATAATGCCATTCTGCACCACTTGTGGCGGAAAATCACCGAACTGTACAGAAATCATATTGGCCGTAACAGTCTTTTCATCCTGCTGGAGAGTGATGACACCGGCGTTGACCAACTCTTGAATCTTGCCTTTGAGCACATAGCATGCCGGTAGGATGCCCTATGAACCTGTGATAAACACAGTACTTAGGGTGGTCAGTTTTACCGACTTCGTCAGGCTTCTTCGGGTCAGGTAGTTGCAACTTATTGCTTTAAGCAAACAGTCGAAGATGCTCGCTGTATCATTTTCATCAAAGGAATACTCTACTTTTGGGGAGGTTCCTTTGGTGGAGGTGCAGAAGGAGTAGAGATAGACGTGGTTGAGCCACGTTAACGGCTAAAGATTCCTTGCTCTTGAGGTGATGTTCAAGGTTTCTTTGCCCTTGCGGTTATTTTGGCGATTACCGCTACCAGATGGAAAAGACTCATCTCGATCAGGGTTAGACATGTGTACCCCCCAACTGTTTGAATTTCTCAGCGCTAACTTCGGCTGCTTTAGCATTGACGATGAATGTACGGCCAGTCCTGGAACTGTGTTGACCCCGTCCACATGCTGATAGCAACAAGTTTTACTTACAAGTGTCTATCGTTACGACAGATGGGGTTCCGGGAGGCATTTTGAGTGCTTCTCGACGGAATCGTTCAATGAAACTCTCAGTAGTTTCATTTGTCTCTGCTTGATCTTGTTGAGGGCGATATAGTCATATCGTTGATACCCTCGTAGAATCGTCTAGGAACATCTGTTTGAGCCCGGCAAATGAAGTGATAGAGCCGTCAGGCAGGCTGCGATACCAATCATATGCTGTGCCGGCTAAGCAACCAATGAAGACTCTGGTAAGAAGAGCATCGCTTGGCTGGAGCTGGACAGTCATTACCTCGAAATGGTTAATGAACTGACTCGGAGAGGTGCTGCCGTCAAACAGCGTGATCGTAGGAATTTTGTACTTTGGGGAATGGACTTCCTTCCATTCTACTGGATAAGGTTGTTTGATCTCCAGCCTCTGTAGACCGTCTTTCCTTTGAAGGCCTCGAACTGATTACGTAGCAGTTTTATAGCCTCATTGGCATCTCCTGAGGATGGAGAAGTAATAGGCTGGCTTAGGGTTAGGGGAGGAGCAACATGGTAAGCACTACCCCCAGCCCTTGAATGACTGGGTGTAACTTGGATAGGTATTGAGGCTACTGGAGGAGACGGTACCCCCAGACCTGTATTGACAGGCACCGATGATGCTATAATCTCGGGATTGACAGCAGGTGCAGTCGGTGATACTGTATGTTGAGCTATGATAACAGTATGCATACTTGTGATCATTTCAGCCATGGTCTTCAATTTATCTTCCAGTGAGGCGATTCGTTGCTCTTGACTTGCCGAACTAGAAGCGTCTGGATCTTCAGTACAACATAGGCTGACACTTCTCTGGGTACAGTAGAAATATGTCTGCTCAGAGCTTTCATTATATGCGTCATAATTAGAGAAAGAATCATCCCCTGAATGAGAAATGGAGAAGTGACCATAGGGATTTTGGAGAAGATCCTATGACCGACTGTATCTCGACTTCGGGATCGGGTGTGTCGGAATACTCCTTCAGAGGATTCATGGAGTAAATCCAGATATCGTTGACTGGGCTACGGGGTTTGCCGTGCTTTGAACACTTCCTACCCCCAGTGTCTCTGGAAGCCATATTTACAGAGGCATAGAGCACCTCGTCTTCGTCTTCTGACATTGGTTAAGAAGTTAAACGAGCAGGACAGATTGTTTTGTCGTCTGGCAACAACACTTGATAACCTGTGATTACAATGTGTTCCAATGGTGG
This sequence comes from Iris pallida, assembly GCA_029216955.1. Classification (NCBI taxonomy): domain Eukaryota; kingdom Viridiplantae; phylum Streptophyta; class Magnoliopsida; order Asparagales; family Iridaceae; genus Iris; species Iris pallida. The sequence goes on along the minus strand of JANAVB010036020.1, from coordinate 336,425 downwards.
ATTGGAGGTGTGAGGGGTTTCCCGTTCTGCTTGAGGTATTCCCGAAGATCAGGGATATATCTTTGACGACATTCGGAACATGATTCCAATTCTTCAGATGCTTTGTCCCGTGAGTATACAGAGAAGTACTCAACTCGTTGGCATAAGTGTCAGGATTTTTCCTCCTGGAAGTTTGCTTCTGATGCAAGTTCACCTTTGGCATTGGTTGCTTGCGTTTCATAGAAACTGGTCTATTGAGATAAGTCCGTAGATCGCAAATTCACCCCAGGGGCCTCCGTCTGAGACACTAGCAATTTCCCTTGCTTGATCGGACATCCGAAGAGTTGGGAGATCTTGGAAGTGTGCTACTGGAGTAGGCAAGATGCCTCTCTGGTCAATATTTTTTCCTTTAGCAGGGAGAGAAGAATTCTGTTTGAGAGAGTTTTTTGTACTGTTTGTGCTGTCACGCCCCGATTCGATAGAATCGATAGTCGTCCCCCGGGTGTGATGCCGTGCAAGCCTAAGTTGCGCTTGCACAAGGCGGTTCATAAGGTTATCCGAAACAACAGCATATGTAAGAGTACGCAGAAATTGAACACATTCATTTAGAAAAGGAAGCTTGCATTTCATTGATAATAAGATAGGTTACAGACTCGATTACAAAAGAGGCCTCGCGGGCTCCAACCGACATCGATGAGATAGTCATTCCATACATTTACATCCCTTTTACAAAACATCAAAATGACTCTCTAAGACCTGGGATCGGCGAGAGTTTGTGACTCATGATGCAGTTGGGTCGGAGTCTTCAAATGTTGCAGAGCTAGCCTTCGCTCTAGCAAGGCTTCAAAGAAGGAGCGCCGCCTTAGTTCCTTGGCACGCTATCCTGGTCCCGAGTACCTGTTGAGAGCGAGGGTCAGCACTTTACACTTTGTGCTGGTGCGATGGCAATTTAAATCCGTGCTCTCATTTGTTGAAGAATTCAAGTGAGCGTACATTGCAAATATTTAATGAAGTTGCTAGCCATCCTACTCAATTCAAACTTTATTTGAAGGCACAACGAATATGACGATAGATCTTACCCCCGGCAGAGCGCGCCGTCGTAGCGTAAACTTACCATGTTCTTTCCTGTCATGTGGATAATAATAAAAACGTAATAGAGTGCGTTCGTGAAGGTCACTGGCACGACAAGCCATCCTGGACATATAGCTTGGTAGACAGAGGTCCTTCAGCGCGGGTAGCGAGCCCCGTTGAAAGCCACTGCCTACCGTGGCATGCATCCGCATAGCTATCCGTGTTTCTTCCTAGGCCGGAACGGTCCGTGGCCTCGGATACCGTCCGAAGAAACAATCGCCCTTGTCGACAAGTTGTCCATTACCGTGCTAAGTTAATTTGTTATTTCAAGGCACATCTTATAGTATCGTCGCGACATTCATTTAATCGATTCATCCTTCCTTAGCACGGTTCTATATGATTTGATAATTGCAAGCACGAATATTTTATGACAAGCATCTGTATAGTTCGGTTCGTGGGACGTGTGTGACCGTTCTCGGAAATCATTCTGTCGTTGCATTACATCTAGCATAGCACATGTCTAGTATTGATATGTATTAGAGAAGAGGGTCAGGAGAAGGGTCAGCCACTCACCTTAGTATTTACTTGAGGCGCGAAACTGGTGGCCGCTAGACGTTGCCTACGCGATCACCTGAAATCGCACAAGCAACCGATTAGAACACTGTGTTATTCAAGGAAATTTCAATACGAATGCGAAGTTCGAAACGTAAGCCATGAAAAACCATCGAAACATTCACGAAAACGCATTCAGAAAACAAAGCCAAAACCAACGCAAGCGACGTGAAAAGCAGAAACGGGAGGTCTCTCCCGACTCACAGCCAGAGGCAATCTTGAGGTGGATCCCGCGAATAGGGACTGGTTCCGAAGAAGCCATTCTATAACGGGGAATGAATCTTAATTCAACTGTTCCCGTTCGATCGATTCGATCG